>OX578152.1:80360267-80520267 GCA_951213105.1 Amaurobius ferox | reverse complement strand
TATCGGGAGATGTCGTGACCATGGTCTTTTTACAAGAACGACTATGTAGTACTTCGTAAGGGATGTTGCACATGAACGAGGAATGAAGGACAAAATGAATGTGCTTTTAAGTTTGGTATTTGGAATTAAGAACAGTTTCAGAAAATTTACGCTGCTACAAGGATATCTTATAAACAGCATCGTTCTAGAAATCACAGAACGCGTCACAGAAGTTTCGCGTTCTAGAAGTCACAAAACGTGCAGATCCGTAGAAAACTCGTGTTGCAATTTTCGGATTATTCTAATACTTTCCTCTATACATTAACAAGTAATGCAGGGAAAGTGAAAAGCATACATTTTTTTTTCGAATTTATTCGATCGTTTATATTTTACAAATTTGCAATTTCAGTGTTTCTATCTTTTCTATTTTTACATATACAGATTTTTTGAAGAAAAATATTTGGTACATCATTAAAATTCATTTATTTTGAATGCGGAGAGTGCCCCTTATGGTTGCAGAAAGGATTTACAAAACAAATTATAATCGCTTATTAAGCATATGTAAATACATTATTATGACTACATAAGTTCCTAAATTGTGCAACATGGGTCTCAAAATTTTGATTTAAAAACAGATGTGGCATCTACCTTATATATATATACATACACACACACACACACACATATACACACACACACACGCATACATACACACACACACACACACACACATATATATATATATGTTACCGGCAATGTATGAAAGCTGGCATTCTATGGAATACCTAGGTATTTTATAGAATACCGAAAACTGGTCGGCAATCTATGAAACGATTAACATTTCACACATTTCTTAGGCATTCTATAGAATGCCAAATGATAAACCGGCAAAGTATGAAATACATCTCCGATTCATTCCTTTTTTCATACTTTGCCTAAATAGCATTTGTCATTCTATAGAATGCCTAGAGATTATATACAATGCCTAGGGAAAGTATAAATTAATTCTCATATTTCATACTTTGCTTAAATAGCATTTGTCATTCTATACAATGCCTAGGTATTATATACAAAACATAGGGAAAGTATATAATAATTCTCATATTTCATATTTTGCCAAAACGGTCGGTATTCTATAAAATGCCTAGGTATTCTATAGAATGCCAGCATTTCATACATTGCCGGTGACATATATATTTATATATACATATATATATATATATATATATTTATATATATATATATATGGTAGGATCAAAAAGTTCGGAGACTGTGCTGATATCTCCAACCCTGATAGGAGAAGAGGGAAACTATTATACCGTGCCGTAGAGGCACATGTGACGCGAGATGTGAAAAGGAAGAAGCAGGTCCACAGTGGAGGGTTTTCCCAGACAATGCGTGTCAGTGTACTGTAGTTGTTCGCGTTCGTCGAAAATGGAAATGGCGTTTAAAGAACAACTTGCGAGTATCAAATTCTGCCAGCGTTTGGGGAAATCGCCGACAGAAACATTGCACCTGCTGCAGCAGGTGCAATGATTCATCCTGCGATTTCTCCAAAAGCTGGAAGAATGTGATACTCGCAGCAGGTGCAATGTTTCTGCCAGGGATCTCCCGAAACACTGGCAGAATTTGGTACTCGCACGTTGTTCTTCAAACGCCATTTCCATTTCCGACGAACGCGAACGACTACAGTTCACTGGCAGCCATTGTCTGGTAAAACATCTGCTTCTTACTTTTCACATCTCGCGTCACATGTGCCTCTACGCCACGGTAAAATAGTTACCCTCTTCTACAATCAGGGTTGGAGATATCAGCACAGTCTCCGAGCGAAACTGAATATTGGACTCTTCTATAATTTTCCAACAATGGGATTTTTACGGGCCATTTGGCAAGAAAAATGAAAAATACCGGTTATGTTTATGAAGATTTGCCAAATTTTAATAAATTAAAATGATCTATTAGACTAATCTGTGTACCATATTCCAGCTCTCTAGGATGTTGGAGATTATATTAAAAATACCATCAAAGAAGTTAAAACAGGCAGACACCCACATATCGATCATGACGAGTTAGCTAAAAGCTTTTCAAACGTGCCTCAGTAGAACAATGTATAGAACTCTGTTTGGTCAGCTCAACGGTGTTAAATAAAATACTGAGAATCGTTAGGAATACTAATGTCTCTTTTTTGACATGTTTTAGTCTTACACCTTCATCTCTCTCCCTCAATCCCCTTTATAGATTTTAATTCTATCTCTTTCTTGCATATTTGGAATTCCGTATTTTCAGGTAAAAGTCCCAATTTTCGACGGAGATCTGCTTTTTCGGGGTTGATATTATTTCATAGAACTTTCTTCAGTATTTTTCGCTTTAATATAGTAGGTACTATTCTTCACTTTAGCCGAATATTTCGTAGGAAATACGTAATCATTTTGAATTGTTGGTTCTGTATTCGAATTTTGAATAAATTAGATTTCTGCCTAGCACTCTTTTTTTTTATCAATTTCTTTCTTTTTCAATTTATTTGCTTCCTTGGTAGGCCTTAAAAATTCCGTAAGCCTCAGGTACTGTGCCTACAGTGACTAATGGGGAATTTCGGCACTGGCTATCTGTACGAGTAGACGCATCTTTGAGTTCTGCCTCAGTCACAAATATTTTAATTGAATCTGTCCCCAGTGGCCGTAGTCTGGCGATTCGTTTAAATATCTAGTTATCTCTACTTTTACTTACTGTGGTATTTGACGCACTCAGCTGACGGGTGTTGTACGCTGCATAGGGACCCAGGATTGATGCCCAGCAAGCACGCTGTCCAACCAGGATTGATGCCTGTTAACACTCTGTCCATGAGGTGAGATAGACACTGAACTGCCGATTACTGTCCTTGCAGTCCACACAGTTGTCAAGGTTTAAATATAATTTAAAGGGCCCAAAGTTTAGCTCACACTGCGCCGTCAAGTTTCAGAGCTGTGTAGTACTGCGTAAAAAATGGGGCCAAGCCATCGCTGCGCCGTTGATCGCCACTACCCGATGAGACATAACTCGGTCTGGTTCCTCCCCAGCTCGATTGGCTGAGAGCGGTCATAACTTAATTTGCTGAGTGGTCGCACCTGGCTACGAGCCACACTTGAGTATATATGTGCTCGCAGCAGGGTTCAAAAATCGGCTCCTTACTATATGCATAAGGCTGTCGCTAGCGAGTGGCAGCGGATGCCGGTACTTAAAAATGCGTCAAAATGTATATCGAATCGGACTTCAAAATAAGTGCACCTACACTTAGAGACTTTCTCTAAAGAGACCGGTATGGAGTCTGATTTTACATTTTTAAAGTCGAGTCCCTTCAGATTTTGAAGAGGGAATCACAAAATTGGGTTGGAAGTCATCTCGTCCGCTCATTCGTTCATCATTTATGCGTGAGGAATGGGTGGTTCTAATCCCGACGAAATTATTGGACTGCGCAGTGAAGTCCATTTTCTATGCGTCCCAATAGAAATTGATGACAGGAGGGATTCCCACAGCCGGGAGGTCCCAACCGGGCCCCGGTGTGAGCTAACACTTGACAGGGAATATACATTTCGAGAGATTTGTAGTTTCCAAATTGACATTTGCGACGACATTTCTTTTTCTGAAACTTACAACCGCTGTCTCGTACCATTCAAACCATGGCGTTGAACTGTCGCATCTCGTCTGTGAGGAGGCATCGTGTAGCAGTAACGTACCATACATATAACCTACATTGAGTAATTCCGTTTACTCAATTAAACTTACAACCGCTGTCTCGTACCATTCAAACCATGGCGTTGAACTGTCGCATCTCGTCTGTCAGGAGGCATCGTGTAGCAGTAACATACCATACATATAACCTACATTGAGTAATTCACTCCCACTTTCATTCCTGGGACTAACCCGGGACATGAACAGTATTTGCATTCTGTGCGAATAAATGGTATGCTTTATAACACTTACAATGTACACTTGAAACGAAATTTTATCGTGATGTTTCCATATTTATTAATATTCCATTTTTGTTATTAGAAGCACGTAGAAGTAACCCAAATATATTAAATACTTAAGAAACACTCCTTACCTGAATTTGTGTATATGCACATATTGTATAAGATGAGCAGTTTAAAAGCATCATGTCATAACAGTGTATTTCTTGTCAAACACTTACCTGAAAAGAGGAAAGAAATATTTGTTTTTAGAATCTGTAAAAATTTAACATGAATATATAAGAATGAATGCATAACTGTTTTTATGTCAGCTTATAAAAAAATATATATTATAATTACTATTTAATATTAATATCTAAATTGTGCGTACCGTAGAATTTCGTCGATTCGCCTCCTCAAATACGATTTAAAAGGCAAGGGCGCTTATTGGAAATTCAAAAAGAAACGGTAAAATTCCGTTTATCCGCCTCTTCAAGTCCGACTTAAAACTGCGGAAAAAAGTAGGGGGGAGGGCACTTATTGACACAATAGAATTCCGTCGATCCGCCCCCTCAAATGTGATGCAAAAACAATGAATATGTAGGAAGGAGGCGACTAACTAAGAATTTTCAGCTAAAAGAAACAAAAGTATATTTTATCAATAAAAATATTTTATTCAACAACAAATTTATTATTTTTCTTTCTGATTATTTTACGATGTTTAGGGGGGGAGGCGGTTTCTCGGAATTTTTCAAAATTCTAAATTGAGGCAAAATGGTGGGGGGGAGGACACTTTCTTGGGAAATGCAGATCGACGGAATTCTGCGAAAGATAAGATTTTCAAAGTCAACAGATTTCAAATATGTTTGTATTTGAAATATATTCGTATTGTTCGCATCAGATATATTTGTATAATACATAAAAATGTGTGACGTGTATATATCCTGCTCATATATTTAAAAATATGATGTGGGCAGCACATGACTTTTCCTACTGTCTTACATTCCTTTTCTCTCCATTTCTTAATTCATTAAATTGATTTTAATTGCACAAACACACGCATAATTATTTGAAATTACACTGAATTTGCACTTTAAATTAAATTTTCGTTTTCCTTTGGTAACTGGGCGTATTTTAAAATGGAGGCCTAGTATACATGCGAAAACACTAACATATCTCGACAATAGCTAGTCCTAGAGTAATGGTGTGGTTGGTCTTATTCTTTTCACCGTCGCAAATTACATGTAAAATAGGCATATAATTGATACATTTGAGCATGCGTAGTCGGCTATTTTAGATTTTGACGATTTTTGCGAACAATTTTGCAAGGAAATGTCAGTTTTTTCCCCGAATTGTACCAAAATCTAAACAGCATCATAGTACCTCGTAAGTGACTTATCTATCAAATTTTGTAAAATTTAGCCCATTAGTTCTGTAGCTAGAGTGGACACAAACGATTTTTACAGGCAACTTTGCAAAGGCAGGTTCTTATATCTGATATCCCGAATCCTAATTCCAAAACCTAATCAGTACCAGGGTAACCCACAACCCTAACAGTACTTTTTTTCACAGTGATGTAAGATTTACGTCACACTGTGACTTTGGGACGTCACAGTATGTCTCGGCAATGTCATATTGAGGTCACAACGAATTCATTTTAGTCATGTTCATGGTCGTTTGTGATGTCGCATATTAACTTGTTTGTGACGTCACATTGTAATTGCCATTGTAATGTCATCACATTGTTACGTGTTAATTAAATTGTGGAAACGTCCCAGACTATAGACACAATGAAGTTACAAAGTTACTAATACGTAACGTCGCATAGAAGTCACAAATATGATGTTCCATTGTGACCCATGTGTCACGTGACTACAACGTCACTGTCACACATGTGATGACCTTCACTGTGAGGGAACCTAACAGCATTTTTTCACAGTGACGTAAGATTTACGTCACAGGACGTCGCAGTACGTCTCGGCAATGTCATGTTGAGGTCACGGCGGAGTCATTTTGGTCATTTTTATGGTCGTTTCTGACGTCACATATTAACTTGTTTGTGACGTCACATTGTAATTGCCATTGTAATGTCGTCGCATTGTTACGTGTTAATTAAACTGTGGAAACGTCACAGAATATAGTCACAATGAAGTAACAAAGTCACTAATAAGTAACGTCGCATAGAAGTCACAAATATGATGTCACATTGTGACCCAGGTATCACGTGACTACAACGTCACTGTCACACATGTGACGATCTTTGCTGTGAGGGAAGTGAATCACTTTTAACATTATTTGAAATGTGGTTCATTAGTTTTTCAGTTGGAGTGGATACACACACATACAGACATCACGCTAAAAATAGTGTCTTCGTGTTATAGAGGTATCGAAAATTGTAGTTCCGTCAAAAACTCAAGCTGCGATTTTCGACATAATTTCAATACTTTTCTATACATTACCATGTATTGCAGGGAAAGTCATAAAAATGATGTGTAAAATCTATAGCATAGTGTCTTTAATGTTAAATTGCACATTTATCTGCATTTCCGGATGGCAACATGTAAAATTATTAGGAATCACCCACCTTATATATCACAATCTAATTTGACAATTATTAATATTGATAGTCAGAAAAAACAATTTAGTCCATATATATTTTATTGATATATATATATATTTAGTCCACATATATTTTATTTTTTCGCATCTCAGTTTGACATCCATTGTTCAACATGATGGTCGGGAACAAAGAATGGGACATATGTAACATATTGCACAAATTTCTATTTAAGCGCTGTATTGCAGCTCATCCATATTTCGCTGCAACGCCTACCATCTGGCAAAGTATTTGGAACATGATTTTTCCCAAATTGCGACTTCGGCATTAATAATAAAGTTTAAAAAGATAATGAAGGTTTTTGCCGGAATCGCGTGATATGTTCGCATTTGTTACCTCTGAAAGAAATGCGTTGGGCGAAAAAAATTGGGTGAAATTTTGTCATAGAAACAATACATTGTCTTATACTAACATTTAAACCTTGCGTTTAAAAATAATATCACTTTCCCTGCAATACATGGTAATGTATAAGGAAAGTATTGGAATCGCGTCGAAAATCTCAACTCGAGTTTTCGACGGATCTACACGTTTTGGGATATCTGGAACACGAAAACACTATTTTTATCGTGCGTGCGTGTGTGTGTGAAACATATATATTCACTCTAACTGACAGACCAAATTTAACAAAATTTTATAAGAAAGTCACTTGTGGGTTACCCTGGTGCTGATTAGGTTTTGGCTGACTTTTTTTTTGTTAAATAGTCCGTAAAAATCGTTAAAATCTAAAATAAAACATTTAGTACTTTCAAATGCTTCAAGTAAACGCTTGATTCATACTCAAGTTTTATCAATGAAAAGTATAAAATTACCCCATTACTCCAGAAGTAGCTGTATTTGAGTTTTTTCACATTTTTGCTACGACGCCCTTGAAAATATGTCCAGTTACAAAATTAAAAAGAAAATTGAATGAAAAGTGCAAATTCAGTGTAATGTGAAGTAATTATGCGTGTTATTTTGTGCACTTAAACTTAAGGAATCATTAAAGAAATAAAGAGAAAATTATTTTGAGTCTGTAGCGAAAGTCATGTGCTGAACACGTCCGATTTTTTCTACGTGCTAAAACATAAAATTCGAATTAAATAATAATTAAATTATATAAAATCTTCGTGTAAATACACTATACACTAAAATTTAGGTCAGACGGATTCGGAGGAAGGAATCAGCTTTCTTCTTCAGGAAAAACAAGAAGCGTATCCCCCTATTCATGTTGGGTATCTGTGGTAGAATAGCGCATGTATGACGATAGCAGAAAAATCGCCATCGCCTTGAATAGAACTGAAAGAGAATTTAAAATTTGAATTGGACATTTTTTTTAAAGTTTCTCTATTGCTTCTGAAAGATCCTTGTTAACGACCATTAAACCTTCTTCCATTCCACTTGCAAATTTCTGTTATAATTTTCCACTCCGGTCTGCTTCATTCGCTTCTTTTGGTTACTTGTATTCCTTTTTTTTTACTTTTAATTATTCTTTCCCAATTTCTTTTTAACACCTTACAACATTGTTGAAAAGTGTTTTCACTTTGTTCATTCTATATCTATTTGCCTGTATGTCCAATCGCATAACTACCATAAAAATGATTTTATCAAAATGAAAGTTTAGTATGCTGTTAAAAGACAGTCTGTGGGACATATGGGAATGTAAATGAATAATATCACCCAATCAGTTTTGGATTAAACCCCGGTTGAAAAAATTAAATACATTAAAACTTATGGGACCTAATTTTTTACATATTTTTTAAGCGAATTTAAAATTTACAAATTGCTTCGAAAATTTTAGGAAATATTCAAATTACCCCATAAAATATATATTAAAAAAAATTCAGCAATGTATGTTCGGTAGACGTCTAAATAAAAATTAAAATAATAACTAAACCCATATTATATAAATAGATCAGGTGACCCACTTCAAAATAAAATATGGCATCCATCTTTTTTCCAAGTATCAAAATCGTGATTTTTAAAGCTATTTTTAATTTATATTTAGTGTTGCATTCATCCCCAAACTGCTTTATTTTTGCGTAATTTCTGTGCATCTATATACTGCGCCAACGCAATTACACTATTTTGGAGTTTAAATGATCATCAAACTTTGATTATTTCTATAACGAAGCCTCATTTTAAAGTATGCGGAATGTAAACACATCAAGCTGTAAGATGAGTTGTATAAGATTTGCTGAATTTTTTTAACGCGTTTAGCTCTTGAATCTGAAATATAGCTAATATGAATGAAACAGTCTTTGATTTTACATAGTGGAGCAGACGATTTTATAGTATTGCCTTTTCCGATGAAGTTTTAAGAATGGAGTTAGAAAGTACTTTTACCTTCATGGTTTTAAGTTTTTAAGTAAATTTAATTATTGTAGCATTGTGATAATTTTAAAAATATCCCCGCTGAATAAAAGGAATATAATAAAAGCTTATTAATGAAATATTCGCTGATTTTATATAAAGAGCCAGGCGATTTATATTTCGATGAAATCATTTGAATAAAGTTCATTCTTTTTCGATGAAATTTTAAGTTTTCAAATATAATTATTTTAAAGTATGCGGAATGTAAACACATCAAGCTGTAAGATGAGTTGTATAAGATTTGCTGAATTTTTTTAACGCGTTTAGCTCTTGAGTCTGAAATATAGCTAATATGAATGAAACATTCTTTGATTTTACATAGTGGAGCAGACGATTTTATAGTATTGCCTTTTTCCGATGAAGTTTTAAGAATGGAGTTAGAAAGTACTTTTACCTTCATGGTTTTAAGTTTTTAAGTAAATTTAATTATTGTAGCATTGTGATAATTTAAAAAATATCCCCGCTGAATAAAAGGAATATAATAAAAGTTTATTAATGAAATATACACTGCTTTTATATAAAGAGCCAGGCGATTTATATTTCGATGAAGTCATTTGAATAAAGTTCATTCTTTTTCGACGAAATTTTAAGTTTTCAAATATAATAAATTATTGTGATAGTTTAAAAAATATCGCGGCTTTAACGCATTGTTTAAATAATACTGCATTGCAGTTTGAAAGTGTTTGATAATCAATGCTTTATGCATGATTGATCTTTCTTGTTATTTTTACCCAGTGTGTTCATATTGCCTCCAAAGCCAGTTGATTCCTTCATATTTATTTTTAACTTTTATTCCAATGTTTTCTATTGCCGTCGTTTTCGATTATTTATTTATTTTTTTTTGTATATTTTTTAGCTGGTTTTAATAACTCTTGTTCTTTCGTTACCGTGTAAAAAACCTTGCTTCCAAGCTGGGAGACGAAAGCAGGATCTTTTCTCCGGCCAACCCACGCTTTTCTAATTAAGTTACTGAGACTAACTTGCAATTTGCAAGCTCATACCATCGAAGTGAAAATTTCTCTATTGACAAAGATTTAATAGGTCGAGGCAAATCTAAACTTCTCTCTAATTGGTTGATGACAGAAACGTCACAAAGATGACCAAGGACAATGAAATGCTACGTTGTTGATTCTTATAACCAGAGCGTTTCGCAACTGTGATTGCCATGAACAATTACGATTTAAATGTCACTATCATTGCAGTTAACAATTAAATGGCTTATTGTTGATTCTTATAAACAATTAAACAAAATAGTTACGGAAACTAATTTTTGATGATCACGATTGTTATAAGTTTTAGCATGCTAACTTTCTGTTTAATTGGTAATCATTTAATTTGTTTACAATCTGAATATGGGTCAGATTACGCTCCTCACATTATTATAAAATACCACAAAATTGAAAAATATCGTATCACACTGGGAATGAAAATCGAAAACCCTCTAGAGCTGTTGGTAGACATTTAGAAACTCTTTCATTTTATAATGCATGGCAGATTTTTGTTCATATCTCAATATTTTCATGCATTATTTCTAAATGTGGTGTTTACATTCTTTAAACTTAGTGTATCATCCTAACTAAAGATATGTGTCGCAAAATTTTCCGGAAATGTGAAAATTTTTCCACTATGCTTTTCCGGAAAATTTTCCATTTTTTTTTAATTAATTTGAAAATAGAATGTAATATTCTTTCCAAACTGTTTTTCTGAAAAGCAGATAGCTTTACAAGAAGTTTTTGATCAAATTTTGAAATGGAAAATGAAGGAGGGTGCGGGTTAACTGTGTATGCCTGCTTTATTTTAAATAAACTAGTCTTTTTTTTTTAGTTGTTATAAGATGGTAGAATTTTCTGTTGAATTATAAGTATTCTACAGACAGAAATGCAATATAATATTTAATGTATTTTTTAATTATAATCAGTTTTTATTTTTTTTTTAGAATATATTTTATAATTTCCTTTTTGTACATATAATAAACAGTAAATTATTTATGATTCTGATAAGGTTTATCAATTTTAAATTATTTCTCATGCCATTTGTATGCCTATTCATTCCATTTTCGCAATGCTTTAAAATTGAAATTTTGAAAATTAAAAAAAACATTATCATAATATAGATGAAACATAATTTTTTTAGCTTCAAAGTCAGGCATATACAAGGAAAATTGTAGCTGTTAGCTGCAGTATACAGATATAAGAAATTTTATGTATTGATTTTTTTTTATATATTTCTAGATTTATAACTTTTTTCAGCCTTGTTATAGAATATTTGACTGTAGCTGTAATATAAGAATAAATACTTTTAAAAGTCAAGGAACATATTATACCAGTTCAAATGTAATATAGAGAACAATTTCAAAATTTTCCAGAAAATCCACATCTCTAATCGTAAGTCTTGGAAATGAAATCAAAAAGTTGTTATTTTACTTGCTTTTTACTTTCCCTACAATACATAATAATGCATAGGGAAAGTATTGGAATCATGTCGAAAATCGCAACTCGAGTTTTCGACAGATCTACACGTTTCGAGCCCCTCTAGAATATGAAAAAACTATTTTTAGCGTAACGTCTGTGTCTGTCTGTCTGTGCGTCTGTGCAATGTATGTATCCACTCTAACTCAAAACCTAATGAACCAAATTTCATAAAATTTGATAAGTAAGACCCTTGGGCGTGACCCTGGTGCTGATTAGTTTTTGGTATAATTCGTAAAAAAAACCCGCCTTTTTTTGCGAAATGGCCCCCAAAAATATCATGTATTCACTCTAGCTGAAATACAAATTGACCAAATTTCACAAAATTTGGTAGATAAATCCCATGTGGGATACTCTGGTGCTGATTAGATTTTGGTGCGATTCGGAAAATAACAACCTGCCATTTTTTACGAAACGACCCGCAAAAATCGCCAATATCTAAAAAAAGACTACGTATGTTCAAATGTATCAAATAAATACTTGTTTTATACGTAATTTTTGACGAGGAAAAGAATAAGAACAACTCTATTACTCTAGGACTAACCGTTCTCGAGATATTTGAGAATTTTCGCATTTTTTTATGCCGCCTTTGGGAAAATGTCCAATTACCAAATAAAAGCAGAAATTGAATTAAAAATGCAAATTTAGTGTCATTTTGGGCAATTAAACTCAATTTAATGAGTTCTTAAAGAAATAAAGAAAAAATGAATTTGGGCAGGGAAAGTCCTGTGCTGCCCACATCAGATTTTTAATCTTTAGTATTATTTCATTCTACATTAATTCGATATTTTTAAAAAAAGTAATTAGTTTCTCGGGGGTAGGTAGGTGAAGGGAATTAGCAGTAGTAAAAGAATAAACTTAACCCCAAATAGTAGGAGCGAACAATAAACGATTGCAGCCTGCTCAAAATACCATTGAATTAGCTGCCCATTTGCAGCATCTTTGGCAAAATATTCCATAGATGGGTGTAAGGAACTTAATTGACACTATGCGGAATCAGATATCGGCTTGCACAACTGCCAGAGTAGGATTTACCACTCACTAAAATGTCATATTTTTGTTGCCACCATTTCTGAATAAGTTTTTGACTTCCAAATTCTAATCATTTGCATATCGTCTCAAATAATACTTACATACATAGCGAGTTTCGCGTCTATAGCACAATTTCTTACGGGTGAATATATTTTTCTGTAGCAGAGTGTATTTTAGAATTCACTGGCTCAGATGTAAAAAGTATGAAAATATTTTTACAATAGATTCTCTATCTAATCTGGATGTACACGGCACAGAAGAGAGAATCCAATAATGACCAAAAATAAAGATTAAGGCCATTCATGCAATTTACACAAATAACCCAACATTAATTCAAGCCATCTCATCGGCACACATCCTTACATCGTTACGGCACCTTTTATAACTGCAAAGTATTTCGAAAAGGCTTTCGCCTAAATTGCAAATCAGAGGATGAATTTTGCCCTTTGAAGAGGTAATGAAGGCATTTGCAGAATCGCCTGAAATAGTCGCATCTGCTGGGTTTGAGAATAATGTACATAGAGAAATTTAAGGTAGTATTTTGTCTGGATAATTTTGTAAAACCAGTTACGGCAAGGATATTAATTTTTATCAATGATCGTTATTAACTTTATATGACTCTTTGTCCATTTCGTCAACATTTTCTCGGTTTTAAGAACACGTAGAGAGCTGAGACTTGGCACAATTTTCATAATGAGGAACAATTTAATCTAACAAATTTTTCCGTAAATCCGTTACGTCGTTATGTTCTTTACGTACTTTGATACGACTATGTATTTGTCGTTTTCATGCCCTTCCTGTGTGAACTACGATTCCGTGTATAACATTGCATAGGATATGTAATATTAGGCGCACGAATTCTGGGAGAAAATAAGTTTTTCACATAGCAGTGAATCGTGGAAAAGTAAAAAATAAATATTAATCACACCCGGAATTGAACCAGACTAAGAGTGTTTAGGTAGATTCAAATCAGAACAATAATATATAAATCTTATCTTCTTCTAAAATTGATGTTATTCAAAATTGTGAAAATTATTTCATACTTCGACATTCTCATTTTACTTTTACAAATTTGCATCATATCAATTTTGGATAATAATAAGATTTTGCAGAGTCGAAATTGCCAGCAAAAATTGCTAATATCTGAAATAAAAAAATACGTATACAAAATGGAACAATTAAATGCTTATTTTATACGTAATTCTGGACGATGAAAGGAATAATAAAAGAATAATAAAAGAATCTGCATAACTCCAGGTCTAACCGTTCTCGAGATATTTTAGTTTCTTATATTTCTGCACGTCTCCTTTGAAATTATGTCCAGTCGCCAAATGAAAACGATAAAACTACAAATTGCGTATAATTTCATAAATATATATGTGTTATCTTATGACATTAAAATCAATTTAATGAATTATAAATGAAGTTGAAAATTAATTTGAACCTGTGGCAAAAGTCATGTGCTGCCAACATCAAACTTATAGTCTTCTATACTGACATACTTATGTTGTTCCATAAAGTAGCAAGTCAATATTATAATATTTTTTTACATCGTTTCTCGTTGACCAGGATTCAGTGGATTAATTAATATTCAAGCATTATAAATAAACTGGATAGTAGCTCAACTCAACTTTCTCATAATAGAATCTCCTTTGAAATAGCTTGTAATTTTTTAATTTTTTTTCAAATTCTTTCTTGCAAAGTTTGCAAGAAAATTTTGCAAAAAAAAACATTCGAAAACCCCCTCTCCTTGGTCAAAATGATCCAATTGTTGCATGTTACCCATTTTAAAGCGGTTGAAAAAAAAATCGCTCGATTGATAAATAGTTTGATTGATAAATGAACCCTATCGGAAGGTGTTAATGCCGTCACGGACATAAACATTGTATCGCAGATATATATTTCTCTACAGAAATTGAAATTGTTAAGTTTCGTGATTGCTCCATAAAAGTTCTCCCGTTAAGCATCATTATGTCAGATTTTGTCCTCCGCTACCATGTTAAAAATTTCGAATGCATTTTGAAATTTCTGCTCGAATTTTAATAAATTCTATCTAGTGTTAGATTTTTTTGATAAAAGTCGGATATTTTTTTTAAAAAATGGCACATGATTTTCATCATTCGCCTTTGTCAGCGGCCAGAACGTGAACCATTTTGCCGTCCTAGGACGTTGCCCCAGGCGCAGCAGAGGGGGGCGGAACACACTGCGCCCACAACACAAACATCCATGCCTTACGTTGGACTCGAACCCACAACGCGGTGGTCGAGCGATTGCTGTGGAAACGCTCGCCTTGACCACTCGACCACCACGTCAGCTAAAAGCCGGATATAGAAATTTAATGAAAATCCATTAACATTTGTGGGAGCTATCGTGTAAACAAGAAATTGACGATAGACAGGCGGACATCACTCTAAAAATTGTCAAACCATGCTCAGAAGGTTCTAAAACCTATACTGGGTTCAAAATCTCAATTGAAATTTTCGTGAAAACAATACTCTCTCTGCACTACATATTCAACAGTATGAGAAAATAAAAATATCTTATTACCAGATCCACTTGCCCAAATTATACAGAAATTGAAATATTTTTGAATCCATTATGATTTGTTATTAAAATTTTCTACTTAAGACATTTTTTTTATGAATATAGGCAAATAAATCTGAAAGGCATTGTAATCTCACTACTTTCAGAGAAATATTGAAAACAGGTTCTTATAGAAATATATTTCTATCAAACAGTACTTGATATTCTTTACGGTCTGATTAATTTAGATTATTTAGCATTTCCAAGCTTCATCAAGATCCCCTTTACTCTGCTGTCATGGCAACAACTTCAGCTAATCAAAAATGGTTCTAATGAAACATGGTACAATTTGCGATGGAAATTTTGAGCTTATGGCTGGAAAACGAGTTTTGGTTAACAAATTGGTATTGATTTAAAAAGCTAACATGTTCCATTATAAGGTTTTTATAGTCGATATGCTCGGTTGGATTAATATTTTCTTTTCACTAAGATATATTTTTTCACACATTGAGCTATTTTGCTTTTTGTCCCTATTGTCAGATGATTAGCATTCTGAAATGTCCTGTCAGCTATATTAAATTATCTAACTTGCACTAAATTTCAAGTTTCTATCTTAAATATTTTCTTAATGGTTGACCCGTGTACTTAATTACATATCTTTATCTCAATTGATGGATTCTTTCTATATATACGGTAAATTGAATGTTTTTACAGCATTTTTAAAATAGTAAACAATTTCAAACTATTATCACTCTATAAGTAGAATACACTTTTTGCGAAGGATAAAGAAAACTAGAGCAATGCAAATAAGCACAGATAACAAAATGTAGCATACAATTGCTTTGAGGACACTAAAAGAGATTTGCGTTTTGGTGCATGCCAATCTTGTGCGTTACTTCTCATTTTGGATTGGCTAGACTGATCTTCATGTTGCCTTTTGATTGGATATCTTTGAATCCGGGTCTTTATATAATCCTATCTGTTTCTTTCTTCTGCGTCTATTCCTCTTTTAAACTCTCTCTTCAATCCGACCAATCAGGGCCGGGGGTTCCTCAAGGAGGAAATCTGAGTCCTCTGCTCTTCAACATTTTCATCAACGATATTCCAAGCATACCACAAGTCAAACTGGCCATCTGCGCAGATGACACAGTGCTTATCGTTCGTAGCTGCTCCTCACACAACTCAATCAACACACTACAAAGTTACATTAAAAATAGTCTTGAGCACTGGCTCGTTACCTGGAGAATTAAAATTAACGCGACTAAAAGTGCAGTGTGCATTTTCATACCGAACTACCGATAAACCAATCCTAATTTTGTTTTAAAAATCTTCATTGAACTCATCCCCTTATCCAACTCCGTTAAGTATTTGGGCGTCACCTTTGACGCCCATATGACTTACTGAGAGCACGTAGACTTAAAAATTGAATCAGCAAATAAAACTTATAAAGCCCTTGTACCCCTTCTCGGTAGTAAATCCCACCTCTCCCTTAGCAATAAATTAATTATTTATAAACAGATCATCGTACCTGACTTATTGTACGCCTGCCCAGTATGGGGGACGGCGGCAAAGAGCCATAGTGAGTGATTGCAAGTATTCCAAAATAAAGTCTTGCGGTCTTGCGCTGCATTGTCAATGCTCCTAGATATGTCCAGAATGAAGTTATCCACCACGATTTGAAAGTCTCTGGCATTACAGAGCATATTGGGCATCTTACACAAAATTTCTACAAGAAAAACTCCAGTAGACCCTGTATGAGAGACGTAGATCAGATCTACAATCCGATCACGCCTTCCTACCTCAGGAAGCGCAGGCCTCGATATCTTCTATTTGGTTCTCAAGAGACCAAATGGAAAAAGCATCGTTACCTCGTCCCTTATACACGTGTTTCCTAGTTTTTATCCTTCTCCTTCCCTGATCGAAGATAGATGGCGCCACTCCATTTCAAGGAATTTGCGCTATTCCTCTCTATTCTTTCTCGGCCCTGCCACAGGTCAATAGTAACACTAGCACTTGCCAATCGCATTTGATTGTGTCCAGTACTCGCATCCACGTTCGTTCACATCTGTTTTTACTTATAATATCTAATTTTGTCATTGTAAAACTAATTTTCTAACATAACGTAACATTCCTGTGCATCATCTTGCATCTGTTTAACCTTCTAACAAACTATATATTTTTAAACTCAGTAATCTTAAACTCTGAAACTTTTTAAGAGACTTTTAGGAAAACCTTTAAAAATTTTTAAACTTCGTAATTTTTAAACTCAGTAATTTTAAACTCAGTGATCTTTAAACTCAGTAATTTTAAACTCAGTGATCTTTAAACTCAGTAATTGAATCTCAGTAAATTTAAACTCAGTTCTTTCCTCAGTCCAGTCATTTATGATTAGCTGGCTGTTTTCTTGACCCCTCCCCCTTCCCCTCCCTACCTACTCGCCAGATCAGCCATCCAAGACAGAATCTTCACCACTTCTGCAAAGCAAGCAACTTCATCAGAGCACCCTCCAAGAGCTGAGTGCAAAGTGTAACCTCAACACGGCACAGAACTAATAGACTTGCTCTACATTCGCTGTGGGGTTAAGTGTCGTCAGTAGCAGACACCCCGTAAAGAAGCGTCTTGGCTTAGCTCTTTTGAACTTCGGCTTCGTTGGTTCTCTTGCACGGACGAAGTGGATCTATCGTATACTCGAAACAGTTGTATGCTGCATTATTGTGCTATTTGTGCTCATTTACGTTGCTCTAGTTTACTCTAATTATCTCTACACGTCTCTGTTAACGATATTATTATCTACCGTGGTACTAAATCTCAAGTCTCTATCTCATTGAGAAGTGTATTTTGCGAATAAAGTATATTTTGACTTTTTTGTTGTTTTGTAAATACCTTTCCAAAAATGTAAATGTATGTACCTTTTCAAAAATGTATGTAAATTTTTGAATAGTTTATGTAAACGGGGTTGTGATACAAAGATTGACTAGCGTATAAAATAAAAATAATCATTGTATCTGTCTAAATTAAACAATTCACTTTCTCCTAAGGTTTTGGTCAAACTATTGGTCTGTATACAAAATTCGATATTCCTATGCTATATAAAATAGAGCGTTTCTCATTTATTCTACAAATCAAACACTTCTATGTTCAGCACTTTTAAAATAAAAATTGCTGTGAAACCTGTCTATAACAATAAACCCATTCACAAGGATATTTTTCTCTGTTTCGGAAAATTTCATATATTAAGAACGGATATAAAACTTGTTTATGACGATCATTTGTTTTCGAGTAAACTTGCATACAATGATAAGTATGCGCTTTTCAAGGTTTTTCAAAGCAATAGAATTTATCACAATATATTAATGCTGATGAAAATCATACGTAAAGGTAGTTTTTAAGGAATCCCCCCCGTAAGATTTTTGCTGTAGATGTTGTTACATTCATTGAAATGTGACAGAATTTCATTCCGACAATACTGAGTGTGCCCGACGTATATCTAAATTCACTAGAGAGTGTATATGATGGGTATATGAAAATGTATATTTCGGATGTATTCTTTGCAAAATCCAAACAAAGGAAATTATGATTCTGATTAGTATAACTTGATTACACAGTAGGCATTTTGTTTCTGTTTTTATATACGTAATATATATATACTCGTAATATATATTTACTTCCTAATGCTATGTAATATAGTAGTATAAACTCGAATTCGAGTTTTAAACTCCATCAAAACACTTTCCCGAAATATTATAGTACACATATAAGAAATTTAATAATGTTTTCTATTTACCAAATAAAGGAAAATGTCAAAATGTCATACAGGCTAACGGCAGCGTCTATAACATGAGCTCTGTGGAATGTGTTCAATAAATTATTCTATTTTTAATTAGAACAGTAAACTCCTTGTTAAATTAACTTTAATGCTAAACCTTTTGGAAAATCTATCATATATTATTCAAGTACCGCTCAACGATAAATTTTCGGTTTGAAATAATTTATTCACGATGTCTTTGCTCTCATATCTAATTGAAGGATAATTGGAAAGCGAAAATTTACTGCTTTCTAAACGAAATTTTCTACAGACAATATCGTATTTTGAAAACAATGAATGTGAAAGTTTAATTCTCATATTTTCACAGATCATTTAAATATTTAGTTTGTCTAACAATATTTCTAGCGATTTCCAATAAAAAAGTACATACTTAAATCATAATGAAATTAATTCAACACAGCTTTTAATCCTGATCGGAAATTTCTCTGGAATTCTTAGGCTACAGTCATGTATTCGACAAAATCTAGATATGAGGTTTCAAAACTTTCTTTAGCAAAACTTTTTTTTTACATCCTGAGAGAATGTATTTCTTTAGCATGATCATGTACGTAGTTCAAAATTAGTTACATTATTTTGAAGATTCTTTCATTTTTTACTTTCACCACATACATCAATGCATGTAGTGAAAGTAAATGTGTAGGGGAAGTAAATGTGGAAAGTAAATGCATAACATATAGTGAAAGTATTGTGATGGGATTGAAGATTAGAATTCCAGTTTTCGACGGAAGAGCACATTTCAAGCATTTCTGAACTCGAATCGAACGATATTGAAGTGATGTCTGTGTGTGTGTGTGTCCGTGAGTGTAGATGCGAAATTTCACGAACGAATTGAGCGTTTCGAACGTAATTCGGTACGCTTATTACCATCAGTGAATACTGAAACAGTATTAATTCCACACAGCGTTTAATATTAATCGTAAGTTGCTAAGGAATTTTAACGCTATAGTTACGTAACCGACAAAATCTAGACAAAAAGTGCAGAAATTTAATTCGGGCAGCACATACGTTTGCTACAGATTCATATTCTCTTTTCTGCACGCCCTACGTAATGTAAGTTTTTTCCCACGAGATAAGAAATACAGGGTGATTGCACACATCAAGACGAACAACATTTGGAGCAATATTTCGAACAATATATAGAGCCAAATTCCACTCATAGTGCCAGAAAAGATTAAAGTTACATATACACATTGATTCTTCAGTGAAAAAATAGACTTAACTAATTTAGGCGTTTCAGACTTCTATTCGCATCAGACAAAGACACAAAATGGCTACCTAAAGTGGCATCCGAGGAGTTCGCACGACACCGGTGATACTTCCTAAATGCAATATATCCCATGCGGTGGATTGGAGGTGATAGACCTGTGACTTGGCATCCTCGCTTCCTGGACCTTAATCCACCAGATATCTTCTGGAAGCACATAAAAACCTTGGTGTACGAAACACCTATGGTCTCCCTGGAAGATCTCGTCGAGGGAATCGTTGTTGCTGCTGATAAGATCAATACCACACAAGGAATCTGCAAAAAGGTGTGATAGTTTTTCATTCGTCGGCGTCGGTTGTTAAACAACGCCTTCAGACGACACTTCGAGCAGGAACTCTTTGCAGCTACTTTGAGTCTTTCTCTGATGCGAATAGAAATGTTAAACTCATATATTAGTTAATGTTTTTTTTTTCACTGTTGAAGATTCAACGTGGATATGTAATTTTACTCTTTTCTGGAACTATGAGTTAAATTTGGCCCTAGGTTGCATTTCAAATATTGTTCATCTTGTTGTGTATTATCACCCCTCTTTTTTTTGTTGAAAGAGTTTACCATCACCCTGTATAAAGGACGCTTATCTGATTTTTTATCCAATTTTCAGGTTTAAAACATTTTTGTTCTCCATTTGCCGACTTAGCTCATTTTGAAAGTCTTCAGCTTGTCAAAATTCCAAGAAACTACAATGCTTTGTCTTATAACGTGTTTGATTTTATAATTTTCTAATACTTTAAAGAGCATACGAAAATTATGGGCCTCATATCACCTAATTTTCCTTCCGTATTTCTTAAAGGAGGTATTAGCATGCCATATTCTCACAAACTGCGATTTTATTTATCGTGATCGTTGTCACCTGATAATGTCGTGCAGACAAAAGTAAGTATCCATAACGAACTGCGTGGAATATCTATATTTAGATTTCACTTAGGTACTTTGATACATTACGCGAAAGAAGGACAAGAACATCGTCTGCCGAATGACATCGAATTTTGTCTTGATGTAAATAAATTTGGCAGTACAGATTCTGTCCTGTTAGGATTATGTGTCTCTCTCTCTGTATCTTTTATTTGCTTAACATTGGGGATAAATGAAATGTAAATGTAGGTGTTAATACAGATTTGAATGAAGTAGTAACTTCATTCAAATCTGTATTAATACCTACATTTTGTTCACATCAAAATTTCTAATTCGACGAGAAGATTACTATGGTATACATCTTTTCGATACTTGGGCAATTAAGCATGAAAATTCGGAGCCTGTTATGAACGCAGCCACAAAATTATTCAACCACAAAATGAAGCCTCTGTCAATTTGACTAATTAATTAATGTTTTAGATTTCTGGCATTATAGGCAACATATGAGATTCGTTATACAATGCAATGAATTTACATCTCTCATCGTGAAAAAATGATGTATAACATCGACAGTACAGTATTTTGAAACGTTTAATTGTGTATTTAACTCTTTTTCTGGATGACAACATGTAAAACTATTTCGTATCCAATTAAATTATTTCACTCAACTCTAAATTAAAAATTATCAATATTTATAGTATCCCCAATAAGCAATATAGTCCATATATTAAAATATTTTAATAATAAATACATCAATTAGGCGTCCTTTTCATTAACTTGCGTAATTTCTATAATTCTGATGATATTTTCGCCAATCTGGGGCTAAATAGCTAAGTTAGCTAAATATATCGCCAAGTGTTACAAACTAACGAAGACAAGAGCATTTATACTAGACGGCATGTCCATCATGACAGAAGTAAAAATTTGCAAAACATTAATTCCCATTTAACGTCATTTCTATCAATTTGGTGACATTTTAGTCAATTTGGCAACATTTGAAAATCGCCAAGTTAGTTATATCCCGTACAATTCGTCACCAAAATGTTCGCCAGGACTTACGGATGAGAATTTTATGTTTTTTCCAAAATATTAAATTTTTATCAACAAGTCGTTATTGTCACTGATGTAGCGTCATTTTTATCAATTTGGCGACTTTTTATATATTTGGCGATATTTTCGTCAATTTGACAACATATAAAAAGTCACCAAGTTGGCGATATTCTGCCAAAATCCTTTTCCAAAATTTTGCCAAGCGTTAGAAAAATAGGTTATTCCAATAGTAGATTATTATATCATTTCCAAGGTATTGTATTTTCATAAGTCATCATTTTCATTAATTAAGCGTCACTTTTATCTATTTGGTGACATTTTCATCAATTTGGCAATATTTAAAAGAAAAAGGTGAATTCATTCCAAATCACTATTACAGCAAGTAAAATAGTGACCTAAGAAAATATAAAAAATTAAATAATTTTTCGATATGGATTTCATAACGTCACTAAATTTGTTATATCAAGTCTAAATTTTCATTTTATTTTATTTATGGCCTTAAGGGTGATTGGTCCAATTTTGTAACGACCGCCAGTTGTTAAGCCCAGATCAGATAACGGTATTCTATCGTCCTGCAGAGGATGAGATTGGTAAATTATAAAATACAATTTTTACACATATCATTAATATATATCGATAATATTTCATAAATAAATGTTATATAATGAATATTTATGTTGAAACAACGTTGACACGTCTTTGAACTTTCACTCAATAACGCTGCGCTAATTATAAAGCGCAGTTAATTAAAAAAAATCTGATGTGGGCATCACAAATTTTCTTATATAATACAATGAATTTAAATCAGTTACAGTGAAAAAATAATTTATAAGATCCACGGTACAGTGGTTTAAACGTTGAATTGTACACTTGGCGCTTTCCTGTATGACATCTAAAACTATTTGGTACCCAATTACTTATATCTCTAAATTAAAAATTATCAATATTGATAGCATCCTCAATAAGCAATATAGATCATATATTAAAATATTTTAATAATAAATTCATTAGTTATATGCGTCATTTTCATTAACTTGGCGCCATTTTTGTAATTTTAATGATGTTTTTGTCAATCTGAGGCTAAATAACGCCAAGTTAGCGATTTTTCACTAGATTGTTCACAAAGTTCACCAAATGTATCGCCAACTGTTATAAACAAACGGAGAGAACAGCATTTCTTATATATCTGAAGGTATGCCCCTCATATGATGGAATTCAAATTTTGCAAAACATTACCGCCCATTTAACGTCATGTTTATCAATTTGGCGACATTACATCAATTTGGCAACACTTAAAAAGTCGCCAAGTTGACGACATACCGCCAAATTCGTTGTCAAATTTTTACCAAGCTTTATGGACGGACAGAAAAAAGGATTATTCTTATAGTCAATTCTTATGTTCTTCCCAAAATATTGAATTTTTACGAATTAGTCGTCATTTTCATTGTTTTAGCGTCAATTTTATCAATTTTGCGACAGTTAAAAAGACGCAAGTTGGCGATATTTTGTCAACTTCGTTGCCAAAATTTCGGCAATCGTTATGGATGGAGAAATAATTTATTCTTATAGCAGATAACTGACTATTGGCGCTCAAATACAAAAATATTACCCAAAGTATCTTTTTTCATGAATGGAACAAAGCTAGGATCCACAAGAATGATACCTACAAATTTATCGCCTGATATTACATATGAAAAGTGAACATATTTCACAATAGTTAATATATTTATGTGATTTTTGATACATTTATTTGAAAAATGTGCAATGTATCTCCAGCAGGTAAAGAATTAAAGTGCGTTT
Source organism: Amaurobius ferox (assembly GCA_951213105.1). Lineage (NCBI taxonomy): Eukaryota > Metazoa > Arthropoda > Arachnida > Araneae > Amaurobiidae > Amaurobius > Amaurobius ferox. Next base: position 80,496,581 of record OX578152.1, on the reverse strand, counting down.
CTATCTTTTTGGGATACCCTGTATACGAAGACTGGCACATACCTCTATATTTCGGGTCTGTTCCTCAGCATGACTGGACGTTTTTCCGCTCCTTTATCTGATATTCGGAGTCAGCTTCGTCTTTTTCTAAAACATTCTCAATACTCAATATAACCACTACACTGCTTCAAAACACGACTGTCTGAACATTTGTATTTTCAATCTGTATAATCACGGTTCTGTCTCAGTGCTTTTGGATAGTCATTCTACTTATGAACAACACTGCATGAATTCTCATTCCAATCTGATATTCCTTGATATTTTCTCCTTGTAGCCTGATCATTTGGCCTGAGGTCCAGATACGCTCTCCTTGCTCTCATTGGTCATTGGATGCTCCTCAGTGCGATGTCGCATGTTCGCATTATTGGCTCCTTGAGTCTCAAAGAGATCTCAGATTCTAAGAGATCCTTACCCCGACTACACTTGCAATTTATGAGACGTAAATTTATTGGGATCATGACATTTCGGGCTGAGACTGTCATAAAACGGTGCCAAAACATCTGCGCTTTGTTTTATGGCAAACACAAAAAATGCATAAGTTACCTCCGGGTCACACAGAAAGTCATGTGCTGCCCACATTAGATAATTACTTTCCCTATATACATCATGTATAAGGAAAGTATTGCGACGGGGTCGAAAATTCGAATTCGAGTTTTCGACGTGAGAGCACGTTTCAAGCATCCCTGATCACGAATCAAACATTTTTGCAGTGATGTCTGTGTGTGTGTGTGTGTGTATGTGGGTGGGTGTGTCAAAGTGTGTGTGTGTGTGTCAGTGAATCTGTGGAGACGATAACTGACGAACGAATGGACCGATTCAAACGAAATTTGGTACAAAAATCACAATCCGTAAAAAACACTGGAAGCCTGTTGTTTTTATACTCAATCGAATATTCAGAACCCCCCTAAATTTTGGAGTGAAATATTGAAAAAATTGTCAAAAAATCAAAGCCGCTAATAAAGTTACGCAAATAGGCATTTCTTATGTAATTTTTCATTAGAAAACGATTAACATAAGTTTTAGAACGCTAACATGAACCGTTCTTGAGATATTGCACATTTTCTAAAAAATATTATCAAAAAGTTATATAAAATAAAAAAAATATCTCCAAATGAGGAACATGTTCACTTTTCATATGTAATACCATGCGATAAATTTGGTGGCATCATTCTCGTGGATCTAGCTCGTTCCATTCATGAGAAAAGATACTTTGAGTAATACTTTTGTATTTGAACGCCAATAGTCATTTATTTGCTGTAAGAATAACTTATTTCTCCGTCCATAACGCTTAGCGAGATTTTGGCGACGAATCTGGCGGAATGTCGCCAATTTGGCGACATTTTCAATTATTGCCAAATTAACAAAAATCTCGCCAAATTGATAAAAATGACGCTAAATCAATGAAAATTACGACTAATTAAAGAAAATTCAATATCTTGGGAAGGAGTATAAGTATCTACTATAAGAATAACATTTTTTTAACTGTAAAAGTAGTAAATTCATTGAATTTGTAAATTCATTCAAGTCATGTGTTGCCCGCATCAGATTTTTTTAACTGGTATTTGAAAAAAAATGCCATACCTGTAAAAGTGTGCATGTTAGCATTGTGCAGATAGTGTCTTTTGTTTTCTAATGAAAAGTTACGAATGAAGGGATCATATATTTAATACCATTAAAAGCCCTTATTTTTTAATGATTTGTTTTTCAAAAATTAATACGAAAATCGTGCATTATCTTGAGAACGGTCCATGCTAGAATGTTGAAGTTTGTGTCATTCGTTTTCGAATTATGTTTAAAATGTTTACTTAATTACAATTGTTGAAGGTTCTGATTCCTTTTTATAATGTTTTCAAAAATTCATTTGAAATTTGGAAAAAAAAGAGTCTTGAAATTCTATTAATTTAAAATGAATAGTATTCATATATTCATGATTTATAATAACCATTCCAAATTATTTTCAAAAATCTTCATATTTATCGGGAGATGTCGTGTCTACAGACTCACAGACACGCAAACTAACATACATACATACGTACACAATAACATACATACACACACTAACACACATACATATATTAGTATACATACATACACATACAATAACACAATAACATGCATACATACAATGATATACTTACGTACTGATGCACATACATACATTAACATACACAGATATCATGCTGAAAATGTTCGATTCTAGTTCAGGGATGCTTTAAACGTGCCCTTACGTCAGAAATTCGAATTCGAATTTTCGACACCGTCACAATAGTATTTTTCTCATGCATTATACGATGCATGTAGGATAAATAACAGTTTAAAATATTTTAGGCCAGCTATTTAAATAAAAATTCAAACCAAATATTCCACAGAACTTTTATTTTATTATAGTTCCCATAAATTTTGTGACACAATATCTAAAATATCAAGAAGGGAGTAAACGGTGTTTTAAACTAACGCTATAGAATATGAAATATGATGTGCATCCATGGTGGTATCTTAAAAACAGTATTTTGGAATTCAGGATCGCGTATATTTTTGACATAAAAATGTTTTATGGCAGGGCTTGTTATGGAGATTGCTGACAGTGTAAGAGGAGGGCGTCCTTTGAACAGTGTTACTGATTTAACGATAAAGAAAGTTTCAGCGTAAACTTGGGAAATACAAATCTTCTAAACCCCATAGTCGCAGTCCAATAATAGTGGACTTTCCGAAAGATAGAAATCACGCTCTCATTGCAGCACCAACATCGATGGATGAACCGATTTCGAAGATGTTAGCGCTCTTCAGCACCGAATGTGCAACAATTTTACAAATTTCTATGGTGGTCAATAGCCATCCATGACACTCAAGCGATTTCAAATTTATTGTAAACTAGCAGTATTACTAGCTAACGGTCATATTCGGCGTCACTCAAGATTTAAAATATGCGCAAATTTTAGTATTGTTCTGAATGGTATAGTTTTTAAAAAATTCGGTAAAAATATGCAACTTAATTCCTTTAAAAAGAAGTACATGGATCTCAGTACTCGCAATATAAAATTGTAGTCACTGACAGGTCTGAAGAACAAAATATCCTTGTAATCAAATTTACAAAATATATGAAGTTTGATAAACATATGACCAAATGAAAACCCTAAAATAGTAGTAAAATTTATATCCGTACCATATTTATTCTGTTGCAGCAATCAGTTAAACACAAGGAAAATATATGAATTTGAAAACAGTTTGCATAAATAAAACAGATAATTTGACATATTGAATATATCAATAATTTTCGAAATATTATATCTCCAAACAGTGACTGTCTCAGCCCAAAATCCCATTTCTCCGAATATCAATCTTCGAAATTTCACCGATTTCTATGGGTCCCTGGGAGAGGGGGGAAAGGACCCCCACGCCCCTTTGCGACGCCACTGAGTAGATTCATCCGCAATGAAATATCGTGATAACGCAATGCGTATGAAACGCTTTATTACGCGCGCGTCTATACTCAGCGGCGTTTTCCTCGGCAACACTTGTGCATTGCATCTTGCCATTTCAAAATTGTACTGTTACACATGTGTATTTGATATTACAAACATTTTAAGCAAACTATAACCAGCACCCGTGAGCTTTATCTTTGTAAGATTATATTTAGGATTTTTTCGCTGTGTAATGACGTATCCAGAGGACTAGGGAGTAACCATTAGATTATCTAAAAAAATCTTTCTTTCAGGCCCAACTAAATATCCTTTTTGCACAGTACCTTGCCCCACTATTATATATTCATTTAATAGATAAAATTGTACCTATTGTGTGTCAAAATGAAGTTCATTTATTTCTACAGTCCGACCTGCCAGAAGCTATAAGGTATTTGTTTGGACGGTCGGAAAACTGCAACCCAATAAAAATACGGACCCAACGAGGGAGGAAGGAAACCGAGACCGTACCGATCGATCTTCTCCTAACCCATCATATATCGGATGGATTTTCAAATCTACACATTTATCGTTCCCATAATTGGAATAGACACGGGGTTGATTTTGTGCGGCGCCGATAATCTAGCATAGGACTACCGCGTGTGACACTCCTGCCTCCATTGAGCTATCTTGGTTCCACATTTGATGTTTTGAATTCCTTGGGGTTTAGCTTGCAAAGAAATTAATTTTGGAATATCAAAATTTATAATTTATTTCTTAGATGTTGGGAGAAACTACAATTTCGCCTCTGACAACGATTATGTTTGCTTTCAAAGCTGAGTTTCGTATTTTGGTTGACGAAAAATTCCATATTCTTACAATTTAGTATTAGATCTTCCAGATAATTAAAATGGGCATATTGTATTGAAATATTTAAATTTTGTTCTCTCGTATTATATAAAAATAATTAATATATCAAGGGTTTTAATTCCCTCCCAAAACAAACACTAACAATTTCCCATTTATGGTTACCACAGACCGTATAATATTCATTTTGATAAGCAAATAACCTATTAAAATATCATGAATAATTATTCTAACATGAACGCTACCAAAGCTGACTGTAACATCGGAATTCAGAAGCTTTCATTAATTAAATTATATTTTCATTAAAAATTTAAAGAGTATTTCAATGTTGATTTTTTCCCCAATGAAGAAATATTGCCGCAAGGGCTTTTTCTCGAAGTATTATTATGCATAATAGAGTAAGAGCACAGCAAGAAATAATTACCTCATAAATTTAATAAAGTCTGTCAATATTCTTAGATAGAAGTCTATAAGAGATAAACTATTTGGTCGGTCCTAAGGTTCAGACACAGATTTGGTTGGCCGGGAGCCCCAAAAGGGACCCATTTTGGTGAATAAATACGACAGTTTAATGGAAAAATGTGATAATAAAATAATAGTTTCATTCTTCTAAGTACTTAAATTTAAAATCTCGCCAAAATATTCCAAATCAGACCAGATTTTATGGAGGACACCAAAACGTGAATTATAAGGCAGACGGATTTTTAAACAGAAGTTTATCATTCTTTGGGCAATATGGACAAAAATGTTTTTATGGGATGTAGATAAGTACCCCCAGATGAAATTATGCAACATCGAACCAACGTATCAGTTGTAATTCAATTGTAAATTTTCTATTTCGATTCTGCAAGTTGTGTACGAAGAAACTCGACAGAGCTATGAACACTTGCCGAATTTAGAGAGAGGACTCATCATAGGCCTAAGTGCAACTGGTTGATTCAACATATTAGTCGCCATCTTGGTCGGAGAGATATGGCAGTTGCTCGGTGTCGGCAAGAGTGGATCAGAGAAGACGCGTGTAACCGTCACATAATCTTAGGATGCCCCAGACAGACAATTTCTTGAGAGGATCATGGAGTCAAGCGAAAAGCCAACGACTTCACTATCAACAATTATTAGACATTTGTCATCCTCCATACATCCTGTATCAAGGGATACTAATCCGAAAAGACTGGCAGAAGGTGGAATTAGGTGTAGACATCCAGACATCCATTAAGTCGTCTACTACTGATCCCTCAGCATAGGTAGAAGCGGTTGGATTCGTGATGATCTTGGTCAGCCTGGACAGTGCCAGATTGGGAGCGCGTTGTCTTTAACGACGAATCTCACTTCTATCTCAGTGCTAATGACCGCCGCATACGTGCGTGGATGTGGAATAATTTTATTTATATTACCCAAAGGATGATAAACTTCGGTGTAAAAATCCGTTTACCTTATAATTCACGTTTTGGTGACCACCATAAAATTTGGTCTGATTCGGGTTTCACAATGAAAATTTTTGGTGAGATTTGAAATTTAAGTACTTAGAAGAAAGAACCTTGAATTTGCGTAAGGGTTCTTCTTCTTCCCCAGATGAAATTTGCATATATGGTGTGAATGAAATTTTAGTATCACATTTGTCCATTAAACTGACGTATTTATTCGCCAAAATAAGTCCCTTTTGGGGCTCCGGACAACCACACCTGCGTCTGTACCGCAGGACCGACGAAAAAATCTATCTCTGATAGACTTCTATCTAAAAACATTGTCAGACTTTATTAAATTTATGACATAATTATTTTCTTCTGGACTCTTGCTCTATTATGTATAATAATACTTATCTAAATAACAATTAATAATAACTCTATTATGTATAATTATAATAAAGCCTTTGAGACAATATTTCTTCATTGGAGGAAAAATCAACATTGAAATACTCTTAAAATTTTAAAAGAAAATATTAGTTAATTAATGAATGCTTCTCAATTCTGATATTACAATCATCGCTCATGTGAGAATAATATTACTCATGATGTTTTTGAGGTAATTTGCATATCAAAGTGAATATCACGCGGTCTATGGTAATTATATGCAATGTGGAATTTTTAGTGTTTGTTTAGGGTGGGAATTTAAATCCTTGATATATTAATTATTTTTGCATATAATATGAAAACATAATTTAAATATTTCAATAAAATATGCAGATTTTAATTTCTTGAAGATCTAATACTAAACTGTAAGAATCTGGAATTTTTGAAATTTTTCGTCAACCAAAATACGAAATTGGCACTGGCCAGCGTTTCGATCTTTTGCATTTGTTGTCGAGCTGCACACGGCCATTACACATAGTGTGACAATCTGGGGCGTCATCTCGTGAGAGATCCGACCTCCTTTAGCTGTACAGCAAGCCAATCTGACGGGTCGCTTGTACATCGACGATAATCTGCAGCCAATTGTTCTGCCAATGCTGTAAAGCTGTCCAGGACCAACAAGACAACGCTCGACCACAATCCTGCAGGACTTTCGTCCAGGATTTAAACTCTCCCATGACGATACAGATTCCCACTAACAGAACATGTCTGGGATATGCTAGAACGGCAATTGCAGTCTTCTTGAAATAGCGTTAAATTAGCTGACTAGTTGTATCAGGTATGGAAGAATCTTCCGCAGTGGGACATAAGTAAATTAATCGACTCTATGTCGCACCGAATATGCCTCACCGCTTGTATAGCTGCCAGACGAGGATTCACCACTTAATAAAATGTCATCTTCTTGTTGCCACCATTTCTTAATAAAAACATTTTCTGCTCTCATATTCTAATCATTTCTATATCTCATCAAAAGATGCATACATGCCGAGTTTCGCGGCTATTGCTCAATTTCTTATGGATGCATATATTTGTTTGCAACAGAGTATATTTACGATTAAGAACATTTCAGTGAAAAAATAAATTAAAGAGAAATATGTTGGCCTATGCCATAAGTTTTAAGTAATATTCACCAGTTTGTTGGTGTTTGGTAGTTTTCATTACCATTACAGAATGTTCAACAATGTGTACAACATTTTTGGCAGCAGATCTGACTATAAAGAAACACATAATTCTTGGTCTATTATAATTTACTTCAACTTGGTCAAATTTTAATTTTGACACTGAAATTTTGGCCAGATTAAGTTCATTTTCATCCGAGGTATTTATATATTTCAAATGAAAACATTGTATCCATATAACTCATAGAAATATAAACTGTTGATCCGGTTGCCTGGAAATTCTGTTTTGGTGACCATAACGCTTTATCCGATTGAGGCTTTGCATAGGAAATTTTGGTCAGATTTGCCAGAATTTCACCTGATGTATATATTTGCTTCACATAAAAACATTTTTCTCCATATAACTCAAAGATTGATAAATAGGTGATCCGTTTGTCTCGAAATTAAGTTTTGGTGACCACCCCAAAATTTGATTTGATTTGGATTTTTGCAACAGAAATTTTAGTCATATTTGAGTTTTTTGTATTTAGAATAATGTGCCTACTATTTTGGCTTCATATTTGTCCATTAAACGATCTGCGTAATTATTTCCCAAAATTAGTGCCTCTTGGTTACCTTGCTCCAACAATCTCAAGGACTGTACATCGCTAATCAATGCTAAAAACTAAAGCTCTATCTACATTTTGCGATTTCTAAAAATAGATTGACTGTGGATTTTTTATAAAATATCAAGGTCTCCAAAATTTTTGCTCCCCTAACTCTAAGAAAATAATAATTTTCCAGAAACAAAAAATTTGGGGCAAAATGCTAAGTTTTGATCCAAAGACTAAAGCATTTAAAAAATACTTTCATATACTATTTTCATAATTGAAAAAAAATTGAACGTATCTAATATTTCCTTGGATTTTTATACTTTTCCTTTTGCGTTTCTTTTTTTATAAGCTTCTAATATTTCTTACATTATAGTTAACACTGGTTAATTGAATGGGGATTATTTTTAATTGTGTCAAAATAGTTTGAGAAGCTATTCACTGCTATAGTTTTTATTAAATAACCTTTAGAGCATTAGACCAGTTATACTTCGTTGTGTCAATTTCTGCTGTGACGTGAAGGCAATTGCAAAGTAAAGCTATCGTTGGGCGCAAGTGCAAGTGTTTGACCCCGTATCGCTCTGCCTAGTGTTTGACAGAGCCTGATAGTGTTTTATAGGGGATTAATCATGCATTACTTAATACGTGCTTTTGTTATAATAAAAATAAAAGGATTTTATCTTCCAATAAAATTTTTGAGGAAAAACGTATTCTATTCTGGTCAAGATATGTATCCCAGCTCGCTATTGAACCACTATATTTCTTGGACCTTTCCGTGTCGGTTAACCGCATTTAATACTAGTAACGTCACTGAACTATTATATTATGTATAATATTCAGGGTTGCTAGATGGATTTAAGCAAACCTAGTCAAACCACAATCTAGAATTATCGAAATTTAACTAACTCGCACATGCATTAGTTCTCAGTCGGCAAAAAAAAGAAATAATCAAAAGGGCGGAATTTAAGTTTTCATAAAACAAAATTGTTCATATCTACACAGAAACCAAACTAATTTTAATGAAAAATGTACTTTAAATTATAGTTTTCAAAATTAGTGTGAAAGAAAACGTTAGAATTCAGATGTTTTTAACTGTATATTTAATGTTAATACCAAATGCCAACTGCTGGCTCACTAAGAAATGTTCAAAATATACTGGCATTATAACAAATTGAAACAAAAACAGTTTGTGGAGGAAGTATCACTCAACAAAAGATGCTACTAAAGGTATAAAAAGGCCAAGGAGAATTTACAATATTTTTTTCAAGATTCAGAGATTAACATTAAAGTGAAAAATTTAGAGAATTTAGACTAATTAAAAAGATATAAACTGAAAAATTTATGTAATATAAAATAGCATTTAAACTGATTAATGGAAGATTTTAATTTAATTAAAAGGAGTTGACATGGTATTTCCAAAAACTTGATCATCCATATCAAGCAATACCACCGTTCCAGTTACCCATTTTATTTCCTTTATTGTAATACAACTTTTCAAATTATAAACTTTCATAATTTTGCTCCTGCCAAGATCTTACGAAAATAAACCAAATCTGGCGGAAAATCTGCCAAATTGGCAATACCACAATCATTCATAATATATTGCTACTAGCTAATTTAACTTTTAATAATGCCAAATTTTTAAACCGAATTTACTATTGCCTGGTTTCCAAATCAAAAACATTAGTATAATTTAAATAAAAAAATTAAATTATATAATAAAAATACGTATTTCGTTATTATTTTTAAATAATACACACATTAGCCAGAATTCCTCAAAAAGTTTTTTAACCAAAGAGATCAAAAATAGTCAAATTGGCAAAAATTTGCCACATCCGGTAACCCTCCGGCCGTCCAAATATTTGCTCAGGTCTTTCGGATGTGTCGGATGGTCTGGGTCATCAACATCCGGTAACCCTGATAGTATGTAGGAATTTCATGAAAATTCTGGCTTACCTCATTTGTATAATGCAAGAATCGCGGGAAATACTGTAGGGAGTAGAAAACATACATACCTACAGATCTATTAACCCTTTTATTTATAAAGATTTGCAGTTTTAATACAAGCACATTTTCATTAACTTAACACATTTTTAAAATGATATGAGCTTCTTAAATTCCCAAGAATCTTAAATATATCTCGAAAACAATTCATCCAGAAGTTACCTTATTAGTTCCGTTAAAAAAAAATACGCATAAAACAACCATTTAACTACTAAACTCAAACTTGAATTACAGATTTTGACGATTTAAACTGTTATTTCGAAAAAAAAATGAATGTTCCATTTTTTCAAATTGTAATAAAATCTTATCCGCAGCAGGGAAATTCACAACAGACCAAACTACCAAATTTTGAGATCACTATATAAAAATGTCATCAGTTCCTCATAATTAAGAAATAAATAAGTAAATATTAGGAAAACTGTTCCCCTTCCCCCCCAAGGTAATGAGGTCCGAGTATGTTTTTCCTGCTTGTTTTTATTAGCTGCTCCCTTCACTCGGAGCAGCGTTCTTGAAGGCTCTAGATTCGCATGATCTAGCCATGATTAAACGAAAACATTTTTTATATAAAATATAACATTACAATATTAACGGTTTATATTTGCGCTCCGCATAAATAAAATTATTTTTATTTTATATTTTTAACCATTCTTGGTTCTTTATTGGCAATAGAATACTGTTGTCTATTTAGGTTTCAACAAATAGTTGAATAGACGGTCGTTAAATTAAATCGACTCATGTTCTTTCGGGCCATAAAGGAAATAAAATGAAAATTTACACTTGATGTAACCGCCCTTCCCGGTCGTCCATCTCGTTGCTCTAAGTCCTCTGGACGAGCCGGACGGCCTGGGTCTTTCACTTGATGTAACCGCATGTTTATCGATACGAATCGCACACACATAATTCTTGGTCTATTATAATTTACTTCAACTTGGTCAAATTTTAATTTTGACACTGAAATTTTGGCCTGATTACGTACATTTTCATTCGAGGTATTTATATATTTCAAATGAAAACATTGTATACATATAACTCTTAGAAAGATAAACTGTTGATCCGGTTGCCTGGAGATTCTGTTTTGGTGACCATAACGCTTTATCCGATAGAGGCTTTGCATAGGAAATTTTGGTCAGATTTGCCAGAATTTCACCTGATGTATATATTTGCTTCACATAAAAACATTTTTCTCCATATAACTCAAAGATTGATAAATAGGTGATCCGTTTGTCTCGAAATTAAGTTTTGGTGACCACCCTAAAATTTGATTTGATTTGGATTTTTGCAACAGAAATTTTAGTCATATTTGAGTTTTTTGTATTTAGAATAATGTTCCTACTATTTTGGCTTCATATTTGTCCATTAAACAACCTGCGTAATTATTTCCCAAAATAAGTGCCTCTCGGTGACCTTGCCCCAACAATCTCAAGGACTGTGTATCGCTAATCAATGCTAAAAACTAAAGCTCTATCTACATTTTGCGATTTCTAAAAAGAGATTGACTGTGGATTCTTTATGAAATATCAAGGTCTCCAGATTTTTGCTCCCCTAACTCTAAGAAAATAATAATTTTCCAGAAACAAAAAATTTGGGGCAAAATGTTAAGTTTTGATCCAAAGACAAAAGCATTTAAAAATACTTTTAAATACTATTTTCAAAATTGAAAAAAAAATTGAACGTATCTAATATTTCCTTGGATTTTTATACTTTTCCTTTTGCGTTTCTTTTTTATAAGCTTCTAATATTTCTTACATTATAGTTAACACTGGGTAATTGAATGGGGATTATTCTTAATTGTGTCAAAATAGTTTGAGAAGCTATTCACTGCTATAGTTTTTATTAAAAAACCTTTAGAACATTAGACCAGTTATATTTCGTTGTGTCACTTTCTGATGTGACGTGAAGGCAATTGCAAAGTAAAGCTATCGTTGGGCGCAAGTGCAAGTGTTTGACCCCGTAACGCTCTGCCTAGTGTTTGACCCCGTATCGCTCTGCCTAGTGTTTGACAGGGCCTGATAGTGTTTTATAGGGGATTAATCATGATTTACTTAATATGTGCATTTGTTATATTAAAAATAAAAGGATTTTATCTTCCAATAAAATTTTTGAAGAAAAACGTATTTTATTCTAGTCGAGGTATGTATTCTAGCTCGCTTTTGAACCCCTATATTTCTTGGACCCTTCCGTGTCGGTTAACCGCATTTAATGTTAGTAACGTCACTGAACTATTATGTATAGAAGGTTATATTATACTATTATGTACAGGGTTGCTAGATGGATTTAAGCAAACCTAGTCAAACCACAATCTAGAATTATCGAAATTTAGCTAACTCGCACATGTATTACTTCTCAGTCGGCAAAAAAAAAGAAATAATCAAAAGGACGGAATTTAAGTTTTCATAAAACAAAATTGTTCATATCTACACGGAAACCTAACTAATTTTTAATGAAAAATGTATTTTAAAATATTGTTTTCAAAATTAGTGTAAAAGAAAACGTTACAATTCAGATGTTTTTAACTGTATATTTAATGTTAATACCAAATGCCAACTGCTGGATCACTAAGAAATGTTCAAAATATACTGGCATTATAACAAATTGAAACATAAACAGTTTGTGGAGGAAGTATCACTCAACAAAAGATGCTACTAGTGGTATAAAAAGGCCAAGGAGAATTTACAATATTTTTTTCAAGATTCAGAGATTAACATTAAAGTGAAAAATTTAGAGAATTTAGACTAATTAAAAAGATATAAACTGAAAAATTTATGTAATATAAAATAGCATTTAAACTGATGAATGAAAGGTTTTAATTTAATTAACAGGAGTTGACATGGTATTTTCAAAAACTGGATCATCCATATCAAGCAATATCATCTTTCCAGTTACCCATTTTATTTCCTTTATTTTAATACAACTTTTCAAATTATAAACTTTCATAAATTTGCTCCTGCCAAGATCTTACGAAAATAAACCAAATCTGGCGGAAAATCTGCCAAATTGGCAATACCACAATCATTCATAATACATTGCTACTAGCTAATTTAACTTTTAATAATGCCAAATTTTTAAACCTAATTTACTATTGCCTGGTTTCCAAATCAAAAACATTAGAATAATTTAAATAACAAATTAAATTATATAATAAAAATACGTATTTCGCCATTATTTTCAAATAATACACACATTAGCCAGAATTAGCCAAAAAGTGGTTGGATAATTCCTCAAAAAGTTTTTTAACCAACGAGATCAAAAATAATCAAATTGGCATAAATTTGCCACATCCGGTAACCCTCCGGCCGTTCAAATATTTGCTCAGGTCTTTCGGATGTGTCGGATGGTCTGGGTCATCAACATCCGGTAACCCTGATAGTATGTAGGAATTTCTTGAAAATTCTGGCTTACCTCATTTGTGTAATGCAAGAATCACGGGTAATAATGTAGGGTGTAGAAAACATACATACCTACAGATCTATTAACCATTTTATTTATAAAGATTTGCAGTTTTAATACAAGCATATTTTCATTAACTTAACACATTCTTAAAATGATATGAGCTTCTTAAATTCCTAAGAATCTTAAATATATTTCGAAAACAATTCATCCAAAAGTTACCTTATTAGTTCCGTTAAAAAAATACGCATAAAACAACCATTTAACTACTAAACTCAAACTTGAATTACAGATTTTGACGATTTCTGTTATTTCGAAAAAAAAAATAATGTTCTATTTTTTCAAATCGTACTGAAATCTAATCCGCACAAGGGAAATTCACAAAAGACCAAACTACCAAATTTTGAGATCACTATATAAAAATGTCGTCAGTTCTTCATAATTAAGAAATAAATAAGTAAATATTATATATAAGAAAACTGTTCCCTCTTCCCCCCCCCCCCAAGATAATGAGGTCCGAGTATGTTTTTCCTGCTTGTTTTTATTGGCTGCACCCTTCACTCGGAGCAGCGTTCTTGAAGGTTCTAATTTTATTGACATTTCTGTGATTGAACGAAAACATTTTTTATATAAAATATAACATTACAATATTAACGGTTTATATTTGCGCTTCGCATAAATAAAATTATTTTTATTTTATATTTTTAACCATTCTTGGTTCTTTATTGGCAATGGAATACTGTTGTCAATTTAGGATTCAACAAATAGTTCAAAAGACGGCCGTTAAATTAAATCGACTCATGTCCTTTCGGGCCATAAAGGAAATAAAATGAAAATTTACACTTGATGTAATCGCATGTTTATCGATACGAATCGCACACCGAGAAGTTATTTCAATTTTTAATATTACTCCTAGCCACTTTTATTTTGTTTTCTGAAATAGAGACATTTACGTCCATGGACGCCAATGCCTACAAAGGGGGATCAAACTGTTTGTGATAGGGTACGTCAAATGCCTGTCTTTTTTAGAAGTTCTTCGTTTGAGATTGACGCTGTCCTACACTGTAAGAAAAGGGTTAAATTTAGTTCAAACGTAATATCTAAACAACGAGTGCTTATTTAATTATTACTTTCCTTATATACGAACGGGTTGAGAATTCGAATTCGAATATTCGACGTAAGAGTATATTTCAAGCATCCCTGATCAGGAATCGAACATATTTGAGGTGATGTCTGTGTCTGTGTGTGTGAAAGTATGTGCGTGTTCGTGTCAGTGAGTCAGTGGAGACGATATCTTACGAACAAATGGAGCGATTCGAATGAAATTTGGTACAAAAATTACAATCCGTGAATACTGGAAGCATATTGTTTTTATGCACAATCGAATGTTCAGAATCCACTAACTTTTCGAGTGAAATTTTAAAGAAATCATCTAAAAATCAAAACCTTTAATAAAGTTACGTAAATAGACACTTTTTATATAATTTTTTCTTAGAAAATGATTGACATGAACTGTAGAACGCTAACTGTTGCAAAAGGTGTTCACTTTTCATGTATAATATCATACGATAAATTTCATGACATCATTTTCGTGGATCTAGCCCGTTCCATGCATGAGAAACGTTACTCTCAGTAATACTTTTGCATTTGAACGCCAATAGTCATTTATCTGCTGTAAGAATAACTTATTTTTCTATCCATTGCGCTTGGCGAGATTTTGGCGTCGAATGTGGCAAAATGTCGCGAATTTGGCGATTTTTTCAAATATTGCAAAATTAATGAAAATCACGCAAAATGGATAAAAAGGACGCCAAATCAATGAAAATGACGACAAATTGGCGAAAATTCAATACATTGGAAATAATATATCTACTATAAGACTAACCTCCTTTTTTTTCTGTAAAAGTAGTAAATTCATTGCGTGATACAAGGAAAGTCGTGTGTTGTTCCTCACACCACGTGATCCACCAAAGCGTTATCTGGCATTACACTCCCAACACCTCTTTTTTATGTACTCGAATAAAATGATACTTCTATAATTTGTCAATTTTAAGAGTGTAAGATAATAATGTAATGAAATAAATGTTTTTTCTTTCCTGTTAACATTTTAGTTCTAACTTAGTTATCCCGTTATGCAAAATTTAGGTGAGTTTTGCGGTCACCAACGCAATGTATGCAACAGTGAGTTTTAGTGCATTTTTACATGTATGGTTAATCTACTGATTAATAATTAATTATTTAACTGCGTTTTAGGATAGATTAAATATATATATATATATATATAACAAAGTGTATAAATCGACACACGTGTTATTAGGAGATATTAAAGGGTACAGTATTTGTTTTAAGGGGAGGGGGGGCAATGAGGTGAGCATTTGTCCTTAAGTATTTGAAGTGCAAGAGCTGTAAGCGGGAGAATCAGAGAGAATAGTTTACATAATTTTATACAACTTTCATTCTGGTAATGATTGTGAGATAAAATGATCTAAGTACATAATGTTATGCAACTTTTAATCTTGTAATGATTGTGAGATATGTTGAACCATTAGCAATGGAATTTGAATAAATAAGAAAGTGGATTTAACCAGGTATTTGGTAAAAAGTTATCAACATATACTGAACATTAAAAGACAGAGCGCAAATGATCTGCGCGGAGTACAACTAGTGTTCAGTAAATTATTCTATTTTTACTTTTTTTATAGTACAAAATATAGTATAGAGAAAGAGGTATTTTCAAGAAAATTTTCGATTTCGAGATTTTCGTGCCAATATATATTTTCGGACTTTCTCACTACGTTGTGACTAGTTTTTGAATGATGTTCGACTGTCTGTGGTCGATTTCTTGCATACTTGATAGCTGCCACAAATATTTATAGATTTTCCCGAAATTTTATATTAAACTTTGTTAATAATAAAACCTAGAACTAGATAGATTTTTTTGCAAATTGAGAGTAGACTTCGAAATTTATTTGAAATTTTATATTTTATTAACATAGCAGCATAGGACAAAGTTTGATATAATTATCTATAAAAGGGGGTTATTTATTGCTCAATCAATTCAATCATTGTAGATAAAAATACCTGCGATACAATTTTTGTATTTGTGTCTTCGGGGGAGGGGGGCAAGTTACCTCCTCAGAGGTACATTATCAGAATTCACAATCGGAATTAATTGAAATATTTTTTCAAGTCCTTTAAAATAAAGGGCAACAGGTCTTGAAGACCCAGACCGTCCGACTCATCCGGAGACATGAGCAGTTGTTTGGACGGCCGGGAGAGGAAGGTGGCAGATGTATAATTGTAATCACTTGGCTCAATTATACAGATTCTTCAAAACTATCCTGCAAAATTTGCAAAATTTGCAAAAAAAAAAAATCCTACAAGTTATTTTTAATAATGGATTCTTGTATGAGAAAATCTAGTTGAGCTACCTCCAGTTATGAATTACAACAATAAAACGTTTATTAAATGAATTTTGTTGCTAAACATTTTGAAAAATCTATCATATATTATTCAAGAACTGCTTTACGATAAATTTTTTGCTTCCAATAAGTTATTCTTTTATCTAGTTAAGATAATTGCACAACGAGAATTTACTGTTTTCTAGAAGACTGTAATATATTTTGAAAGCAATAAAGGCAAAAGTTCAATTCGCATATTGTCAAAGAATATAGATTTGATAAATATGCTGTTCACGTCACAATACCTCTAGCGATTTCCATTAAATATGTACTTACTTAACTGATAATGAAATTATTTCTACACAGCTTTTAATCTTGTTCGAAAATGACTATGGAGTTATTAAGCTACAATAATGCATGTATTCGATAATATCTAAATATAAGGTTTCTAAACTTTTTTAGTAAAGCATTTTTTTTTATATCCTGAGAGATTGTATTTTTTATTATGACCATGTACGTAGATATCAGAAATAGTTACATTATTTAAAAAAATATTTTACCATTTGCTTACATAACATATATAGTATAATGTATAGGGAAAGTATTGTGAGGAGGATTGAAAATTATATTTCCAGTTTTTGACGGAAGAGCACATTTCAAGCATCCCTGAATACGAATCGAACAATTTGAAGTGATAACTGTGTGTGTGTGTGTCCGTAAACCTGTAGAGTGAAAATGCAATAACCCACGAAAGAATTTAACTTTACGACCGTAATTTGGTACGATTATCATCATCAGTAAATATCTAAATCTTATTGATTTTAAACGTACTGGAACTAGAAATATCCCATACTCCATATTTTTTAATGTTTTTTTAAATTATATTTAAAAATCAAGATATGTAAATAAATAATCACTCCAGCTGTAATTTATATTACAAATCGAATGATATACTTTGTAGAACCCTAGCATGAAACGTTCTAAAAATATTGAACGATTTCCAAATTAATTTTGAAAATATCATTAAAGAATCAGAATGTTCAACGCTGTTAAATAAATAATAATTCCATGCGTAATTTTTCATTGAGAAAACGAATGTTATTCGCTTTAGAATACTAACATGAACCGTTTTCGAAATATAGGAAGTTTTTTAAACAATTTATTCACAAAAATTACATAAATTGATGAACCATTGACGAATTTAATTCATCAAATATGTTTATTTCCATATGCAATATTGTGTAACAAAATATTTTACAAAACATCCTTGAAGAAAGCAAGCATATGTCAGCTAGGAGACTACAATTGTTTCAAGGGTGTTATAAAACCCATTATCTGGCTAAAATAACAGTCTGTACTTAACATCCACTAAGAATGAACTAGCGGAACAAAGGCAGTTCGCTTTTTTAACACGTGGTAATGTAAAGTTAAACATTGCCAAGTTTCTAACATCAACATGATGAACTTAATTTCTAATAGTTTGCTTCTATTGAAATTTTTCATGGCGAGTCATGTATAAAAGATTTTACACCCAAACCGAAGTTTTTATAAACTTGTTCAACACCAAAAACGTGGCATGGATATTGTACACCATAATTTCGTTATGTGAAAGAAATAAAGTCATTGTATTATGTAATAAAAGTGTGGATATTGAACACCATTATTTTGTTGTGTGAAATAAATAAAGTCATTGTATTATGTAAAAAAGTGTGGATATTGTACAGCATTATTTTGCTCTGTGAAAGAAATAAAGTCATTGTATTATGTAATGAAAGTATGGTGAACGAAGAGAAACATTTTATTGGAGATTATTTCTTTTATAAATATAATTCTATTTTGTGGATTAAATTATTAATCTTCATTAATAGTGGTTGGTGAATCGTAACATTCGTACATTTTTATCGTGGCCGCAATA
Source organism: Amaurobius ferox (assembly GCA_951213105.1). Classification (NCBI taxonomy): domain Eukaryota; kingdom Metazoa; phylum Arthropoda; class Arachnida; order Araneae; family Amaurobiidae; genus Amaurobius; species Amaurobius ferox. The sequence goes on along the minus strand of OX578152.1, from coordinate 80,478,012 downwards.
ACCCACCATTACCTCTTTGCATGAGTTCCATAACATCATTATTAATTAAAACACTACACATTAAATTCCACAATTTTAACTTTAAAATAAATATTATTTATTCACATCTAATATTGTTATGATTAAAATTACATTAATTTTAACAAAGGCTTAAGGGGGAGAAAAGCACCGTGTGAGACCCCAGGTCGTTTGAATCTTATTCCAAAGATTAATAATTGACCTAATATATTAACAATTGACCTCATATATTATAAAGTGTAATAGGTCAATATATAATATTGACCTATTATATTTTATTTATAAGTCTGGCACATACCTTTGAATATCGGGTCTGTTCCTCAGCATGACTGGAATTTTTGCCGCTTCTTTATCTGATATTTGGAGTCAGCTTTATCTTTTTCTAATACATTCCCAATACTCAAAATAACCACTACAATGCTTAAAAACACGATTCTCTGAACTTTTGCATTGCCATTCTGTATAATCACGGCTCTCTTTCATTGCTTTTGAATAATCATTCTACTTATTAACAACACTGCTTGAATTCTATTTCTGCTTGAAATCTTATATTCGTTGACATTTTCTCCTTATAGCCACACTATTTGGCCTGAGATCGAGATACGCCCTCCTTTCTCTCATTGGAGGCTCCTCAGTGCGATGTCGCATCTTCGCATCATTGGCTCCTTAAGTCTCCAATGAAACTTGATTTAAGTCATGGCCCTAGGAGATCTTTGCCCCAACCATACCTGCAATTTATGTGACTGGAATTTACTGGAGTCATGACCTTCCCGACCAAGACTGTCATAAAACGGTACCTAAAATTCTGCTCTTTGTATTGTCGTAAGCACCAAAATTTCATAAGTTGCCTAATGGTCTCACAGAAAGTTATGTGCTGCCCAAATTAAATTATTTTAACTGGTATTTGAATAAAAAAATGCAATATCTGTAAAAGTGTCCATGTTAGCATTCTAAAGATTGTGTCTTTCGTTTTCTAATAAAAAGTTGCGAATAAAAGGATCACATATTTAATACTATTAACAGAGCTGATTTTTTAATGATTTGTTTTTTAAAAATTAATACGAAATTCGTGCATTTATCTTGAGAACGGTCCGAACTAGCGTGCTGAAATTTGTATCATTCGTTTTCTAATTACGTGTAAAATTATTATTTAATTGCAATTGTTGAAGGTTCGGATTTTTTTTCATAATTTTTTCAAAAATTCATTTAAAATTTGGGAAAAAGGAGTCATTTGAAATTCGACTGATTTCAAATGAATAGGATCCCAATATTCATGCTTTATAATAATCGCTCCAAATTATTTTCGAAACTTTTCATATTTATCGGGGGATGTCGTGTCTACAGACTCACATTCACTCACACATTTATACACGCACACTAACATGCATACGTACACAATAACATACATTCACACACTAACACACATGCATACATACATACACACACAATAACATGCATACACACAATAATATTCATGCATGCTGATACACATACATAAATACATTAACACACACAGACATTACGCTGATAAAGTTCGATTCTACTTCAGGGATGCTATAAACGTGCTCTTACGTCAGAAATTCGAATTCGCATTTTCGACTCCGTCAAAATAATATTTTTCTTATACATTATACTATGCATGTAGGGTAAGTAACAGCTTAAAATATTTGAGGCCAGATATTTAAATAGACATTTAAACCAAAGATTTCACAGATCTGTTATTTTATTATAGTCCCCATAAATTTTGTGACACACTATCTAAAATATCAAGAGAGGGGTGAACGGTGTTTTAAACTTATGCTATAAAATATGAAATATGATGTGCATCCATGGTGGTATCTTAAAAACAGTATTTTGGAATTCAGGATCGCGTATATTTTTGACATAAAAATGTTTTATGGCAGGGCCTGTCCTGGAGAGTGCTGACACTGTAAGAGGAGAGCCTCCTTTGAACAGTGTTACTGATTTAACGATAAAGAAAGTTTCAGCGTAAACTGGGGAAATACAAATCTTCTAAACCCCATAGTCGCAGTCCAATAATAGTGGACTTTCCGAAAGATAGAAATTACGCTCTCATTGCAGCACCAACATCGATGGATGAACCGATTTCGAAGATGTTAGCGCTCTTCAGCACCGAATGTGCAACAGTTTTACAATTTCCCATGGTGGTCAATACTCATGCATGACACTCAAGTGATTTCAAATTTATTGTAAACTAGCAGTATTACTAGCTAACGGACATATTCGGCGTTACTCAAGATTTAAAATATGCGCAAATTTCAGTATTGTTCTGAATGGTATAGTTTTTAAAAAATTCTGTAAAAATGTTAACTTAATTCCTCTAAAAAGAAGTACATGAATATCTGTTCTCGATATATAAAATTATATGTACTGACAGATCTAGAAATCGAAACATCCTTGTAAAAAAAATTTACAAAATATATGAAGTTTGATAAACACATGACCAAATGAAAACCCTAAGATAGCAGTACAATTTGTATCCGTACCATATTTATTCTGTTGCAGCAATCAGTTAAACACAAGGAAAAATATATGAATTTGAAAACTGTCTGCATAAATAAAGCAGATAACTTAAGATATTGAATATATCAATACATTCCGAAATATTGTATCACTATAAACAGTAACTGACGCAGTCAAAAATCCCATTTCTCCGAATATCATTCCTCGGAATTTCACTGAGTTTCTATGGGTTCCTGGGGGAGGGGGGTATGGCCCCCACGCCCCTTTGTGACACCACTGAGTAGAGTCATCCGCAATGAATGAAATATCATGATGATGCAATGCGTATGAAACGCTTTATTACTCGCACGGCTAAATTTGGGGACGTTTTCGTTGGCAACCCTTGTGTATTGAATCATACATCGTGCCACTTCGAAATCGCACTGTTACACATGTGTATTTGATACTATAAATATTTTGAGCAAACTGTGATCAGAATCCCCGAGCTTTATCTTTGTAAGATTAGATTCAGCAACTTTTCGCTCTGCAATGATGTATCTAGGGGACAAGGAAGTACCCATAACATTATCTACAATATTCGTTCTTTCTCTCGTTCAGGCCCATCTAAATCTCCTTCTTGCACAGTTTCTTGCCCCACTGTTATACATTCATTTATTAGATAAAATTGTACCTATTGTGTGGCAAGATGAAGTTAATTTATTTCTATAGTCCAACCTGCCAGAAGATATAAGGTATTTGTTTGGACTGTCGGAAAAGTGCAACCCAATAAAAATGCGAACCCAAAGAGGATGGATAAAAACTGAGACCGCACCAACCTTCGCTTAACCCATCATATCTTATTCTTCTTCTTCTTCAATGGCCTGACAGCCCAGGATAGGCCCTTGCCTTCCGCAGTATAGAACTCCAGGCTCCCCTATCCCTGGCCAAAGACCTCCAGTTAAAACTTTTAAAATTTTAAAGTCATTTTCCACACAGTCGAGCCTTCTGAGTTTAGGTCTTCCTCTTTTACGGGTGCCAAATGGTCTGGCCGAGAAGATCTTTTTTGTTGTACGGCTTTCGGTCATCCTGCAACCCATCATATATCGGATGGATTTTCGAATCTACACATTTATCGTACCCATACTTCGAATAGACTCGGGGATGATTTTGTGCGGCGTCGATAATCGAGCATGGGACTACCTCGTGTGACCAACCTGCCTTAACCTCTGATATAACCTGGTTCCACATTTGATATTTTGAATTCCGTAGGGTTTAGCTTGCAAAGAAATAAATTTTGGAATATCAAATTTTATAATTTATTTTTAGTTGTCCGGAGAAACTAAAATTTCACCTCAGACAACGATTAGGTTTGCCTTCAAAGCTGAATTTCGTAATTTGGTTGAAAAAAAAATTTCAAAAATTCCATATGGTTACACTTTAGTATTAGATCTTCCAGAAAATTAAAATGGGTATATTTTATTGGAATATTTAAATTTTGTTTTCTCATATTATATAAGAAAATAATTAATATATCAAGGGTTTTAATTCGCTCCCTAAACAATCACTAAAATTTTCCCATTCATCGTTACCATAGACAGAGTAATATTCATTTTGATAAGCAAATTACCTATAAAAATATCATGAATAATTATTCTAACATACACTCTACCGACGCTGACTGTAATATCAAATTCAGAAGCTTTTCTTAATTAAATTATATTTTCATTTAAAATTTAAAAAGTATTTCAATGTTGATTTTCCCCAATGAAGAAATATTACCGAAAGGGCTTTTCCTCGTATTATTATGCATAAGTATTATGCATAAGTATTATTATGCATAATAGAGTAAGAGCACAGAAGGAAATAATTACCTCATCAATTTAATAAAGTCTGTCAATATTTTTAGATAGAAGTCTATAAGAGATATAATATTTGGTCAGTCCTACGGTGCATACGAAGGTTTGGTTGGCCGAAGCCTCAAAGGGGACTAATTTTGGTGAATAAATACTTCCGTTTAATAGACAAATGTGATAATAAAATATTAGTTTCATTCTTCTGAGTACTTAAATTTAAAATCTCACCAAAATATTCCAAATCAGACAAGATTTTATGGTAGTCATCAAAACGTTAATTATAAGTCAAAAGGATTTTTAAACAGAAGTTTACCATTCTTTGGGTAATATGGACAAAAATTATTTTATGGGATGTAGATAAGTACTCTCAGATGAAATTATTCAAAACCTAACCAACGTTTCAGTTGTAATTCAGTTGTAAATTTTCTATTTCGATTCTGCAAGTTGTGTACGAAGAACTCGAAGGAGCTATGAACACTTGTCGGATTTAGAGAGAGGACGCATCATAGGCCTAAGTGCAGCTGGTTAATCACACATATGTATTATTCGCTATCTTGGTTATGGGATATGGCAGTTGCTCGGTGTCGGCAAGCGTGGATCAGAGAAGACGCGTGTAACCGTCACAGAGGTTTAGGATGCCTCAGACAGACAATTTCTTGAGAGGATCATGCAGTCAAGAGAAGAGCCAACGACTTCACTACCAACAATTCCAAGACATTTGCCAACCTCCATGCATCCTGTATCAAGAGATACTATTCGGAAACGACTGGTAAAAGGTGGGATTATATGTAGACATCTATTAAGTCGTCTACCACTGACCCTCAGCTAAGCGTAGGCTTAGCTGGTTGGATTCGTGACGATTTTGGTCAGCCTGGACAGTGCCAGATTGGAGGCGTGTTGCCTTTAACGACGAATCCCACTTCTATTTCAGCGCTAATGATCGCAGCATACGTGTATGGAGGAGGAACAATTTTATTTATATTACCCAAATGATGATACATTTCGGTGTAAAAATCCGATTACCTTATAATTCACGTTTTGGTGACCACCATAAAATTTGGTCTGATTCGGGTTTCACAACGAAAATTTTTGGTGAGATTTGAAATTTAAGTACTCAGAATGAACCAAAAGTTTTAGTATCAGATTTGTCCATTAAAGCGATGTATTTATTCACCAAACTGAGTCCCCTTTGATGGCTCCAGCCAACCACACGTGCGTCTGCACCGCAGGACCTACGAAATAATCTATCTCTGATAGACTTCTATCTAAAAACGTTGTCAGACTTTATTAAATTTATGAGGTAATTATTTCCTTCTGGGCTCTTGCTCTATTATACATAATAATACACCGAGAAAAAGCCTTTGCGGCAATATTTCTTCATTGGGGGAAAAATCATCATTGAAATAATCTTTAAATTTTAAATGAAAATATTAGTTAATCAATGAATGCTTCTGAATTCTTATATTACAATCATCGTTTACGTTAGAATAAAATTACTCATGATGTTCTTGAGGTAATTTGCTTATCAAAATGAATATCACACGGTCTATGGTAACGATATGCAATGTGAAATTTTAAGTGTTTGTTTAGGAAGGGGATTAAAATTCTTGATATATTAATTATTTTTGCATATAATATGAAAACAGAATTTAAATATTTCAATAAAATATGTCCGTTATAATTCTCTGGAATATCTACTACTAAACCGTAAGAATCTGGAATTTTTGAAATTTTTGGTCAACCAAAATTCGAAATTGGGACTGGACAATCTTACATTTGTTGTCGAGCCGCACACGGCCATCACCCATGGTGTGACAGTCTGGGGAGTCATCTCGTAGGACGGCCGATCTCCTTTAGCTGCACTGCAAGCCAATCTGACGGCTCGCTTGTACATCGACGATATTTGACAGCCAATTGTTCTGCCAATGCTGTATAGCTCTCCAGGACCAACAAGACAGCGCTCGACCACATTACAGCACGACTTTCGTCGAGGATTTAATAATCTCCCATGACCATACAGATTCCCATTAACAGAACACATCTGGGACATGCTGGAATGGCAATTGCAGTCTACTCCAAATAGCGCTGAATTAGCTGGACAGTTGTATCAGGTACGGAAGAATATTCCGCAGAGGGACACAAGCAAATTGATTGACTCTATGCCGCACCGAATATCGGCTTGTATAGCTGCCAGGCGAGAGTTCACCACTTAATAAAATGACATTTTCTTGTTGCCACCATTTCTTAATAAAATCGTTTTTCTGCTCCCATATTCTAATAATTTCTATATCTCCTCAAACCATACATACATGCCGAGTTTCGTGGTTGTTGCTCAATTTCTAAAGGATGCATATATTTATTTGCAACAAAATGCATTTATGATTAAGAACACTTCAGTGAAACAATAAATTAAAGAGAAATATGTTGACATATGCCATTAGTTTCAAATAATATTCGTCAGTTGGTTGGTGTTTGGTAGTTTTCATTACCATTACCGCATGTTCAGTAATGTGTATAACATTTTCGCAGCAGATGTGACTATTTAGAAAAACATAATTCTTGGCCTATTATAATTTGCTTCAACTTGGTCAAATTTTAATTTTGGCTCAGAAATTTTGGCCAGATTAAGTACATTTTCATCGGAGGTATTTATCTACATCAAATAAAAACATTGCATCCATATAACTCATAGAAGGATAAACTGTTCTAGTGACCAAAACGTTTTATCCAATTGAGGCTTTGCATAGGAAATTTTGGTCAGATTTGGCAAAATTTCACCTGATGTATTTATTTGCATCTCATAAAAACATTTTTCTCATAAAAACACCATATAACTCAAAGATTGATAAACAGCTGATCTGTTTGTCTCAAACTTAAGTTTTGGTGACCACCCTAAAATTTGATTTGATTTGGATTTTTGCAACAGAAATTTTAGTCATATTTGAGTTTTTTTGTATTTAGAATAATGTGCCTAATATTTTGGCTTCATATTTGTCCATTAAACGATCTGCGTAATTATTTCCCAAAATTAGTGCCTCTTGGTGGCCTTGCCCCAACAAACTCAAGGACTGTGTATCGCTAATCAATGCTAAAAACTAAAGCTCTATCTACATTTTGCGATTTCTAAAAAGAGATTGACTGTGGATTCTTTATAAAATATCAAGGTCTTCAAAAATTTTGCTCCCCTAACTCTAAGAAAATAATAATTTTCCAGAAACAAAAAATTTGGGGCAAAATGTTAAGTTTTGATTCAAAGACAAAAGCATTTAAAAAATACTTTTATATACTATTTTCATAAGTGAAAAAAAATTGAACGTATCTAATATTTCCTTGGATTTTTATACTTTTCCTTTTGCGTTTCTTTTTTTATAAGCTTCTAATATTGTTGGAATATTTAGGGTAATGTAAACTGAAGATGGGAACTGGTTTTTAGATTCTAAGTGTGTTTTCATCTTCCTGCCGACGCAGTGATTGCGCAGTTAAGGCAAGCGCTTCCTCGTCCTCTCTCAGCTGCCAGAGTGTGGGGTCGAGTCCTGCCTGCGTGCATGGATGTTGTTTTGTTGGGCGCAGTGTGTTCTGCCCCAACTGGTGCGCCGGGGCAACGTCATGTGACGACTAAATGGTACAGGATGCTGTCCGATATATAGGCGAATGATGATGTATCAAGTGCCTAGACATTGTTTAAAAAATGAAAAAACTTCGCCCGCGTCGCACTTGTATCCGCTAGTGTGTATGGCGTGACCCATCAGCATGGGTGCCTATAGTCGAGTGCAAGGTGCATTTGCCCTGCTATGGTCGTTTGATGTCACGAACTAGTCCATTATGTAAGTCCTATCCTTGAATTTTACCGCCCTCCCCCTCCGGAAAACGGCTTATGGGCGCCCTGCTCATCAGTCTAGGCGATTGATCAGGGGCTGTAAATGAAAAAACTCTTAGTATTGAGGGTAAGCCTAAAATCGGATGGACACGAGTGGTATTGTGTAGAGGGTGATTAACAGACCTAAATTGGGAGACGAAATAGACTTCGTCCAACATAGGAAAATATTTGAATAAATCGATATATATTCTGAATATGTTATCTTTATAACACGTTTACTTTCTTCCAATCGGTTGAGCACTTTCGGGGAACTATATAGACTGCACAGACCAACCGACCAAAGAAATAACAAAGAAATGTTTTTCCGTAACCTGTAATAACCTCCATATTTACAATTTGATCGAAAGTGTTTTCTATATGAAAACAATTAATTCCGTTAACAGAAGACGTAAAAGAACAGAAGGTGAAAAAGGGGGTATTTTCCGGGATTCATTCTAGACCCGTTCACATGTGCAACCCCCATTACTCCCGCTTAAAGGGCTAGGACCAATTTTTCTTAAATGCTTTTGACATTCATTTTTGGTAAACAATATATCTTTTTCTTTTCTTTTTTTAATTGCTTTTTTAAAAAGCGTATTATTTTTAATTCATTATCCCATGTTATTATTTTATCTATTTAATATGACAAATGTGCGGAAATGAGAAACAAAATAATCTTATATATATAAATTAAATCGAAATAATGTATATATAAATTAAACTTGGATCTTTATAAACTAAACATCAAATTAAAAATAATATGCCAAAATTAAATTTAATATATTTTTAAAACTATAAATATATGCTTATTGTAATATATATATATATATATATATATATATATAAATGTTTTATTCCATGAAACTGTTTAAAGAATTCATTCTTAAAAGTCAAAAAAGAAAGTTTTTCTCATTTAATCTTCGTTTTTAAGCTAAATTATGACGTATAAACTTGAATTAGTGGAAAAAGTGTAACACCATTTTAAGAAACTTTATTCAAGACAAATCGATATAAGAAGTTGGCATAGAGAAAAAAATATGCATATTTATACCGAATACATTTTAATTATTACAAAATCGGCATAACTCATTTTTTATTAAAAACACATAAGACCTTACTGCATGGCCCAGATACAAAAAATCTCATATACCACTAATACCACAATTAAAAATAATGTTTTTAATATAGCAGTATAAAAAATACTTATGATGGACATGTTTTATTGATATGTAAAATAGGTGGTCCTCTAAGTAATCCAAAAATAAAATTAATAAAATAAAATCGTCTTCATATGTAGTTAGTATCTAAAATATATAAAAATAATTTATATTTCTGATACTAGCAATCATTCTTTTTTTTTAAGGGGGGGGGGGGAGAGCATTTTGTAAGCTAATTTACACAGTTCAGTTTATTGCAAAATGTATGTATGTAAAGTTATTTTGAATGCCTGAAACATTTTACTTTGTTATTGATATACATAATTATAAAACGCAATTCTCTACTAATCATAATATTGGCATCATAATCACATCATCTCAAGTTATGGAACATTTCGCATTGATATGTAAAAGCTTAGAATACAAAACTAAAATAATCAAACTTGAAATATAATGTATAAATAATTTATTTACAATAATTAACAACATATATTCATTTAAATATAAACACATTATACTCCTTTTTAACAATATAAAATAAATGAGTATTAAGATCGATTTATCTAATATACATTCTCCTTATATAAAACTAAGAAAATCTTTGTATCATTTGTTAAAAACTACTTAGATAAATCCAGAAAATTTGCCCAAGAAACAGAACATTATATTTTAAAGTTGCTGCTTCAAAGGAAAATCAGCTGGCTGACGACTTTTAACTGACACTTAATTGTATACGTTTTGTAATTAAGAAACAAACATTTCTATAAAAATTATCCTGAAATCGAGGAACACCGTTTTTAACACCGACTTTTAACTGACACTTAATTGTATACGTTTTGTAATTAAGAAACAAACATTTCTATAAAAATTATCCTGAAATCGAGGAACAAATATTTCTAATTCATGAATAACAGTTAGCTCAAATAAACAAAATGTACATACCCGCATCAGTCTTTTCAGTAGGATTCTCCGTTCATTAAATTCTGATGTATAATAAGGATCAATCCGTTTAATTCGTAAATAAGTCCGTGTAATGAATGCAAAATAATCTATATAACAAGCTCTAAATTATTGTACAATCTTCAGATAGAATTTGTAAACAAGGTCCACGCGGTATCTCAGTATCCGCCATGTTTTTTAAGAAATCGCAGTTGCGCGAATGGAATTGTGGGTAAAAATCCCCAATCTACCCCCTTCGTTCTCTCAAATAAGAAGGAAAGAAATCATACCTCCTTTCAACCCTCTTTCGAACCGGTATTTTCCCCGCTTGGACATGTGAACGGTGACACAGTGGAAATGCGGCTATGATACCGGCTTTAAATTGTGCATGTGAACGGGGCTATAGTCAGTGAAAGGGGAGATGTTTATTCTTAGCACAATCGCTTCTACTCTTTCTGGCTTCCGCAGTGCGCGACGTGGTGTGGGAAGCGATCATTATCCGCCACAGGAATGGCATTATTGGAATAATCACTTGATGACAACTGCTTTCTCAAGTGGGCATCTCCGTCCCGTTGCCAAGGTTACGATAAGACTCGAAGTGAGAATCCGAGAGTGTCTCTCTTTATTCAATCTTACCGTATTTAAGTATCTGCGAAAAGTGCATAATTTATGCGGCTGAATCAGAAGGAGGTGCAGATTGAGTCTCTACATAAGTCTCGCGTAAACAGCGGTGTAAATACTAATTTTATCCCCTTAAGCACAATACGTAAAAGGTCTCACAATTTTTTTTCATAAACTGAACTGTAACCCTTTAAATCCTTGGGTCTCCAAAAATTTGTCCCCCTACCTCTAAGAAAAAAAAAATTTCCAGAAACAAAAATTTTATGGCAAAATGTTAAGTTTTGACCCCAAAGATAAAATAATTTAAAAAATACTTTTATATGCTATTTTCATAAGTGAAAAAAATGAACGTATTTAATATTTCCTTGAATTTTTATACTTTTCTTTTTCTGGTTCTTTTTTTTAAGCTCCTTAAATTTCTTACATTATAGTTAACCCTAGGTAATTGAACAGCTCGCTCTGGACTACTATATTCCATGGACCCTCACGTGTCGGTTAACTACATTTAATACTAGTTACGCCACTGCGCTATTATGTATAGTATACAGGGTTGCTAGATAGATTTAAGCAAACCTAGTCAAAGCACAATACAAAATTATCCAAATTTAGCCAACTCGCACATGCGCTAGTTCTCAGACGGTAGGAAAAAAAAAAAAAAACCTTTTCTTTAAATTTATTGAATTTAAGCTTTCATAAAACAAAATTGTTCATATCTACACAGAAACCTAACTAATTTTTAATGAAAAATTTATTTTATAGTTTTCAAAATTAGAGTAAAAGAAAACGTTACAGTTCAGATGTTTTCAACTGTATATTTAATATTAATACCAAATGCCAACTGCCGGATCCTTAAGAAATGTTTAAAATATACTGGCATTATAACAAATTGAAACAAAAACAGTTTGTGGAGGAGGTATCATGTAACAAAATATGCTACTAGTGGCATAGAAAGGTCAAGGAGAACGTACAATATTTTTTTCAAGATTCAAAGATTAATATTAAAATGAAAAATTTAGAAAATTTAGACTTAAAAACTGAAAAATTTAACTATTTAAAATAAAGTAGCATTTAAACTGATTAATGGAAAGTTTTAATTTGATTAAAAGGAGTTGAAGTGGTATTTTAACTAAAACTTGATCATCCATATCAATCAATATCACTGTTCCACTTACCCATTTTATTTCCTTTATTTTAACACAACTTTTCAAATTATAAACTTTCATAAATTTGCACCTGCCAAGACTTACAAAAATAAACCAAATCTGGCGGAAAACCAGCCAAATTGGCAATAACACTGTCATTCATAATATATTGCTACTAGCTAATTTAACTTTTAATAATGTCATATTTCTAAACTGAGAATTTACTATTGTCAGGTTTCCAAATCAAAAACATTAAAATAATTTAAATAACAAATTAAAATTATATAATAAAAATACGTATTACGTCATTATTTTCAAATAATAAGCAAATTAGACAGAATTAGCTAAAAAGTGGTTAGATAATTCCTCAAAAAAGTTTTTAGTCCAACGAGATCAAAAATAGTCAAATTGGTTAAAATTTGCCACATCTGGCATCCCTGTTAGTATATAGGATTTTCATGAAAATTCTGGCTTACCCCATTTGTATAACACAAGAATCACGGGTAATACTGTAGGGTGTTGAAAACATACATACCTACAGACCGATTAACAATTTTATTTATAAAGATTTTGCAGTTTTAGTACAAGCACTTTTTCATTAACTTAACCCATTTTTAAATGTTGCGAGCTAAATAAATTTCCAAGAATCTTAAATATATCTCGAAAACAGTTCACCCAAGTGTTATCTTATTAGTTCCGTTAAAAAAAAATATGCATAAAGCAACCTATTAACTATTAAATTCAAACTTCAATTTCAGATTTTGCCGATTTAAAATATTCATTTCAAAAAAAAAAAAAAAATGAATATTCCATTTTTTTAATTCGTACTAAAATCTAATGCGCACCATGGAAACTCACAAGAGAACTAACTACCAAATTTTAACATAACAGTGTATAAAATGTCGTCAGTTCCTCATAATTAAGAAATAAATATTGTTTTTATTGGCTGCTCCCTTCACTCGGAGCAGCGTTTTTGAAGGTTCCAAATTCAATGGGTAGTTCCGTGATTGAACGAAAACATTTTTTATATAAAATATAACATTACAATATTAACGGTTCATATTTGCGGTCCGCATAAATAAAATTATTTTTATTTTATATTTTTAACCATTCTTGGTTCTTTATTGGCAATAGAATACTGTTGATTTTATTCGCTTTTGAGCTAGAGTGGATGCATACATTGCACAGACAGACAGACGAACACATACACACATACTCACACACAGAGGTCACGCTAGATATGGTTATTTCGAGTTCTAAAGTGCTCGATACATGTAGATGCGTCAAACACATATGTTCCGATTCTCGAGACACGATTCCAATTCTTTCCTTTTACATTACCCTGTATTGTACAGAAAATAGGATCGAACTTTCCCTTCTTTTATAAATCTATTGAATTGAGTATAATTGCGCTTAATGATACCAATATTTATTTGATATTCTGTTTATTTTTATATATATACAATTTTAAAACAATATTTCTGTCATCTTATCGCATTATGAAACAACGCAAACTTGCAATAATTACAAAATAAATAAAAAAATAAATATTACGGGAACAGAAAGCGAAATGGCTAGAGAAATGGGGATGGCTTTATTCTTTATGTCATCAAATATTGCGAATGGCACAAACATTTTGTCAACATACTTAGTAGTATATTTAAGCATTTATTTGTATATTTAGTCTTTTATTTAAGATTTTGACTACTTTTGTTGGCCATTTCTAAAAAAAAGGCAAGCTATTATTTTCCGAATCATACCGAAATCTAATGATCACCACGTAGGTGGCCCAAAAGTGACCCACCCACATGATAAATTTTGTGAAATTTCGTCGAGTAGTTTTTGAGCTAAAGTGGATACCTATATTTCACAGATAGTCACACATACACAGACGCCATGCCAAAAATGACTTTTCGTATTTTAGAGGGCTCAAAACGAATACATCTGTAGAGACAAGATTTCAATATTTCCCTTATACATTGTCGTGTACTGTTGGGAATTAAAGTGATACATTAAATAGAAAGAAAACTATCTGAACCATTTAAATCTCCAACACAATTTCTAAATTTTTGTCTAATTCTTTGGTGTCGGTCCTTGAAACATTTTGTGGTGACCTGCTGTTGCGTCATTATCTCCTACAAAGCATTTTCCCAATTATACGTTCGAATCCGAAGATATCTTTGTTCGAACATTAATAATAATGGGCTCCCAGACACAATGCCTAGGTTTTAACCTCCACGAAAGCAGTTGGTCTCACAGTGGTGAGCGGGATGAAAAACGAACACACAATCTTCGTAACGCGGATGGCAATGCCACTCGCGAGATGGCAGCATCACAAATCCCCAGCTTTCTGCAACACCCGTCTACTTCAAGTTAAGAATTAGAGGGCTTTATGGGGTTGGCCCGCTTTATTCTTAAAAGCTTGATGTACACGTTTTTGACCAAGAGAGGGTGTAGATATGTCCTACTTTGGCTAGACCTGTGGTCTCTTAACTTTGAACCACGGTTCATGTATAAGTCACTTAGAGACTCGCGGGCCACAAACTCAAAGCGTAAATAAACAGAAACAAAGCGCGTATTCTCGTTAACAAAACAAAACGATACAACAATGCTTGGGACAGCTGTATGTTATATTTTTACTTACTTGTGTTTAAATTTTAAGTATTAAGTCCGCGTATTGTTTTCCTGCTTATTTCTATTGGCTGCACTCTTTATTCGGAGCAGCGTTCTGGAGATGAGATGAATTTAGACGGCATTCCGCGATTAAACGAAAACATGTTAAACATACAATATAACATTAAAATGTTAACGGTGCATATTTGCGGTCATCATAAATAAAAATATTTTTATTTTATATTGTTAACTATTCTGTGTTCTGTATGGGCGATAGAATAGTGTTGTCTATTTAGGTTTTAACAAATAGTTCAAATGAAGGTCGTTAAAGGAAATAAAATGAAAAAAGGAAATAAAATGAAAATGTATACCTGATGTGGTCGCATAGTTATCAATATGAATCGCACACCGAAAAGTTATTTCAATTTTTAAAATTATTCCTGACCACTTTTATTTTGTATTCTGAAATGGAGACATTGACGTCCATGGACGCCAATGCCTGCACAGGGGGATCAAACTGTTTGGGATAGGGTATGTCAAATACCTGTCTTTTTGAGACGTCTTTCGTTTGGGATTGACGCTACCCCACCCGTAAGAAAAAGGTTAAATTTAGTTCAAACGTAATATTTAAACAGCGAGTGCTTATTTAATTGTTACTTTATTTATATGCATAGTATAACGTATAAGGGAAGTATTCCGACAGGGTTGAAAATTTGAATTCGAGTTTTCGACGGGAGAGCACGTTTCAAGCATCCCTGATCAGGAATCGAACATTTTTGAGGTGATGCCTGTGTGTGTGTGTTGGTGTGTGTGTGAAAGTATGCGTGTGTGTGTCTCAGTGACTCTGTGGAGACGATATCTCACGAACATATGGGGCGATTCGAATGAAATTTGGTAAAAAATTACAATCCGGGAATACTAGAAGCCTATTATTTTTAAACAAAATCGAATGTTCAGAATCCCCTAACTTTTCGAATGAAATTTTGAAAAAATCATCAAAAAATCAAAACTTTTAATAAGGTTACGCAAATCGACATTTCTTATGTAATTTTTCCTTTGAAAATGATTGACATAAACTTTAGAACACTCACTAACTGTTGAGAAAGATGTTCACTTGTCATGTGCAATATCATACGATAAATTTGGTGACATCATTCTCGTGGATCTAGCTGGTTCATACTCGTGAGAAAAGTTACTTTCAGTAATACTTTAGTATTTGAGCACCAATAGTCATTTATTTGCCGTAAGAATAACTTATTTCTCCATCCATAACGCTTGGCGAGATTTTGGCGACGAATGTGGCAAAATGTCACCAACTTGGCGACTTTTATAAATGGTGCCGAATTAACGAAAATCACGCCAAATGGATAAAAATGACGCTAAATCAATGAAAATGATGACTATTTGACGAAAATTCAATATCTTGGAAATAATATAAGTATCGATATAAGATAACCTATTTTTTACTGTAAAAGTAGTAAAGTCATTGCATTATATAAGGAAAGTCATGCGTTGCCCACATCAGATTTTTTATGGACGGCTATTTAGAACCCCGTCAACGCTATTTTCATTCTAGTACCATTATATAACTAAGGAAATGGATCTAAATGTCGTCCTGTAATCTTTGACAGCATATATATTTGATATGGACGCATTAAACAGCAGAGAATAGGGGTATGTCAAATACCTGTCTTTTTGAGAAGTTTTTCATTTTGGATTGATGATATCCCACACGTAAGCCAAAGGTTAGCATACAGCATAATAAACTAGCAAAAATTGTAGAAAAAATATACCCGTAATATTTTTACTCTGTTTCGACAGTCCGTTAAAATCAATAGAATATATATAAATTTGAAAAATATTTACCAAAATAAAACAGATGACTTGAAATTGAAAATATAGATGATTCGCGTAATCTTGCATCTCCTGGCCATAACTGATAAAACTCATTCGAATACATAATACCGTTCATTTTTACAATTCATTTATCTACCACTTCATTATTAAAATCGTATAAATTAGATAAATATCGTCATCGGTATAAACACATTTAATTTAATTCCGTTTCTAAGTAATCTGATATCATTTCATGAAATAAATTATCGGAAAATAATTGCCTGCATAATGGGAAATAATCCCTGCACTATTTCTATGGAAAGTTTTATTTTTTATTAATTAATATCTCGACAAACTTTGGTTCGATAAATTCGAAATATGGACGGGATTACCGAAAAGTTGCCTGACATTCAAAATAAAAAGAAATTACTTATATGAAGACGTTTGCTTCTCACATGCTCACTCATATCACAGTGAGCATAAGTGATGTTTGTGAGAATACAAATTCTTCGAAATTCTTTGAAGAAATCTGGTATTAAAAAAAAATCTGATACGGGCAGCACATAACTTTCCGTATGTAATGCAATGAATTTACTACTTTTACAATAAAAAAATAGATTATTCTTATTGTAAATGCTTATATTCTTTCCAAGATATTGAATATTCCTCAATTAGTCGTGATTGTCACTGATTTAGCGTCATTTTTATCCATTTGGCTAGAATTTCGTTAATTTAGCAACATTTAAAAAAATTGGCAAGTTGGCGAGATTCCGCCAAGTCCGTCGCAAAAATCTCGCCAAATATTATGGACGGAGAAATAAGTTATTCTTATAGCAGATAAATGACTATTGGCGTTTAAATACAAAAGTATTACTCAAAGCATATTTTCTCATGAATGGAGCGAGCTAGATCCACGAGAATGATCTCACCAAATTTATCGCATGATATTACATATGAAAATTGAACATGTTTCTCAACAGTTAGTATTTTTTTTATTTATGGGATTTTTTAATAAATTTATGTGAAAAATGTGCAATATCTCGAGAACGTTTATGCTAGCGTTCTAAAGTTTATACCAATCGTTTTCTAAGGAAAAATTACATAAAATACGTCTATATGCGTAGCTTTATTAAATGTTATGATTTTTGGATGATTTCTTCAAAATTTCACTTTAAAATTTAGGGGGTTCAGAAAATTCGATTGTGTTTAAAAACAGTAGGCTTCCAGTATTCACAGATTATAATTTTTGTACCAAATTTCATTTTAATTGTTTCATTCGTTCATGAGCCATCGTCTCCACACACCGACACACCCAAACACAGAAATCACCTCAAGAATGTTCGATTAGTGATCAGGGATGCTTGAAACGTGCTCTCCCGTCCAAAACTCGAAATTTTCGACTTCTCACAACACTTTCCTAAAACATTATACTATGTATATAAGGAAAGTAATGAGCGACTACAATGATTTCTAGCGTATATAGAGCCTTAATATCATGAGATCGGAAGCAATGTGCATTGTTTGAAGGATTGAATTCAACTAGTTTATTTGAGTGGCAGCTGGATTTCATCCTCAGTTCGGTACACACTGCTTCCGATCTAATGATAAGCCATTGTAACTCATTCATTTAGTTTAACTCTTGTCTACTTTTACGGAATACGTTGAACAAAGAAGTCAATTTTTGTTTTCAACTATACCAAGATTTTGTAATTACTAAGGTAACTAAAACTACCAAATTTTAAGATATTTTAACGCATAGTTCTTGAGCTAGAAAAATTAGATGCAGTTTATAAATTCCGATTAAAATCAGGCATTTATTAATATATTTTTATTTTGCAGAAATGTGAAGAATTGTTATTGATGATAATTAAAAATATTCTGATGTAGGCAGCACATAACTTTCTCAACTGACTCAAATTAATGTTCTCTTTATTTATTTAATAATTCAGTAAATTAAAGTTAATTGCACAAAGTGAAATTGCACGTAATTTGAACTTTTATATCAATTTTCGCTTTCATTTGGTAACTGGACGTGGGTTCAAAAGTGGTGCAGCGATTGTTACAATTGCGAAAAAACCTGAAATATTCGAGAACTAACTACTCGTAAAAGTAATGGGGTTGGTTTTTTTTTTCATCATCAAATTTAAGTATAAAACAAGTATTTAATAAATACATTTAATTGTACGTAGTCTTTTATTTTAGGTTTTGACGATTTTTGAGGGCCATTTCTCAAAATAAGCCAGGCTCCTTTTCCTGAATCGCACCAAAATCTAATTAGCAGCAGTGTGACCCACAAGTGACTTACTTGTAAAATTTTATGAACTTTAGCTCATTTGTGTTTAAGTTAGAGTAGATACATACATTCCCCATCGAGAACGAAAATTGAACATGTTTCTCAACAGTTAGTATTTTTTTTATTTATGGGATTTTTTAATAAATTTATGTGAAAAATGTGCAATATCTCGAGAACGTTTATGCTAGCGTTCTAAAGTTTATACCAATCGTTTTCTAAGGAAAAATTACATAAAACACGTCTATTTGCGTAACTTTATTTAAAGTTTCGATTTTTGGATGATTTCCTCAAAGTTTCACTCGAAAATTTAGGGGGTTCAGAACTTTCGATTGCGCTTAAAAACAATATGCTTCCAGTATTCATGGACTTTAATTTTTTGCACCAAATTTCATTTGAATTGTTCCATGCGTTCGTGAGATATCGTCTCCACACGCACACAGACATCACCTCAAGAATGTTCGATTAGTGACCAGGGATGCTTTAAACGTGCTCTCCCGTCCAAAACTCGAATTCGAATTTTCGACCCCGTCACAACACTGTCTTAAAGTATTATACTATGTATATAAGGAAAGGAGTAAGCGACTACAATTATTTCAAGCTTGTATAGAGCCTTAATATCTTGAGATCGGAAGCATTGTGCATTGTTTGGAGGATTAAATTCAACTAGTTTATTTGATTGGCAGCTGAATTTGATCCACTGTTCGATACACACTTCTTCCGATCTAATGATATGAGATCGTAACTCATTCTTTTAGTTTCTTTTACGAAATACGTTGAACAAAAAATTCTATTTTTGCTTTCAACTATACCGAAATTTAGTGATTACTAAGGTAACTCAACCACCACAACTTTAAGATATTATATCACATAATTTTTAAGCTAGAAGAATTGGACACATTTTATAGGTTCCGATTAAAATCAGGCATTAATTAATATATTTTTATTTTGCAGAAATGAAAAGTGAGGAAATTGTAATTGATGATAATTTAAAAAATTCTGATGTAGGCAGCGCATAAATTTCTCTACGGACTCAAATTAAAGTTCTTTTATATCTTTAATAATTCATTAAATTAAGGTTAATTGCACAGAGTAACATGCATAATTATTTGAAATTGCCCGTAATTCGAACTTTTATATCACTTTTTACTTTCCTTTTGTAACTGGAAGTATGTTCTAAACCAGCGCAGCGATTGTCACAATTGCGAAAAACTGAAATATTCGAGAACCAGCTATTCGAGAACGGCTAGTCCTAAAGTAATGGGCTTGGTTTTATTCTTTTCATCGTCAAAATTTAAGTATAAAACAAGCATTTATTTAATACATTTAAGTGTACGTAGTCTTTTATTTTAGGTTTTGACGATTTTTGAGAGCCATGTCGCAAAATAAGCCAGGTTCTTTTTTGCGAATCGCACCAAAACCTAATTAGCACCAGTGTGACAAACAAGAGACTTACTTGTAAAGTTTTATGAAATTTGGCTCATTTGTATCTAAGTTAGAGTGGATAAATACATTCCACAGACAAACAGACACATAGACGTCACGCTAAAAATAGTTTTGTCGTATTGTAAAGGTTACGAAACTTGTATACCCTTGGTAAACTTGAGTTGCCATTTTCGACAAGATTCCAGTACTGCCCCTGTACATTACCATGCACGGTAGGGAAAGCAAAATGCATAGTTCATTAAATAGTAAGTCATTTCTAAAGCAGAAATATTTGTCTTTAAATAACAGAAAATGTCAATACATTTTCATTTAACCTAATATATTAAATTATCCAGTAAGGGCCACTTAAAGCCCACATATCAAAAATTTCTGCAAGAAATGTCAGTAAAAGAGAAATTCATTAACGTTTAAAGGCTGTTATAAAAATAGTATAAATAATCCTTATATAATGCATTTGCATTTTTATTTTTACTCCTGTGAAATACCTGGCTGGTAAAAAGATAAAAAGAAAATCCGCATACACCCTGAGCGTAAATGCGTATAACATTTCTAGCAGGTTCTGTCCTAAACAAAATTTCGAGCTGCACAATTGGGTATCAGCTATATTAATGTCCTTCTTCAACCTTTTTACTTTCCCTGTAATACATGGTAATGTATTGCAGGGAAAGTAAAAAGGTTAATCCAGAGTGGATACATACGTTTTTCAGCTGGAGTGGATACATACATTGCACAGACAGACAGTCGGACATACACACACACACACAGAGGTCACGCTAAATATAGTTTATTCGAGTTCTAAAGTGCTCGAAACATGTAGATGCGTCAAACGTTCATGTTCCGATTCTCAACGAACTTCTCCAATTCTTTCCCTATATATTACCGTATTGTGCTGAAAATGACAGCTCTATAGTATCAAACTTTCCCTTCTTTTATAAATCCATTGAATTGAGTATTATTGCACATAATGATAGCAATATTTATATGATATTTTGTTTAATTATATATATACTGTTTTAAAACATTTTTTCTTTCATCTTATCGCATTATAAAACGCCGCAAACGATACAACAAATCTCGGGAAAGCTGTATTTCATATTTTTACTTACTTGTGTTTACATTTTACGTATTAAATCCGTGTATGTTTTTATTGATTGCTTCTATTGGCTGCACCCTTTATTAGGAGCAGCTTTCTGGAGAGATGACGAATTTCCTGGAACTCCGTGATTAAACGAAAATATTTTTTATATAAACTATGGCAATAAAATATTACTGGTGCATATTTGCAGTCCGCATAAAGAAAAATATATTATTTCATATTTTTAACCATTCTGTGTTCTGAACGGGTTATAGAATAAATACTGTTGTCTATTTAGATTTTATCAAATAGTTCAAATTACGGTCGTTAAATTAAATTGACTCATGTCCTTTCTCGGGCCATAACGGGAAAAAAAAATTTAAATTTAGACTGGATGTGGTCGTATTTTTATCAATAAGAATCGCACACAGAGCAGTAATTTCAATTTTTAAAATTATTCCTGGCCACTTTAAATTTTTTTCTGAAATAGAGACATTGACGTCCATGGACGCCAATACCTGAAAAGGGGGATCAAACTGTTTGGGATAGGATATGTCAAATACCTATCTTTTTGAGAGATTCTGCTTTTGGGATTGACCCTATCCCATCCGTAAGAAAAAAGTTAAATTTAGTTCAAACGAAATATTTAAACAGCGAGTGCTTATTTAATTAGTACTTTCCTTGCATACATAGTACAATGTATAAGGAAAGTATTGTGACGGAGTCGAAAATTCGAATTCGAGTTTTCGATGGGACAGCACGTTTCAAGCATCCCAGCTCAGGAATCGAAAATTTTTGAGGTGATGTCTGTGTGTGTGTGTGTGCGTGCGAGCGTGCGTGCGTGCGTGCGTGTGTGTGTGTGTGTGCGTGCGCGTGTGTGTGTGTGTGTGTGTGTCTGTGAAAGCATGTGTGTGTGTGCGCGTGTGTGAAAGTATGTGTGTGTGCGTGTGTGACAGTATGTGTGTGTGTGTCTGTGAAAGTATGTGTGTGTGCGTATGTGACAGTATGTGTGTGTGTCAGTGAGACTTTGGAGACAATATCTTTCGAACAAATGGGACGATTCGAATGAAATTTGATTCAGAAATTACAATCCGTGAACACTAGAATACTATTGTTTTTAAACACAATCGAATGTTCAGAATTCCCTAAGTTTTCGAGTGAAATTTTGAAAAAATTATCAAAAAATCAAAACCTTTAGTAAAGTCAAGCAAATAGTCATATCTTATGTAATTTCTTCTTAGAAAACAATTGAGATAAACTTTAGAACGGTAACTGTAGAGAAATATGCTAACATTTCATATGTAATGTTATGCGATTAATTTGGTGACATTATACTCGTGGATCTAGCTCGTTCCATTCATGAGAAAAGTGGCTATATCTGCGCCATAAGTCATTTATCTGCTGCGGTCTAATGGATCTTGTCTGACTTCGTCAGACAGCCGGAGGATAAGCCACAACAACAACAATGAGAAAAGTTACTTTGAGCAATACTTTTGTATTTGAACGCCAATAGTCATTTATCTGCAGCAAGAATAACTTATTCTTCCGTCCATAACGCTGGACGAGATTTTGGCGACGAATTTGGAAAAATGTCGCCAACTTGGCGACATTTTTAAATGTTACCAAATCAACGAAAATCACGCCAAATGGATAAAAATGACGCTAAATCAATGAAAATATCTCCGTGTGTGTGTGTGTGAAAGTATGTGTGTGTGTGTGTGAAAGAGTGTGTGTATGGGTTTGTGTGTGTGTATGTGTGTCAGTGAGTTTGTGGAGACGATATCATAAGAACAAATGGAGCGATTAGAATGAAATTTGGTACAGAAATTACAATCCGTGAATACGGGAAACCTATTGATTTTACACACAATAAAATGTTCAGTACCCTCTATCTTTACGAGTGAAATTTTGAAAAAATCATCAAAAAATCAAAACCTTTAATAAAGTTACGCAAATAGACATTTTTTATGTAAATTTTCCTTACAAAATGATTGACATAAACTTTGGAACGCTAACTGTAAAGAAAGATGTACACTTTTCATGTGTAATATCATGTGATGAAATTGGCGACATCATTCTCGTGGATCTAGCTCGTTCCATTCATGAGAAAAGTTACTTTCAGTAATACTTTTGTATTTGAACGCCATAAGTCATTTATCTGCTGAAAGAATAACTTATTTCTCTATCCATAACGGTTGGCGAGATTTTGGCGACGAATATGGCAAAAGGTCGCCAACTTGGCGACTTTTTTAAATGTTGCCAAATTAACGAAAATCACGCCAAATGGATAAAAATGACGCTAAATCAATGAAAATGACGACTAATTGAAGGAAATTCAATATCTTGGAAATAATATAGGTATCTATAGATATAGTATAGATATAGTATAGTTATAGTATAAGAGAAGCTTAATGGAGTAAGTTAAGCCAATACATTTCAAATGTTTTATTTAGCCTCACTTCTTCGATGTGGCATGTTCTGACCTAAGCAAAATTTCGTGCTGCACAATAGGGCATTAGCTATATCAATGGCCTTCAACATTTTTGCTTTCCCTGCTATAAACGGTAATGTATTTCAGGGAAAGTAAAAAGGTTAAGCTAGACTGGATACATATCTTTTTCAGCTAGAGTGGTTACATACATTGCACAGACAGACAGTCGGACATACACACACACGCACAGAGGTCACATTGAATAAGGTTTTTTCGAGTCCTAAAGTGCTCGAAACATGTAGATGGGTCATACGCTCATGTTCCAATTTTTGACGAACGATTCCAATTTTTTCCCTATATATTGCTCTGTATTGTACGGGAAATGACAGCCCTGCAGAATCAAACTATCGCTTCTTTTGTAAATCCATTGAAATGAGTATAATTGCGCATAATGATACCAATATTTATTTGATATTCTGATTAATCATATATATACAATTTTAAAACATTTTTTCTTTTATCTTATCGGATTATGAAACACCGCCAAATTCCAATAATTACAAAATAAATAAATAAATATTTCGGGAACGGAAAGTGAAATGGCTAGAGAAGTGAAGCTGGCTTTATTCTTTTTGTTATCAAATATTGCGAATGGCACAACCATTTTGTCAACATATTTAATCATTTATTTAAGCTTTTATTTGTATATTTAGTCTTTTAAAGATTTTGTCCTATGAAACACGGGCCACTCGCAAAATTTACAAAATAAATAAATAAATAAATATTTCGGGAATGGATGGCGAAATGGCTAGAGAAATGGAGCTGGCTTTATTCTTTATGTCATCAAATATTGCGAAAGGCACAACCATTTTGTAGACACATTTTGTCAAATATTTAAGTTGTTATTTGTATATTTAGTCTTTTACTTAAGATTTTGACTACATTGTTGGCCATTTCTAAAAAAAAGGCAGGCTATTATTTTCCGAATTGTACCGAAATCTAATCATCAACAGGTGGGTGACCCATAAATAACCTACCAGCTAAATTTTGTAAAATTTCGTCCAGTAGTTTTTGGTCTAGAGTGAATACATACCTTGTACAGACAGTCACACACGCACAGACTTCACACTAAAATGTCTTTTCGAGTTCTAGAGGGTTGAAAACAAATACATCTATAGAGACAAGATTCCAATACTTTCCCTATGCATTGTCGTGTATTGTTGGGAATTAAAGTGATAAATTATTAGAAAAAGAACTATCTGACCCATATAAATCTGCAACAAAATTTCTAAATTTTTGACCATTTCCCTGGTATCGGTCCTCGTAACCTTTTGTGGTGACCTGCTGTTGCGTCATTATCTCCTTCGAAGCATTTTCCCAATTATACAGAGCCGAAGATATCATTGGTCGAACATTTATAAAAATGGGCTCCCAGACACCGTGCCTGGGTTTTAACCTCCACGGAAGCAGTTGGTCTCACAGTGGTGAGCGGGATGAAAAGTGAACACACAATCTTATTAACGAGAATTGCAATGCCAGTCACGAGATGGCAACACCATAAACTCTCAGCTTTCCGCAACACCCGTCTACTTCTCATTAAGATATAGCGGGCTTTATGGGGTTGGCCCCCTTTATTCTCAAAAGCTTAACATACACGTTTTTGGCAAAGAGAGAGTGTAGATATGTCCTAATTTTGGTTAAACCAGTGGTCTCTAATTTTTTTTTTTAACCACGGATCATATTTAAGTCAGTTAAAGTTTCGCGGGCCACAATCTCAAAAATGCCTAAACAAAAAAAAAACAGCAAATATTCTTGTAAACAAAACAAAATGATACAACAAACCTAGAGACATATGTTATTTATATTTTTAATTACTTGTGTATAAATTTTACATATTAAGTCCCGGTATGTTTTTATTGTTTGTTTCGATTGGCTGCACCGTTTATTCGGAGTAGCTTTCTTGACAGAAATGAGAAGAAATAGTCTGTTCCTGATTAAACAAAATTTTTATATATATACCACAACATTAAAATATTATCGATTCATATTTGCGGTCCGAATATATAAAACAATTTCATTTTATTTTCTTAACCATTATATGTTTGTTCTGTATGGGCTATAGAATACTGTTGTCTATTTAGGTTTTAACAAATAGTTCAAATGCCGGTCGTTAAATTGAATTGACTCGTGCGCTTTCGAGCCATAAAGGAAATAAAATGAAAATTTACACTGGATATGGTCGCATTTTTATCAATAGGAATCGCACACCGAGCTGGTATTTCAATTTTGAAAATTATTCCTGGCCACTTATATTTTTGCTTTCTGAAATAGAAACATTGGCGTCCATGGGCACCAATGCCTGTAAAAGGGAATCAAACTGTTTGGGATAGGATATGTCAAATACCTGTCTTTTTGACAGTTTCTACGTTTGGGATTTAGGCTGTCCCAACCGTAAGAAAAGGTTAAATTTAGTTCAAACTTAATATTTAAACAGCGAGTGCTTATTTGATTATTACTGTCCTTATATACATAGTATAATGTATTAGGAAAGTATTGTAACGGGGTCGAAAATTCGAATTCGAGTTTTCGAATGGAGAGCATGCTTCAAGTATCCCTTATCAGGAATCGAACATATTTTAGATGATGTCTGTGTGTGTGTGTGTGTGAAAGTATGTGTGTGTGTGTGTGTCAGTGAGTCTGTGGAGACAATATCTCACGAAAAAATGGAGCGATTCGAATGAAATTTCGTACAAAAATTACAATCCGTGAATACCGGAAGCCTGTTGTTTTTAAACACAATCGAATGTTCAGAATCCTCTAACTTTTCGAGTGGAATTTTGAAAAAATCATCATAAAATTAAAACCTTTAATAAAGTTACATAAATAGACGTTTCTTTTGTAATTTTTTCTTAGAAAACGTTTGGCATAAACTTTATAACGCTAACTGTTGAGAAACATGTTCACTTTTCATGTGTATTATCATGCGATAAATTTGGTGACATCATTCTCGTGAATCAAGCTCGTTCCATTCATGAGAAACGTTACTTTGAGTAATACTTTTGAATTTGAACGACAATAGTCATTTATCTGCTGTACGAATTATTTTTTTTCTTCGTCTATAACGCTTGGCGAAGAGACTTTGGCGAAGAATTTGGCAAAATGTTGCCAAATTAACGAAAATCACGCCAAATGGATAAAAATGACGCTAAATGAATGAAAATGACGACTAATTGTCGAAAATTCAAAATTTTGGAAATAATATAAGTATCTACTATAAGAATAACCTATTTTTTTAACTGTAAAAGTAGTAAACACATTTCATTGATTATATAAAGAAAGCCATATGTTGCCGATATCAGATTTTTTATACGTAGTGGACGCCTATTTAGAACCCCGTCAGCGCTATTTCGTTCTAGTATCATTATATAGTTAAGTAAATGGGCCTAAATGACGTCCTGTAATCTTCACCAGCATGTATGTTTGATCTGGAAGCATTAAACAGCAGAGAATAAGGGTATGTTTAATACCTGTTTTTTTAGAGGTTCTGCGTTTTGGATTGACGATGTCCCACCCGTAAGCCAAAGGTTAACATACAACAAAATAAACTAGTTAAGTTGTAGAAAGAAAATATTCCAGTAATATTTTTACTCTGTTTCAACAGTCGGTTAAACACAATAGAAAATACATGAATTTGAAAAATATTTACGAAAATAAAACAGATGGCTTGAAATTGAAATTATAGATGATAATCTACATTTTCGACGAGTAATCTTGCGACGAGTAATCTTGCATCTCCTGGCTGTAACTGACAAAACTCATTCGAATACATAATACAGTTCATTTTCATAATTCATTTATCTATCACTTCATTATTAAAATTGTAAAAATTAGATAAATATCTTCATCGGTATAGACACATTTAATTTAATTCCGTTTTTCTAAGCAACGTATCATTTTCATCAAATAAATTATCGGCAAATAAATGTCTGCATAGTGGAAAATAATCCTTGAACTATTTCAATGGAAAAATTTATTTTTTTTAATATCTCGACAAACTTTGGTTCAATAAACTCAAAATATGGACGGGATAGTAGAAAAGTTACCTGGCATTGAAAATAAAAAGAAATTACTAATATGAAGACGTTTTCTTCTCATATGTTCACTCATATCACAGTGATTCTAACTGCTGTTTGTGAGAATACAAATTCTTAGAAATCCTTTGAAGAAATCAGGTATTAAAAAAAATCTGATGTAGGCAGCACATGACTTTCCTTATATAATACAATGAATTTACTACTTTTACAGTGAAAAAATAGGTTATTCTTACTGTAGATATTTATATTCTTTCCAAGATTTTGAATTTTCGTCAATTAGTCGTCAGTTTTATTAATTTAGCGTAATTTTTATCCATGTGGCGAGATTTTCGTTAATTTGGCAACAAAAGTTGCCACGTTGGCGACATTCAGCCAAGTTGATCGCAAAAATCTCCCCAAATGTTATAGACGGAGAAATAAGTTATTCTTATAGCAGAAAAATGACTATTGGCGTTCGAATCCAAAAGTATTACTCAAAGCATATTTTCTCATAAATGGAACGAGCTAGATCCACGAGACTGATGTCCCCAAATTTATCGTATGATATTACATATGAAAAGTGAACATGTTTCTCAACAATTAATATTTTTTTTATTTATGGGATATTTTAATAAATTTATTAGAAAAACGTGCACTATCTCGAGAACGTTTATGCTGGCGTTCCAAAGTTTATACCAGTGGTTTTCTAAGGAAAAATTACATAAAATACGTTTATTAGCGTAGCTTTATTAAATGTTTTGATTTTTGGATGATTTCTTCAAAATTTCACTTAATTAAGGGGTCAGAATTTAAAGGGCTCAGAAAATTCGATTGCGTTTAAACACAATAGGCTTCCAGTATTCACGGATTGTAATTTTTGTACCAAATTTCATTTGAATTGTTCCATTCGTTCGTGAGATATCGTCTTCACACACGCGCACACACACACACACACACGCACACACAAACAAACACAGACACCACCTCAAGAATGTTCGATTAGTGATCAGGGATGCTTGAAACGTGCTCTCCCGTCCAAATCTCGAATTCAAATGTTCAACCCCGTCACAACACTTTCCTAAAACATTATACTATGTATATAAAGAAAGTAATAAGCAACTACAATGATTTCTAGTGTATATAGAGCCTTAATATCATAAGATTGGAAGCAATGTGCATTGTTTGGAGGATTAAATTAAACTAGTTTATTTGATTGGCAGCTGGATTTCATCCTCTATTCGATACACACTGCTTCCAAATTAATGATAAGGGATCGTAACTCATCCTTTTAGTTTAACTTTTGTCTACTTTTACGAAATACGTTGCACAAAGAAGTCAATTTTTGTTTTCAACTATATTAAATTTAATAATAACTAATGTATTTTAACTACTAAATTTAAGATATTTTAACACATAATTCTTGAGCTAGAAAAATTAGAAGCGGTTTATAAGTTCCGATTAAAATCAGGCATTTATTAATATATTTTAATTTGCATGTGAGGAATTGTTATTGACGATAATTAAAAAAATGCTGATGTAGGCAGCACATAACTTTTCTCTACAGACTCAAATTACTGTTCTCTTTTTATTTATTTAATAATTCAGTAGATTAAGGTTATTTGCACAAAGTGAAATTGCCCGTAATTTGAACTTTTATATCACATTTCGCTTTCATTTGGTAACTGGACGTATGTTCAAAATCGGCGCAGCGATTGTTGCGATAAAACTAAAATATTCGAGAACTAGATATTCGAGAACAGCTAGTCCTGAAGTAATGGGGTCTCTTTTATTTTTTCATCGTCAAAATTTAAGTATAAAACACGTATTTAATTAATACATTTAAGTGTACGTAGTCTTTTATTTTAGGTTTTGACGATTTTGGGGAGCCATTTCGCAAAATAAGGTCACGATAAAAATAGTTTTATCGTATTCTAAAGGTTCCTAAACGTATATACCCTTGGTAAACTTGAGTTGTGATTTACGACATGATTCCAATACTGCTTCTGTACATTACTATGCACTGTAGGGAAAGCAAAATACATAGTTCATTAAGCAGTAAGTCCTTTCTAAAGCAGAAATATTTGTCTTTGCATTACAGAAAATGTTTAATGCATTTTCATTTAACCTAGTACATTAAATTACCTAGTAAAGGTCACGTAAAGCCCACATATCAGAATTTATCGCAAGAAATGTCAGTAAAAAGAAAGTCATTAACTTGGAAAGGCTGCTATTAAAATAGTATAAATAATCCTTATATAATGCATTTGCATTGTTATTTTTACTCTCGTGAAATACCTGGCTGGTAAAAAGATAAAAAGAAAATCCGCATACACCCTGAGTCTTAAATGCGTTTCTAAATTTAAGATCGATTTGTGAATTTTGGCTGAAGGGATATTGTATCTCATTCGGCTGAAGCCGATAATGTTGTGTAGCCTTTGGTTGATACGTAAGCACTTTCAAAAGATAAGAGAAGTTTAATGGAATTGAAAGTTAAGGCAATACATTTCAAATGTTTTATTTAGACTCACTCCTTCGATGTGGTGTAACTTTTCCAGCAGTTTCTGACCTAAGCAAAATTTCGTGCTGCACAATTGGGCATTAGCTATATCAATGGCCTTCAACTTTTTTACTTTCCCTACAATACACGGTAATGTATTGCAGGGAAAGTAAAAAGGTTAAGCTAAACTGGATACATACGTTTGGGAGCTAGAGTGGATACAAACATTGCTCAGACAGACAGACGGACACACACACACAGAGTTCACGCTGAATATGGTTTTTCGAGTTCTAATGTGCTCGAAACATGTAGTTGCGTCAAACGCACGCAAAATCACTGCCCTGTAGGATCAAACTTTCCCGTCTTTTATAAATTCATTGAATTGAGTATAATTGCATATAATGATACCAATATTTATTTGATACTCTGATTAATTATTATTTTTTTTTCAAATGGCCAGGCACTAGACTTTTCGTCATTCGGCCGGAATTGTGAACCATTTCGCCGTCCTAAGAAGTTGCCCCAGGCGCACCAGAGGTGGGCGG
This sequence comes from Amaurobius ferox, assembly GCA_951213105.1. Taxonomy (NCBI): domain Eukaryota; kingdom Metazoa; phylum Arthropoda; class Arachnida; order Araneae; family Amaurobiidae; genus Amaurobius; species Amaurobius ferox. Next base: position 80,447,157 of record OX578152.1, on the reverse strand, counting down.
AAAACGCTGCGACCACATCATACAACATCCATGTCTTACGTGGGACTCGAACCCACAACACGGCGGCCGATCGATCGCTTAGAAACGCTTGCTCTGATCGTTCGGCCACCAAGCCGACACTCTGAATAATTATATATATACAACTTTAAAACATTTTTTTCTTTCATTTTATCGCATTATGAAACACGGTCAACTTGCAAAAATTACAAAATAAATGAATAAATAAATATTTCGGGAATGGATGGCGAAATGACTAGAGAAAAGGAGCTGGCTTTACTTTTTATGTCATCAAATATTGCGAAAGACACAACCATCTTGTCGACACATTTAGTCATATATTTAAATTTTTATTTGTATATTTAGTCTTTTACTCCAGATTTTGACTACTTTGTTGGCCATTTCTAATAAAAAGGCAGGCTATTATTTTCCGAATTGTAACGAAATCTAATCATCAACAGCTGGGCGACCCATAAATGACCCACCTGCTAAATTTTGTAAAATTTCGTCGAGTAGTTTTTGGACTAGGGTGGATACATATATTGTACAGACAATCACACATGCACAGACATCAAGCTAAAATGTATTTTCGGGTTCTAGAGGGCTGAAAACAAATACATCTATAGAGACACGATTCCAATACTTTCCCTATGCATTGCCGTCTATTGTTGGGAATTAAAGTTATACATTATTAGAAAAAAATCTATCTGAACCATTTAAATCTGCAACAAAATTCCTAAATTTTTGACCAATTCTCTGGTATCGGTCCTCGTAACCTTCTGTGGTGAACTGCTGTTGCGTCATTATCTCCTACGAAGCATTTTCCCGATTATACTTTCGGACTCGAAGATATTATTGGTCGAACATTTATAATAATGGGCTCCCAGACACAGTGCCTGGGTTTTAACCTCCACGGAAGCAATTGGTCTCAAAGTGGTGAGCGGGAAGAAAAACGAACACGCAATCTTATTAAAGAGGATCGCAATGCCACTCACGAGATGGCAGCACCATAAACTATCAGCTTTCCCCAACACCCGTCTGCTTCTCGTTAAGATATTGGGGGCTTTATCGTCACTTCCGAGAGCAGAGGCCGGAGCACTAACTTTTGACGTCTCGGCTTGTCAGCCCACTGCGAGTAGGTCTTCCAGATCGCGATCGGAGCTTTTGCTATTTGCTTCCCTTTTAATTCTCTGTTCGATGTAAAGGAATATTAATTTGTCAGTAAATCAAATAATATTCATGAAATTTGGAAGTATTTTCGATAATGTACATTAAAACGGGTGATTTAAAATATTAATATAGCTCTGTACATTTCCTTAAAATAAAATAATTATAATGTCTCAAATTCACTCTAGGAACAAAGATGAAAGGATTTCATTCAGTTAGTGTTTTAATAAAAGTTTTAAAAGAACCCTGTATATTTACTGCTTTATCAGGCATTTTATTTGAATAATTCTTCAGTACATTCAGCTGAAGTATGCGTACTTACAGCTAAAGTATGCAGAAACTAAAATGATTATTATCTTTATCTTTGAATATCATAAGATAATCATTAAAAAGAAACACAGAATTTAACTTTTAATAAGCTTACGTGTTTATTTATTTTTATTTTATTTTACTTTATTCATTTTTTGTTGTTATAAATATTAAAATGATTTAGAATCGAGATAAAATACTAGTTGAATGTCATTCATTAACCTATGCACTATAATTTGTAGAAGTTCAGGTTTTCTAATATAGCACATCTTATATTCCTTTTTTTACTACCACACCTTAACAAATTGTAAGTAATTTTGCTTAATTATAGAGTTTGAAATCCCTGAGCGGCTTTGAAAATTTAATAAAGCTGCATAATAGAACTTTTTGGTATTAATATTTTATTTACAATTCCAAATATGCAATGGTTACTTGAAATTGTAAGTTGGTTACTTTGCTTTTTTCCAAGTAATTTTAACAATTTTCTGTAACATAGTAACTCATACATAAAGAAAATGTGCACAACCTAAACACAAATGACTTCTTAACTCATTCATTTAAATTTTCAGCATGCCATAACAAATAATAAAAAATATTCCTGAAATATATTAAGATACTAAATCTTTTATATGCAATTACTTACTTATCAAACAGCTAAAAATATGTTATTTGATATGTAAAATATTACATTTTATATTATTTTACTTTCATAACTTTAGTGTAGCATTTTTATTGCTACGATTTCTTACTATTGACAATATCTTAAAAAGAGAATGGCATTTTTTTATCTATATAAATAAATTTGAAAATACATCTATCTGTCTGTGTGTTTATCTATTTAATCATCACGGTAGAACTGCTGTTGTTGTTGTTGTTGAGACCCAGACCGTCCGACCTATCAGAAAGGTGTAAGGTAACTGTATGGACGGCCGGGAAGTGCCACCCAATTTAGACCGGAACCCAGTGGGGGAGGCATCCACAGGGACCGTACCCTCCTTCCCCTACCACCAACCTCTCGGAAGGACTTACGGACCCACATGTTTAACGTGATCGTACTCCGCATGAACACGGCGGCATTTGTGGCAGCGTGCAAATCTAGCGCGCAAACCACGGGGATACCGCACCCGAGATGGCCAACAGCACGCGGCGTTCCGAGGTGGTCACCCACCAAGTACTAACCGCGCCCGATGCTGCTTCACTTCGGTGATCTAACGAGAACCGGTGTTTTCAGCACGGTACGGCCGTTGGCCCGGGTAGAACTGCTGCATCGAATTTCATGAAAATTGTGTGGGTAGCCTTAAAATAGCCCTACTTAAAATTTAGTCCATGTTTCGAGTTTCTAGGACCAGGGATTGTCGAGATATGAATAAAAATCCCAAAATTAAACATTCCATAAAAATAGAATTATGCAGATGATATATTTTCCGCAAATTTATTAAGAAAATTATACCGTGATGCTTAGCAACGCAATTAAATCAAATGTGTTTATTAGGCAGACGATTATTAAATTTTTTCCGATTTAAATAATAAAGAAATTGATATAAAAGAAAATTTTATACCCATTTTTATACCATTTTAGCGGTTTCATTTTAGTATATATTGATCCAATTTCATACATATTTTATAATTTGTTTTCAAACGAGGATGTTTTATTCTTCAGATCTGCTTGAAGATAATTTTGTATAGAAAACATAGAAAGGAGAATTAAATTTAGAAGAATTAAGTGAAGGGAGAATTAAATGAAATATTTTAATAGAATGTTTTAAGTAAGAATGTCATTTAGAATACTGCAGGAATTTACACATATTTTAAATCATGGACAATGCCGGGTATATCTGCTATTAACAGTATACATAAAATTGTATGCTGTACATCTATCTGTTTGTTTATTAACTCAGCACGATAGAATTCACCTATTTTCTTTTCATTAGAATTATTATAAAATTTCAAAAATAGAGACTCCAAATATTAAAACTTCACATCAAATTCTGAATTTTACGTTTCTTGTATTATATAATCAGTATGAAGAACGGACATAGTGCTAGTCTATTATAAAATATAACACAACTAACAGCATTATTAAAATAATTTTAAAATATTTGCAGGAAACTGAATAATTTATGACAACATATTAAGTACACTAGGCAAATGCAATGAATGACACAAGCTAACCTGATAAAATATACATTTTAAACATTGAATAATTTTAAATGCTTCACAATTACTTAACAAAGCTTAATTGTACAAGTTCCTTATTAATGTGACAACAATGAAATTTTAAAACAAATTAAGAAAACTCTAAAAGGTTTGTTGACGTTATAATTAGCAACAAAGCGATTTAGAATCCAGTTAACTTAAATTGAATAGCAATAATTTCAATGCCATATATTTAAAATTCTATGTAATTTTAAATAATATGATAATAAGCAAAAATTTATAAGCACTTACTTCTAAAGAGCATTTGCAGTATCCAATTAGTATTATACATTAATGTGTAATAAGGTAATTAGTAATCCAATGTAATAAGGTATGCAATCAAAGGTATGACCTTATTAAATCATGAACTAACATATTAGACACTCACAAATACGATAAAGTCATTGTCCAGAAAAAAAACCGTTGTACATCCACGAGCGCGAGCTCACGTAGTACTGAATTTTCCAGGAAAGTTCAGCCGTGGAAAATCGACGGCAAAACAAAACGATACAACAAACATCGAGACAGCTGTATTTTATATTTTTAATTACTTGTGTTTAAATTTTACGTATTAAGTCCGAGTATGATTTTCTTGCTTGTTTCTATTGGCTGCACCCTTTAATCGGAGCAGCGTTCTTGAGGGAAGATTAAAGATATTACTTTAATTTTGATTAAAGGAATTTTTTTTAATATAAACTACAACATTAAAATATTACCGGTGCATACTTGCGGTCCGCATAAATAAAAATATTTCGTTTTATATTTTTAACCATTCTGTGTTCTGTATGGGCTATAGAATACTGTTGTCTATTTAGGTTTTAACAAATAGTTCAAACGCCGGTAGTTAAATTAAATTGACTCATGTCCTTTCGGGCCATAAAGGAAATAAAATGAAAATTTACACTTGATGTCCCATTTTTACGAATACGAATCTCACACCGAGCAGTTATTTCAATTTTTAAAATTATTCCTGGCCACGTTTTTTTTTGTTGTTTTTTCTGAAATAGAGACATTGGCGTTCATGGACGCCAATGCCTGTAAAGGGTGATCAAACTGTTTGGGATAGGGTATGTCAAATAGCTGTCTTTTTGAGAGGTTCTTCGTTTAAGATTGACGCTGTCCCACCCCTGATAAAATGGTTAAATTTAGTTCAAACGGAATATTTAAACAGCGAGTGTTTATTTAATTAGTACTTCCTTATATACATAGTATAATGTATTAGGAAAGTGTTGTGACGGGGTCGAAAATTCGAATTCGAGTTTTCGATGGGAGATCACGTTTCAAGCATCCCTTATCAGGAATCGAACATTTTTGAGGTGGTGTCTGTGTGTGTGTGTGTGTGAAAGTATGTGTGTGTGTGTGTCGGTCAGTGAGTCTGTGAAGACTATATCTCACGAATAAATGGAGCGATTCGAATGAAATTTGGTACAAAAATTGCAATCCGTGAATACTGGAACCCTAATGAAGTGAATATTGGAAGCCGTGAATACTGGAGAATTATTTAAACACAGTCGAATGTTCAGAATTCTCTAACTTTTCGAGCGAAATTTTGAAAAAATCATCAAAAAATTAAAACCTTTAATAAAATTACGTAAATAGACATTTCTTATGTAATTTTTCTTAGAAAACGATTGTCATAAACTTTAGAACACTATCTGTTGAGAGACATGTTTACTTTTTATGTGTAATATCATGCGATAAATTTGGTGACATCATTCTCGTGTATCTAGCTAGTTTCATTCATGGGAAACGTTAATTTGAGTAATACTTTTGAATTTGAACGACAATAGTCATTTATCTGCTGTAACTCTTGGCGAGATTTTGGCGACGAATTTATCAAAATGTCGCCAACTTGGCGACTTTTTTAAATGTTGCCAAATTAATTAAAATCACGCCAAATGGATAAAAATGACGCTAAAGCAATGAAAATGACGACTAATTGACGAAAATTCAATATCTTGGAAATAATATAAGTATCTACTATAAGGATAACTTATTTTTTTACTGTAAAAGTAATAAATTCATTGCATTATATAAGGAAAGTCAGGTGTTGCCCACATCAGATTTTTTATACGCAGTGGACGCCTATTTAGAACCCAGTCAACGCTATTTCGTTCTAGTATCATTATATAGCTAAGAAAAGAGGCTTAAATGACGTCCTATAATCTTCACCAGCATGTATGCTTTATATGGAAGCATCAAACTGTAGAGAATAGGGGTATGTCTAATACCTGTCTTTTTGAGAGGTACTTTGTTTTGGATTGACGATGTTCCAGCCGTAGGCCAAAGGTTAACATTCAGCAAAATAAACTAGCTAAAATTGTAGAAAAAAATATACCCGTAATATTTTTCCTCTGTTTCAACAGTCGGTTAAACACAATAGAAAATATATGAATTTGAAAAAAATTTACCAAAATAAAACAGATGACTTGAAATTGAAAATATAGATGATTCAAGTAATCTTGCATCTCCTGACCGTAACTGACAAAACTCATTCGAATACATAATACAGTTCATTTTCATAATTCATTTATCTATCACGTCATTATTGAAATCGTATAAATTAGATAAATATCTTCATCAGTATAAACACATTTAATTTAATTCCGTTTCTAAGCAACATGATGCCATTTTTATCAAATAAATTATCGGAAAATAATTGTCTGCATAATGGAAAATAATCCCTGTATTATTTCTATGGAAGGTTTTTTTTTTTAATTTATCTCTCGACAAACTTTGATTCAATAAACTCGAAATATGGACGGGATTACCGAAAAGTTACCTGACATTGAAAATAAAAAGAAATTACTAATAGGAGATTACTAATATATATCTCGAGAATGTTTATGCTAGCGTTCTAAAGTTTATACCAGTCGTTTTCTAAGGAAAAATTACATAAAATGCGTCTATTTGCGTAGCTTTAATAAATGTTTTGATTTTTAGATGATTTCTTCAAAATCTCACTTTAAAATTTAGGGGTTCAGAAAATTCGATTGTGTTTAAAAACAGTAGGCTTCCAGTATTCACAGATTGTAATTTTTGTACCAAATTTCATTTGAATTGTTCCATTCGTTCGTGAGATATCGTCTCCACACACCCACACACACAAACACAGACATCTCCTCAAGAATGTTCGATTAGTGATCAGGGATGCTTGAAACGTGCTCTCCCGTCCAAAACTCGAAATTTTCGACTTCTCACAACACTTTCCTAATACATTATTGTTCCATTCGTTCGTGAGATATCGTCTTCACACACGCGCGCACACACACACACACACACAAACAAACAAACAAACACAGACACCTCCTCAAGAATGTTCGATTAGTGATCAGCGATGCTTGAAACGTGCTGTCCCGTAAAAATCTCGAATTTAAATTTTCAAACCCCGTCACAACACTTTCCTAAAACATTATACTATGTATATAAGGAAAGTAATGAGCGACTACAATGATTTCTAGCGTATATAGAGCCTTAATATCATGAGATCGGAAGCAATGTGCATTGTTTGGAGGATTGAATTCAACTAGTTTATTTGATTAGCAGCTGGATTTCATCCTTATTTCGCTACACACTACTTCCGATCTAATGATAAGCCATTGTAACTCATTCATTTAGTTTAACTCTTGCCTACTTTTACGGAATACGTTGAACAAAGAAGTCAATTTTTGTTTTCAACTTATACCAAGATTTAGTAATTACAAAGGCAACTAAAACTACCAAATTTTAAGATATTTTAACACATAGTTTTTGAGCTAGAAAAATTAGATGCAGTTTATAAATTCCGATTAAAATCAGGCATTTATTAATATATTTTTATTTTGCAGAAATGTGAGGAATTGTTATTGATGATAATTAAAAAATATTCTGATGTAGGCAGCACATAACTTTCTCAACAGAGTCAAATTAATGTTCTCTTTATTTATTTAATAATTCAGTTAATTAAGGTTAATTGCACAAAGTGAAATTGCACGTAATTTGAACTTTTATATCAATTTTCGCTTTCATTTGGTAACTGGACGTGGCTTCAAAACCGGCGCAGCGATTGTTACAATTGCGAAAAAACCTGAAATATTCGAGAACTAACTACTCGTAAAAGTAATGGGGATGGTTTTTTTTTTCATCGTCAAATTTAAGTATAAAACAAGTATTTACTAAATACATTTAAGTGTACGTAGTCTTTTATTTTAGATTTTGACGATTTTTGAGGGCTATTTCGCAAAATAAGCCAGATTCTTTTTTCTGAATCGCACCAAAACCTAATAGGCACCAGTGTGACCCACAACCCTAACAGCATTTTTTTCACAGTGACGTAAGATTTACGTCACACTGTGAGTTTGAGACGTCACAGGACGTCGCAGTACGTCTCGGCAATGTCATATTGAGGTCACAGCGAAGCCATTTTGGTCGTTTTCATGGTCGTTTGTGACGTCGCATATTAACTTGTTTGTGACGTCACATTGTAATTGCCATTGTAATGTCGTCTCATTGTTACGTGTTAATTAAATTGTGAAAACGTCACAGAATGTAGTCACAATGAAGTTAAAAATTTACTAATACGTAACGTCGAATAGAAGTCACAAATATAATGCCATATTGTGACCCAGGTGTCTCGTGACTACAACGTCACTGTCACACATATGACGATCTTTGCTGTGAGGGAAGTGACTTACTTGAAGAATTTTACGAACTTTAGTTCCTTTGTGTTTAAGTTAGAGTAGATACATACATTCCCCAGACAAACAGACACACAGACGCCATGCTGAAAATAGTTTTATCGTATTCTAAAGTTTTCGAAACGTGTATATCCTTGGTAAACTTGGGTTGTGATTTTCGACATGATTCCAATACTGCCCCTGTACATTACCATGCAGTGTAGGGAAAGCAAAATACATAGTTCATTAAACAGTAAGTCATTTCTAAAGTACAAATATTTGTCTTTACATTACAGAAAATGTCAATACATTTTCATTTAACCTAATACATTAGATTACGTAGTAAAGCTACTGTAAAGCCCACATATCAGAAATTTTCGCAAGAAATGTCAGTAAAAAAGAAATTCATTAACTTGGAAAGACTGATATTAAAATCGTATAAATAATCCTTATATAATGCATCTGCATTGTTATTTTTATTCTCGTGAAATACCTGGCTGGTAAAAAGATAAAAAGAAAATCCGCATACACCCTGAGTCGTAAATGTGTTTCTAAATTTAAGTTCGATTTGTGAATTTCGACTGAAGGGAGATTGTATCTCATTCGGCTGCAGCCTCTAATGTTGTGTTGCCTTTGGTTGATACGTAAGCACTTTCAAAAGATAAGAGAAGCTTAATGGAATTGAAAGTTAAAGCAATACATTTCAAATGTTTTATTTAGACTCACTCCTTCGATGTGGTTTAACATTTCTGGCAGGTTCTGTCCTAAGCAAAATTTCGTGCTGCACAATTGGGCATTAGCTATATCAATAGCCTTCAAACTTTTTACTTTCTCTGCAATACATTGTATGGGGAAAGTATTGGAATCGTGTCGAAAATCGTAATTCGAGTTATCGACGGATCTACACGTTTTGAGAACTCTAGGACAAGAAGAACTACATTTATCGTGACGCCTGAGCGTACGCGTGCTTTTGTCTGTGCAATATACGTAACAATTCTAACATAAAAACTAATGGAATAAATTTCATAATATTTTATATGTTAAATCACTTATGGGCTTCTCAGGTGTTAATTAGATTGTGATGCTATTCCGAATAAAAGAACTTGCATTTTTTCACTCCAGTTTAAAAACTAAATGACCAAATTTTACAACATTTGGTAGACAAGTCGCTTGTAGGTGCTGATAAGATATTGGTACAATTCGAGGAATAACAACCTACCTTTTTTTTGCGAAATGGCCCACAAAAATTACTAAAAAACTGTAATAAAAGATTTCGCAAGTTCAAATGTATCATTTAAATGCTTGTTTTATGCGTAACTTTTGATGATGAAATGCATAAGACCAACCCCATTACTCAAGGGCTAACCGTTCCCAAGATATTTTAGATTCCGACATTTTTGCTACATCGCCTTTAATACGTCCAGTTACCAAAAGAAATCGGAAACTGAATAAAAAGTGCAGATTCAGCGTAATTTAAAATGCATATGAGCGTTATTTTCTGTAATTAAAACCAATGAAGTATTGAACAAATAAAGAGCAAATGGAGTTGAGTCTTCACGGAAAGTTATGCTGCTCCGACACCAGATTTTTTTAACCTCGGCCAAATATTCAAAACCGCGGATCCTCATAAAAAATATTACCATCCAACTTATCCTACAAACAGTTTGTTTATTTATTTATGCTCAAACACGTTGCGAAAATTATGATCCAAATATACATATAAAGATCGATAACGGAAAAATTAGAAAATAAAACTTATCTAATAAAATTGGTAGATATTTCACTCTCCAATTTCCTGATTTGAAACTAATTACTATTATCACTATATAATATCTTAATATTTGCGACCCCAGTTAGGTATTAATGCATTTTTATTGAGTCCCAGTATTTTGCTTATTTTTAGTAGATGTGCAGCAGCGTTTTTTAATCGGTTTGGTTGATTAGCGCTATCCATTTAACAAAAACATTTTTAATATAAAGTACATCAATAAAATATTACCGGAGTATTGATTGTCCTACTAAATATTACGTTTTATAATTTTAGAAGTTTCATGATGTGCGGGGCCATAAATAAATTAGTAAACTAAATTAGTAATCAAAGATTTGACGACATTCTCTAAAAGTCGACAAATTTGTGATATTTAGCCAAATTTCTCGCCCAGCGGGATAGGTAGATCGATAGACAGAGATAAAGTATTTTATTTTATCATATTTAGATGCCGATAACATCAGTACCGTAGTTCAGATTACCAACCCCGTCATATATATGGTTATTTGCGTCATTTTATTACTTTGAAATCAGTATATTTCTTTCTTTATAAACACAATAAATTGTGGCCGCGATATCTCACCTACGAATGAAGAGTTTTGTATATAATTTAATACGATTATTAAAATCACTGGAACTCTATTGATTTTAGATGCAACAAAATAATCATTTTAGAAACAATGTTTAATTAGAAAACATTTGACACAAACTTTAGTTCGTTAAACCGTTCGTTTTGTACCATTCCCTAGATATTGTATGTTTTTCAAATGAATTTATCAAACATTTAAATAAAATTTTAAAAAGTAGAAAAAATATATACACACTACCCGACACAGAAAATGCAACACCATGATTCAGCGTATAGAGTGTGATGATAAAGGATACACAGACAGAGATGACATATATAAATAACTGATGTTAATTCCAGAGGAATAATGCTATATAGTAGTGGTATAGACAGGGTGATCAGTAGGCAGTAGAGCCACCTCTTGCGGCGATACAAGCAGCAACCTTTCGAGGAACAGATGCAATGAGTGTGCGGATAGATATCTGAGGGATGGATGACCAAATAAATGCCTTCAACCATCTTCCACAGGTCGTCCTCTGTTTGAGGCGGGGGAAAAGACAGTCAAACGACGGCCAATTACGTCCCATACATGCTCGATGGGTGAGAGATCTGGAGACAGCGGATGCTAAAAAAGCACCAGGATCCTGAAAGCGTGGATTTTTTACTGATACTTGCCGTGTGCAGTCGCGCGTTATCTTGCTGGAAAACAGAATTTTGCAACCCCTGATTGTAGTGCAACCGGCGGCAGCACATCATCCACATATCGTAGTGCCGTCATTGTGTCTCTGATACAAACCAGAGGTGACCGGTTATCAAAGACGATGGCACCCCAATCTATGATGTCGTCTTGTTAAACAGTATGGCGTTCAACAGTCGCAGCAAGAATGGATCTGTTTCCACGCAATAACGTAGCGTCGATTGAGGCTAAAAAGCTGAGTCTCCCCTGTTTAAAATCTAAATATACTTTTATTTATTACCTTTTTTAAAATAACTTTGCGAAAATATACGTCTTTTTTTTTTAGAAAACTGTTACACTTTACTTACTTAACGGGCGCGGTAGCCCATTGGTTAGCGCGCTGGAGTTGCACTCGGTAGGCCCGGGTTCGATTCCAGCCACTGACAAAATTGCCGCCGTGTTCATGCGGAGTACGATCACGTTAAACATGTGGGTCCGAAAGTCCTTCCGAGAGGTTGGTGGTAGGGGGAGGAGGGTACGGTCCCTGTGGATGCCTCCCCCACTGGGTTCCGATCTAAATTGGGTGGCCTTCCCGACCGTCCAAACAGTTACCTTACACCTTTCTGGTAGGGGCCAACACGGCCGTACCGTGCTGAAAACACCGGTTCTCGTTAGATCACCGAAGTGAAGCAGCATCGGGCGCGGTTAGTACTTGGTGGGTGACCACCTCGGAACGCCGCGTGCTGTTGGCCATCTCGGGTGCGGTATCCCCGTGGTTTGCGCGCTAGATTTGCACGCTGCCACAAATGCCGCCGTGTTCATGCGGAGTACGATCACGTTAAACATGTGGGTCCGTAAGTCCTTCCGAGAGGTTGGTGGTAGGGGAAGGAGGGTACGGTCCCTGTGGATGCCACCCCCACTGGGTTCCGGTCTAAATTGGGTGGCACTTCCCGGCCGTCCATACAGTTACCTTACACCTTTCTGGTAGGTCGGACGGTCTGGGTCTCAACAACAACAACACCTTTCTGGTAGGTCGGACGGTCTGGGTTTCAACTTTACTTACTTAAAATGAGACTTTTAAAAGTATTTTCCCATTAAAACGCATATCTAGAAGCTGAAATCATCTAGCTTTTACAGTGTTATGAAAGATGCATAGTATTAGAAAAGCCCAACTGTTAAATTCAGCCTTCCCTGTTAAGCAATAACTAAAGGCTAGCTTCTAAAATGCTGTCTACTGCTTCCCCATTTTTAACCTAAACATTTTTAACATTATCAAAGACGATGGCACCCCAATCTATGATGTCGCCTTGTTAAACAGTATGGCGTTCAGCAGTCGCAGCAGAAATGAATCTGTTTCCACGCAGTAACGTAGCGATTTTTAATTCTAAACAGCGTAACTTAAGCCAATGATTGGATATGGGACGTGACGATTCATGAATGAAATTTCATGGGCAAGACTAATGAATCCGCCATTTTGGGTCAAACATGGTTCTATTAATTAATCTTCGCAGAAAAAAGTCATATGTAATACTAAAAAATATGAGTGATTTTCCACGAATAACATGGCATTCACCTAAATTTAAACAATACCAAGACGAAGAAACACACTAATAATGACTACCATTAAACTTAAGTAGTTTGTGAAGTAGACTTAGTCACTGAAATAATATGGCGAAGCATCCTTCTGCGTATTTGGGAGTTTTAGAAAGAATAAATCTGATTTCCTTTTAAAAATCATGTTAAAGGTGTATCTCAGTTAAACAAAAGCCATTGACAATTTTCTAGTAGATTTTTTGCATATTGTGGTTAAGATATTTTTAAGATTTCAAGTATAGTATCTGTAAATAACTAATATACAACATCGATTGGCTGGATGCTCGCGTTTGTTATATTGAATTTCCAAGCGGGAGTATGACCCCCCTTTACCTCCCATGGACGACCATGACTTCATATTTAATAAAATGATTGCAAAAGTTCGTCTAATTTAGAAATAAGAAAACATTGAAAATGTTTTATCCTGTATGTATTCAACTTACATAGGTAACAATTTAAAATCTCGTGTATTTCACACACTCTTTGCATTTTTATGCAAAATTATTTTATTTTATTCATCAATAAAATACTATTTTACTTACCAATAAATTATAATATAAATTTCATTTGTAATAACAAAGTTTTGCCAAATTTTCAGGTTCCCCAGTCAAAAGTGTCACGCTACTCTAAAGCGTCATCAGACTCTCCCATGGCGACTGCATTCGACAAACAAAACCGAGACTTTTCGCTGAACACTACCCTGTCCCATTCAGTCATCCAAGAGGCTCGGACCCGACACCATTGCAATCGTCGATGTCTTATCGTCAATAGCAGTCTCCGTAAAGGACGGTTTGAGTGCAAGTCGCTTTCGGCCAATCGTCGAGAAACTGTTCTCGCTGATATTGGAACATCCAATGTACTCTGCAAATTCTGCAGAATGCCGACAGTCGTCGTTTGTGGGTTCCGCCACCGCATGCCTTCGAATACGTCGATCAACGCGTGCTGGTGTAGGTCTGGATAGGCATGTACCACTGTGTCGATTTACATGCCATTCTTCAATCCATCTTCTTCAAATCCTTGGCACAGTGGACGCATCTACGTGTATTTTAGCGGCGATACGCTGGTACGACCACCCAGTCGTAGGTAGGCCTAAAATGAATCTTCTCGTACGATCGTCCAAATGCTGAAACGGACTTCAGCATTTCTTCAACACCACGTGTCTTCTGACACGTAAAACAGCTCGGTAAACGGGTTTTCGTATGTGACAGACAGTAACAACTGTTGGACCATCTGCCGTTTCAATTCCTTTTATGCCGTGCTCTAATCACGTGACTTACTTGAATTTTAGATCATTTGCATACATCGATCAGCTGCGTTTATCTCGTAATTCGCATAATTATGCGACCAAAGCTTCATCGTGTTGCATTTTTTATGTTGGGTAGTGTAAATAAGTCATTCCATTTGAACCTCATATGTTACCAAAAGCACCCGATTTCAATTTTCTTGGTGTTAATTTAATGCTAAAATATTTCTTGTGAATTTTGTGCAGCATTATAACTTTCTCATATACGAGTATTAGAATATAGTGTTGAAAAAGCATTGCTTTCATGAAAATTTTCAATTTCAAGATTTTGACGCCAATATATGTTTTAGCACCTCCTGCACACGAATTGACTAGAGCAGTGGTCTTCAAACTTCTAACGCCTTCGGAACCCTACGCTTAAAAAAATTTTTTTTTGGAACCCTAGTGCAAAAAATATGCCCCGTAAGCATAGTGACGTAAAGACTTTAAGCATAGTGACTTTAAGCATAGTGACGTAACAGAAAATCTCGGTGCCCCCTCTCCCTCCGCAAAAAAGTTTTGAAGCTACATTTACAAAAATTAACTACCGAAGACTGCAAATTAATTTTGACCATTATAATCATAAAACCAAATACTAAATACAAAAATAAATTATTAAAAACATGTTATTCAGATTTTTTATTGAATACAGCTGAGGTGAATTTGCCGGCTCTAAAAAGCCGCCACTGCAGTGAAACATACAAGTATATTTGTAGGCATAAATGCAAGAAAATACAAAATTCGGAATATATCTAATTCAGAAGTAATACTAGAAGTAACTAAATTTAATGAGTTAAATGCGCTTGCTTCTTGCTACACAATTTTTGAAAATCAGGCTTAATTGTTGTTATTTGCAAACGCATTTATCGATTGCAAACGCATTTATCAATTGTCGAAATTTTTGAATAACAAAAAATTTAATAAACGAGTTATAAAATCTTTTGAATGAAATCTTTTTATGAAAAATTTTGAAATTTCTGAAAATTTTTTATGAAATCTTTTATAAATAACAAAAATCTAAAATTTTATTAAAAAAGTCGCGGAACCCCTGAAATCGTTTAGCGGAACTCCGGGGTTCCGCGGAACACAGTTTGAATATCACTGGACTAGAGTAATGTCTGTTTGCCTGTCTGTGGTCGATTTCTTGTGTACACAATAGCTACCAGAAATATTAATAAATTTTCACGAAATTTTATATCCTGCAAAGATGCTATTGATTTGCAATTGTTCTTTGCTATACAATTTTAATGTTCGTGACCACATCAAACCCCTCGGGTGGTGCAACTTACAACAATACAGATTTTTTAAATTTTTGCTTGCAAAATTCGAAAAAAAAAATTCACAAGCTAGTTAAAAATGGTTTGTGGTACGTAAATGTTCAGTTGAGTTAACTCCAGTTATTTCGCTGTGAAAGGAATGAAGTCATTGTATTATGTATAAGGAAAGTCATGTGAATATCAAAGTTTGTTCATCTACAGGAAAAGTCAGTTATCACGACAGATTTCTGTCCATAACAAAAAAAAAACTTTGGTAATTACATAGAGTTTTTATAGACGGAAAGAAGCAAGATAACAAAAAAAATATTTCGCGTGAGCAATTTTATACACGGCGATAAAGCTTGCATTTTAACGATCTATTCCAGAAGGAGGCGTTCACTCGTTCTCTAGGGTCAGAAAACGAAACTGTTAAAATGGGATGTACAGAATCCAAACAAACCCCTCAACCGGACACAGAAGGAGCATTGCTATTTACGGGTTTGCGCGTGACTTTGACTTGGAAAATAGAAAATTATTCTACAATTCCACTTGGAAAATTGACCAGAAGCCCTTCTTTCATATTAAATGGGCTTAAGTATTACTTAAGTTTGCAGACGAAGAACAACTTGTGTGTAAAGTTACATAAAGACAGTTTGACACGACCACTATCAATTGATTCGAAATATCCTGAAAAGTCACAACTTCTGTGCAAAATCTGTGTGATGGCTCCACAAGATCAACAGCACCACACTGTAATTAAGGATGTTGCAATGGAAAAAGGTGATGCGATAATCCTTATGCAGATCTTGGAGACGGACTTTCAAAGGAGGAAGTCTGGCATTATTCCAAAGGGTACCTTAACCATCAGCTTAAATGTGACTTTTCTGTACGGAACAGAACTTGATGAACTATTAAGTGAGGATATTGATATATACTACTAATCAATGTGACGCGTTGAAATAGTAATTTCTAAACTTTTCGAATATTATTAACCTTTTGCTTACGGGTGGGACAGCTTCAATCCCAAACGAAGAACCTCTCAAAAAGACAGGTATTTGACATACCCTATCCCAAACAGTTCGATCCTCCTTTGCAGACATTGGCGTTCATGGACGCAAATGGGATAGGGTATATCAAATACATGTCTATTTGAGAGGTTCTTCGTGTGGGATGGACGCTGTCCCACACGTAAGCAAAAGGTTAAACAGGATGACTCAAATTGATAACACGACTAAATATCTCTTCAATGAGTGGTTGTAGACCCATAACTGCAATTTAAGAGATGATTTAATTAAGGTAAACTATCGTCGTATGCAAATTTCGATCATGTGACACCTTTTATTGGAAAAATACGAAATGTAAATTTTTATACGGGACCCGAGAATATTTTTTATTAAAATCATATAACCTTGACAATTTTTTCACGGCCAATTTTACGTATTAAAAAACATTCTTTTTTATCAAAATATCTTTAAAAGAATAAGGAAAAATTCGAACTTCTTTTGTCGAGAGCCCGTATAAAAATTTTATATGTTGTACTAATTCATTAAAAGGTGTCACATGTCTAAATTTGTCGTTGTCGGAAAGTTCACTACATTTGAGCGCATTTCTTACATTGGAACTATGTGCCTATGAACCATTGTTCAAAAGATAAATAACAGTATTTTTTTAGAATAGAGAAAGTAATAAACAAATCGGCAGTGGCTCCAGTCCGATGGAGCCGTGAATTACATCTTTCTTTGTGGGTGGTTTATCTCCAATAGACATTTTCAAAACAGTTCAAACTATTTAAATATCGAAATTAGAACCACTATATTTTAAAAACTAAGAACCTGATCGAAATTCTAATTATATATCATTTTTGGAAGCTAAAACTTACTTTTTATTGTGTATAGCTCTTTACATCAACCGTTTGAGTCTGCTGTTGGTTGATTTATTTGGTTCACCACAGCTACTACAAATATTTATGGATTTTCACAAAATTTTATATTCGGCTTTGCTATTGAAAAATCTAGAACTAGAAAGATATTTTTTTAGATTCGAACGAAAACTTCAAAATTTATTCGAAATTTTATATTTTTTACATGCCAGCATATAACAAAATGTTACACAAATATGCACAAAAATGGTTACCTATAAGCGCAATGACAGCGGAACTTTACAGTTACAATCATTGTAGTGAAAAATAACCGCGTCATTAGCCACCTCGGGCGAGGGAGAGGAGCAAGTTACAACAATACAGATTTTTCAAAAATTGTCTTGCAAAATTTGAAAAAAAAAATCACAAGCTGCATAAAAATGGATTCTGCCATACGAATGCCGAGTTGAGCTCACTCCAGTTATTTTGCAGTGAAAGAAGTCAAGGTATGTAGGGAATGTCAGCCGCTGGCCACATTAAATTTTTCTTAACGATATCGAGTCCTAAAGAAGTTCGAATTTTGTTGTCTTGGAATATCAAAGTTTGTTCATCGGCAGAAAAAGTCACGTATTACGTCATGTTAATAACATAAAAAAAATATATTTGGCGATTAGATAGCATTTTTATTTTGGAACGAAGCCAGATAACCAACAACTTTTATTTCGCATGAGTCATTTTATACACGGTGATAAGCTTGCATTTTAAGGATGTATTTCAGAAGGAAGCGTTTACTCGTTTGGCATGGTCAGAAAATGAAATTCTCGTTTGGCGTGGTCAGAAATTGAAACTGTCATAATGGGAAGTACGGAATCTAAACAAACCCCACAGACAGACACAGAAGGAACAATGCTTCTTACGAGTTTGAACTCAACTTTCATGTGGAAGATAGAAAATTATTCTACAATACCACTTGGAAAGTTGATAAGAAGCTCTTCGTTTGTACTGAATGGGTTTAAATATCACTTAAGTTTGCACAATAACAACGATCTGAGGGTGAAGTTACATAGACAGAGTTGGAAGCATACACGATTTGAAGTCGAATCGATATATCCGGAAAAATCGATACTTCGGTGCAAAATGTGTATGATTGATTCACATGGTCAAGAGCACCACACTGAAATTAATGAAGTTGCGATGGAAAAGGGTGATGCGGTAATTATGCAGATCTTGGAGACAGATTTGCAAAGGAGGAATTGTGATATCATTCCAACGGATACTTTGACCATCAGCTTTGATGTGACTTTTCTGAACAGGACAGGATGTTCTGAACCATCCAGTGAGTATATTGAAATGTACTATTAATCGGTGTGACGCGTTGAAGTAATTATTTCTAAACTTTTAACTTTCGAACATTATTAAACAATTGTCAAAATGATTACACAACTAAACATATCTTTAATGATTGGTCATAGGCAAATAATTCCAAATTAAAAAATCTGATGTGGGCAACACATGACTTTTCTTATATAATGCAATGAATTTACTACTCTTACAGTTAAAAAAATGTTATTCTTATTGTAGATACTTATATTCTTTCCAAGATATTGAATTTTCTTCAATTAGGCGTCATTTTTATTGATTTAGCGTCATTTTTATCCATTTGGCGAGATTTTCGTTAATTTGGTAACATTTAAAAAAGCCGTCAAATTGGCCACATTCCGTCAAATTCGTCGCCAAAATCTCGCCAAGCGTTATGGACGGAGAAATAAGTTATTCTTACAGCAGATAAATGACTATCGGCGTTCAAATACAAAAATATTATCCAAAGTATATTTTCTCATGAATGGAACGAACTAGATCCGCGACAATGATGTCACTAAATTTATCGCATGAATTTTACACATGAAAATTGAACATGTTTCGGAACAGTTAATATATATATTTTTTTAATTTATGGGATTTTTTGATAAATGTATTTGAAAAATTTGCAATAGCTCGATAACGGTTCATGCTAGCGTTCAAAATTTATGTCGATCGTTTTCTAAGGAAAAATTACATAAGACTTATCTATTTGGGTAACTTTATTAAAGGTTTTGATTTTTTGATGATTTTTTCAAAATTTCACTCGAAAATTTAGGGGTGTTCTGGACATTCGATTGTGTTTTAAAACAATAGGCTTCCAGTATTCATGGATTGTGATTTTTGTACCAAATTTCAGTCAATTCAGTCAATTTCAATCACCAAATTTCAGTCAATCACTCCATTCGTTCTCGTAAGATATCGTTTCCACCGACTCACTGACACACACACACACAGACATCACTTCAAAAATGTTTGATTCGTGATCAGGGATTCTTGAAACGCGCTCTCCCGTCGAAAACACGAATTCGAATTTTCGACCCCGTTACAATACTTTCCTTATACATTATGTATATAAGGAAAGTAAAAATGACTTAATTAAGGTAAACTATCATCGTATGCAAATTTCGATCATGTGATATCTTTTAATGGAAAAGTACAAAATGTAAATTTTTATATACGTGGCCCGAAATTTTATCTTTCGAAACATATAACCTTGATATTGTTTTTTCACACAACGTTGCTTTTTAGTAAACATAAAAATTTGTTTTGGGACAGCATAAAATGTTAAATTTTGCACTATTTCACTAAAAGCATGTACCAGATGTCTAAATCTGTCGTAGTCTAAAAGTTTACAGCATTGGAATGCATTTCTTAAATTGGAACAAAGTGTCAGCGAATCATCTTTCAGCAGATAAATAACAGTATATTTTTTAAATACCCTCTATAGGGAAAGTAATAAACAAATCGGCAATCCCCCCAGTCCTATGGGTGGCGGAAATAACATAGTTCTTTGTAGGTGGTTTGTCTTCATTGGACATTTAAAAAACAGTTCAAAATTCGAAATTAGAAACACCATTTCAAAATAGCCTTGACAGTTATAATATCAAAATTAGAACAGCTGTATTTTAAAAACTAAGAACTGATCTAAAGTTTAATTATATATGCTTATAGGATTTTCAATAGACTACAAATTACTTTTTACTATTTATATCTCTTTTCACCAGTTAGTTCTTTTAATTTTTGAGACATACGCATTACAAACTTGTAAAACGGAAAAAATTTCAATCTTCTTCAACACGACAAGACGATCGCCTCGAGCTTTATAAAATCTAACTATTTTTCTAGAAACTTGATTTTCTACTGAACATTTTTGTCGCTTAATGTTTCTATCTAACTTTTATAGTTTAGAAGATATTTCAAGTAAGTGAAGCAAAGTGAAGCAAAAACTCGCTTGGACAAAAACGACAGTTTAAAATAAAAGATCAAAATATTTAAATACCGAATTGATTTTATATATGTATAAATTGCATCACATTTTCGATGAAACAAGTAAAAATTGGTTTCATTTTTATTTATTTTATGAGATATAAGCGTCTATTACGAGATATACGCGTCTATGAGATATACGCATCTATTATGTGATATACATGAGATTTACTTGTCTATTAGGAGATATAAGCTTTTAAAAGAGATATACGCGTCTATTAGGAGATATAAGCGTTTAAAAGAGATATACGCGTCTATTATGAGATTTAAGCGTCTATTATGAGATAAAATCGTCCAAATAGTTTACAATTTTCGTAAAGCTCCGATTTCAGCCAGAGATATTCCACTCATAGTAGATGTTACTGACATCAATATTGTATAATGACGTCTTAAATTTGTTTAAAATGTTTTCTTCTAATAACATTTAACACGTTTTTATATGACATTTACACAACACGTTATATATATTATAGTGTATGTATTATTTCCTTGAGGAGAGAATTTGAGATTTTTATGGATAAGTACATCTTAAGACTTTCTGAACCCTTTTCGTACTATTTTTGTCAAGATAAACACAGTCGTTCACTTTTGCGACAATATCTGAATGTAACTGTCTGTCTGTTTGTCTCATCATCACGGTAGAACGGCTGAGCCAAATTTAATGCAATTCTGTGGGCATCCTTGAAATAGCCCCACTTAAAATTTAATCCCTGTTTTGAGTTTTTAAGACCAGGTATTGTCGAGATATTAATTAAAAACAAACAATTAAACCTTCCATAGAGATAGCATTCTAAAGACGATATTTCTTTCCGCCAGTTTATTTGAAGAAAATTATATCATGTAGCTTAGCAACGGATTTAAATCCAATGTGTTTATCTGAGAGACGATTTTTATTAAATCTTTTCAGATTTAAATAATAAAGAGATGTATATAAAATAAATTTCATTGATATTGCATTTTTGACTGGATAATATCAATTTCGGTCTTCGGGTTTAAACATTATTATTATAATTGATATTTTCGGGGATTACTGATATTTTCCAGTTATTACGCTATCGTTTTATTTTGGCAAAAATTGTTGAAACTCATATATTGTATGTAGTAAGGTTAATCTTCTACAAATGCACGGGTATATCTTCTAATCTACGAGAATATAAGTAATACATGTATATACTGGCATATATTTTGACATATATTGGAGTCAATAACGGTCTCCTGGTATAAAGATTATGTGGGTTATTGATATTTTCAATTTAATACGGCATCTGTTTTATTTTGGAAAATAATTTTGTGACTCATATTGTAATACGGGTAATCTTCTACTAACACACGAGCTTATCTTCTAATCTATGACAATATAAGTAGTTCGGATATATCTTCCCATACAATGTCAGTGATTTCATTTTGGCATATAATGGAATCAATTACTGCTTTCAGGTTTAAAGATTACAAGTATAAATTAAAAATATCAATAATCCCGTAATCTACTAATTCAGGGTATATCTTCTAATATTCGCGAATATAAGTAGTACGGGTTCCATTCAGTTTTAAAGCTTTTATTTTGCGTATATTGATTCAATTTCATATTTTTTGTAAATTTGTTTACATACAGGGCCAGGATGTTTTATTCTTCAGATCTGCCCGTGAAGATAATTTTGTATAGCGAGAACAGAGATTCTTAAACACGCCTTTTTAGGAACATTAAATTAAATATTTTAACTGGATATTTTAATTAACAATGTCATTTTGTGTACTATAGAAATTTACACATGATTGTGAAGTTTAAGTTTATTTATGTTATATACTCCGTATGAAGAATGCTTATATAATTCGAATATATTAACATCTCTGCTTGTCTCATTTCTATTTCTTCTTTAATATCTTCCTTTATGGCTTTAATCTCTTCTTACTCTTGTTAATAAAACATACTTTTATGATTAGATATGGCGTTTCCATGGAACGAAAGAAGGCAGATAACCAAAAAGCTATTTCAAACGAGCATTTTATACGTAGTAATAAGCTTGAATTTTAACGACGTATTGCAGAAAGCAACATCTACTTACGCATTTACCGGGTCAGAAGAGATAACTGTCAACATGGGAAGCTCAGAAACCAAACAAACCCCTTTAGCAGGCACTGAAGGAACAATACACATTACGGGTTTGAGCGTGACCTTCATTTGGAAGATAGAGAATTATTCTACAATGCCGCTTGAAAAATTGACCAAAAGCTCTTTATTTGCATTGTATGGGTTTCCATATTACTTAAGTTTGTACAGAGGAGACAATTACTTGTATGTAAAGCTACATCGAGAAGGCTTGATGCCTCCAACTGAAAGATCGAAATTTCACTGTAAAATCTGTTTGATTGGTGCACAAGGTCAAGAGCATCACACTAAAATTAAAGTTGCAATGGAAGAGAGTGAAGAGGTAATTCTTATGGATATCTTGGAGACAGATTTGCAAATGAGGATGTCTGATATTATTCCAACGGATACCTTGACCATCAGAGTAAATGTAACTTTTTCGAACGAGACAGGACACGACAAACCATCAAGTGAGTATATTGAAATATACTACTAATCAATGTGATGTGTTGAAATAATAATTTCCAACTTTTTTTTACTTTCACATATTATTATACAGGGTGTTTAAAAAAGATTGCACGATTAAATAAATATTGAACAATTGGTCGTAAGCATATTGTCAAATTTATGATTTGCGATAATTAAGGTAGATTATTTAAGGTAGATTATCATCGTAATGGAATTTCGATCATGTGACACCTTTCAAAATGTTTACTTCCTCATGCTATGTAATATAGAATTAAGAAAATATTGTTTTCACGAAAATTTTCGAATTCGAGATTTTGATGCCAATATATGTTTTAAGAACTCTTGAACACGTTTTGACTATTTTTGCAGTGATGTCCGTCTGTATGTCTGTGGTCGATTTCTTGTCTACACTACCACTACCGTAAATATCGATAGATTTTTATAAAACTTTATCCTCCCGTGTGGTAAAAAAAATCTATAGCTGGGTTGAATTTTTTTTTTTTAATTCGAGTGAAAACTTCGAAATTTATTTCAAATTTTATATTTTTTAACATGGCAGCGTAGGACAAAATTTGCCATATTCATGCATAAAATTGGTTGTTTACGCCGAATTTTAATACATATGGTAATACATTTAATACATATTTTAATACATACGAATTTTAATACCTATTTTAATACATATTTTATGCATAATTCAATGATCACGAGACTTAATAGTTTCAATCATTGTTGTGAAAAATAGTCTCGATACAATATTTGTGACATCATTATACATGACGTCATTAGCCTACCTCGAGGGGCAAGTTACCCCTCCCGTGGGGTACATTGTCAAGTATGGTATCTATCAAGCCCTTTAAAGTGAATGATAACACTTTATAATTGTAATCATTTGTACCAACGATATCGATTTTTCAAAAATTTTGTTGTAAAGTTTGAAATGACAACCAGAAAGAAAACCCCCACAAGCTACTTCAAAAATGATTCTGTTATGAGATGGTTTCTGTTATGACATCGTTTTTTTTTTCTCCAAAAAATCTTTAACTGAATAAGGATTAATTTGTTGAGAGCACGTATAAAAGGTTAAATTTTGCACTATTTCACGAAATTTAATATTCAGATTTAAAAACTTATATTATTTTAAATCCCCCCCCCCCCTACTTTGATATCTGGGGAACAGTCACTAACATGCAGCCATTAACTTTAAATATTAATGTGAGGGACTTGTATGGTGAGATATATAATTTAGAATGATATATAAATGCGTTGTGAAAAATAATTTATAGTAATTGCTTAATGAATTTATAGGAATCTGGATCATATAAACACAGTCGCATAACATATCAATATTTAATAATTCAAGAATAGAGTAGCATTTTTTATGCAATTTTGAAATCTACCTTATATACCACTTACATTTTTAAAATGAATAATATATATAAAAAAGATACCCAAACTCTTGTTTACAGTCTGGAACTGTTTGTGACTCAAATCTATTTGTGTCTCTAGATACATATTTTTTTTTCTTTTTTATCTTCACCAGTTTGTGCCATGATATTTTATGTATTCATAGGTTATTTTATTAAATTATAAGATTCATTAAATTATACGAGTTAGTTATTTAATTTAATTATACTCGTACTTGAATTAAGAATGGACAGATTGGATCTAAGTAACTCACAAGTCAAGAATTATGATATTTCAGGCAGTTAATACGTTTCATAAATTATACGAGTTAGTTGTTTCTTTTAATTATAGTCGTACTTAAATCAAGAATGGACATATTAGATATACGTAATGCACAAATCGAGAATCATGATATTTTAGGCAGTTAATAGGATTTGTAACGCAGTAGAGCTCAAGGCCGGGGGCACAGTTACAAAACAACAGATACAAAAATTATAAAAGGCTTTAAATTACAAAATCATTTACAAAATACTATATACAAAATTTTAAAATCATAGTAAATTTTAAGCATTTTAAGTCGAAATTGGGTACATTGAGCTCTGGAAGGATGGTGGCTGAGCTGTGGTGATTAATCTGCGGAAGGATAGTGAATAGCATCTTCGAATTTTAAAATTCCCCTCTTCACTTTTCCCAAAGATTCATTCTCTACGTCGTTGGTAGGTCAAAGTTCACAGCATATAAGAGCTGGCCCATATGCATTAAAATTCGTCGGTTACAATACAGCCACTATGTTCTAAGAGAAAAAGATAGTCTTTGCCGAGGCCGGAAGTGGCTGGTGCTAGCAAGAAGATATCAACAAGTGAAGTGACCTTCTTTTTGGCGATCGAAACAATGATGGTCAAGGACAGAGCTGATCAACAACAGAGCAGATGATTCCAAGAAGAGGCGGAAGGCCAAAAAGTATACTAAGCCAGAGAGCCTTCTTTCAAATCAGACGAAAAACTTTTTTTTTATCGCCAGCGTGATAGGCGAAGGGGCGCTCTCTCTCTCTCAAGGTTACTATAGCAGCCACATCAAGAGAAAGGAATCTCGCAATTTGGTTTATTTTTTCATTATATGACTTACAATTTAGCAATATAGTCAGACGTTTTAAATGGATTATCTCTTAGATTGGAATTAAATTAATTCAATATTGATTAGATTAAAAAAGCCGATATATAACTTACAATTAAGCAATATAGACTTTTTTTAAATGCATTATCTCTTAGATTAGAATTAAATTAATTCAGTATTGACTCAATTAAAGAATCATTTTATTATTTTTTAATGCTATTGTATACAGGAAGTTCACGGATAATCACGACATTTAGACAAAAAAATACGCTTAAAGACATCATGAACACATTTCGAACATTTTGGGAAATATTTCCATCAGTGTGTGTGTGTGTATCTGTGGGGTGTGAATGCACTTATCACTACGGCAATTTATATGTAGATGCATTCTATAGAAAATTAGAAACAGGTCGAATATTTTGTAATAAATGGGATTAAAACATTATTCGAAATTAGAGGTTTTAAATTAGAGAGAGTACGTACAGCCACGAAATTCTATATGTAGCTGCATTCTGAAAAAATTAGAATTAGGTAGATCATCATGTAATTAACGTGATTAGAATACGGGTGAAAGGGAGGGAGGGAGACACAAAGAGAGAGAAAATGTGTGTGTGTGTGTGTGTGTGTGTATTGTTGTTGTTGTTGAGACCCAGACCAACCGACCTACCAGAAAAGTGTAAGGTAACTGTTTGGACGGCCGTGAAGTGCCACCCAATTTAGACCGGAACCCAGTTGGGGAGGCATCCACAGGGACCGTACACTCCTTCCCGTACCATCAACCTCTCGGAAGGACTTACGGACCCACATGTTTAACGTGGTCGTACTCCGCATGAACACGGCGGCAGTTGTGGCAGTGTGCAAATCCAGCGCGCAAACCACCGGGCTACCGCACCCGAAATCTGCCAACAGCACGCGGTGTTCCCAGGTGGTCACCCACCCAAGTACTAACCGCGCCCGATGCTCCTTGACTTCGGTGATCTAATGAGAACCGGTGTTTTCAGCACGGTACGGCCGTTGGCCGTGTGTGTGTTGTTGTTGAGACCCAGACCGTCCGACCTACCAGAAAGGTGTAAGGTAACTGAATGGACGGCCGGGAAGTGCCACCCAATTTAGACCGGAACCCAGTGGGGGAGGCATCCACAGGGACCGTACCCTCCTTCCCCTACCACCAACCTCTCGGAAGGACTTACGGACCCACATGTTTAACGTGATCGTACTCCGCATGAACACGGCGGCATTTGTGGCAGCGTGCAAATCTTAGAGCGCAAACCACGGGGATACCGCACCCGAGATGGCCAACAGCACGCGGTGTTCCGAGGTGGTCACCCACCAAGTACTAACCGCGCCCGATGCTGCTTCACTTCGGTGATCTAACGAGAACCGGTCTCAGGAAACCGGTCTATAGAAATCAAATATAAAACGTACAAATAATAGAAAGTTGTGCTTAAAAAATATATGCTTTTGGCTTTTGCTTCTAATCGTTATATTAGAATAAAGAAATATAATTAATTGTAGAAAACGACCCGTGTTTCACACAATACATTTTTGTCAATAAATGATTAGATAGATCTTTATGATTAGATGGCGTTTCCATGGAACACACTAAACTAGATAATTGAAAAGTTATATTCCGCAAGTACTTTGTGCATACATGATTTCCATAGCATTTTTAAAATTGCCTCGCGTTTATCCTGGTAAGTAAACGAAACTTGAAGAATGGGAATTAAAATAACCAAACCATTCTGGCTACCAGGCGCAGAAGATACAAACCGCTTATGAGTTTCAGCCTTAAATACATTTAGATGGTAGAAAATTAGTTTACAATACCATTTTAAAAATTAAGAAGCCCTTTCTTTGTATATATTCGATTGTAGGAAATGCCCCGTGTTTCACACAACACATTTTTGTCAATAAAGGAGAAAGACTTTACGATTAGGTAGTGTTTCCATGGAACAAGAGAAAATAGATAATCGAAAAGTTATATTGCGCAAGTACTTGCTGATAAATTCGAATGTATACATGCTGATTAATTCGAATTTTAGCAGCATATTACAGAAAAAAGCGGCCTCGCGTTCGTCGTGGCCAGTAAACGAAACTCTCAAAATGAGAATTAAATTAGCCACACAATTCTAACCACCAGGTACAGAAAATACAATGCCGCATATGAGTTTTAGCTTTGAGTACATATGGAAGGTAGAAAATTATTCTATATTGCTATTTGGAAAATTAAGAAGCCCTTCTTTTGGATGTTCATAGTGCGTAAGTTTTCACAGGAATGGTGACTTGATAGTAAAGCTACATAGAGGGAGTTCGACTGTACCACCATTGGCTGCTGAAGCAAGATCTCAATACTAAATCCACATGATTGATCCCCAAGATCAAAAGCATATCTCTAAAATTAAAGATGTTATAATGGAGAAAGGTGATGATATAATTCTTATGAAGATCCTGGAGGCTAATTTGCAATGGAAGAAGGACGATATTATTCCAAGGAATATCTTGACCATCATCTCAATTGTGACCTTTCTGACCGGGAAAGGGCATGTCGAGTCACCAAGTCTACTGAAATATACTGCTACTACTATTTAGGCCTATCAAAGACAAAGTAACGTTCTTAAAAGATTGAACGCAACTTTCTTTACGAAATATTATTTTATTTGACAATGCATGGTGCCTGACGTCGAAAATAATTGCCTCAATTGAAAATTGGACCAATTAGGTTCTTCCCCGGTTTAAATTTCAGCCATTTATGTCTCCAGTGGGGACTTCAACAGGGCTCTGATAGACTTTAAAGCAGATATCCTGTATAATAGATGGAAAATAGTTGCAGAGGCGTTTCGTAGGTGGGTTCTAAAGATATTATATATCTATGTAAAAAATAGGGTTTTTTCGGATGACCCCTGTTTCCGAAAAGTAATTAAAAGGTATCGGCATTTATGATCCGCAATGGTGATCCACATTTAAATCCCATCAGCGTACGAAAAGAAAGAGTGGGTATAAAGTGACTAACAGTTAACGAGCAGAATGTCAAGAAAAATTAGCCCATCAGAGAAGATTTTTGGCATATTCTTGTCAAAACCAAGGGGTCAATGTGAGAGATCAGATTGAGATTTTACCTCCGGATGTCTAGTAATGTGAAATATAGGAAGACGCCATCTATTCTTTAGGGAATTTACGGACTTTACCCATTCATCTCCTCCCCCATTTTGTCCACTCCGGGAGAAAATTCGAAAGTTCCCCTCCATTAGGTTCGGTCCAATGGTCGATGCTATAAGTGTGCAAAGATTCAACCTTCTAATTCATTGAAAGGATGCTTGAGGATCTGAAAGTACTTAAAAGAAAACATAATTTACTTGAAATCGTAAAACCCACTATGTTAAGTTATGTCCTACAGTCGATAATATAAGTTTTCAAATATCAGTCTTCTAGGTTGTCAGCGGAACTTCTGAAGAGTTTAAAACGATTCTTCGAGATCACCCCTATTTTCTACAAGTCAAAATGCGTCTCGCTAGGTTCTGTACTATAGTTGATACTGTGTTTGCAAATACTTAGCTTTCTTGAACAACGGATGAGCGTATGAAGGATTTGGATAGACTATTTGAACGGTTCAAAGTTTCATAAAAATCTATCATTTTTATAACAACTAATACTGGATATAACATATTTACTATTAGTAGATATTTATTACATTATTGGAATACATTAAATGGAAGTCTTAGATTTCCAGCATCAGATTGGATTATTTTGAAAACAAAGTCTTAGCTTCGTAATATGTATGACTTTAAAACATTTAATTTTAAATATCATGTCAACAGTATATTTTTCATATATTGATTATTTATATGAAGTTATACTCACTATGTACAATGGATTGTATTACATAATATGTAAATTATTTTAAAATTCATCACTGTTCCCAAGTTCTTTCACTTTGTATTATTTAATGATTATTTAATTCGGAGTAATCATATGGCATTGATCAGAGTAATCATATATATTTTGGCAGTTATTCTTTGTAAAGACAATATGTTATTTGCCTGAAGAGGGCTATAAAATGCTCTGAAAACAATTGTAATCACTTACTTATCATATGCCTGATTTCTTTAAGGAAGTATTGAACGTTTTTTAGTCATATGCATTTACCGAAATCAAGAGTCTTACAAGAACACTGTAGTAGCAGTTTTTAGTAAATTTGCACTTTTTATTATTGTCATATTTTCACAACAAATGAATGCTTACTTTATAGATATGTTGACGATATTACTTGTGTAGAAACTTCAGTCACAAATAATATTCAAATTAATTTCTATTCCGAAAAATTGAGAAATAATTCTATATGAGTCAGCTGTGATAATTAAATAATTGGATTTAAATTTATTCTCGGATCTCCATAACAAATTAATATCAAACGCTTATGATAATAAGCTTTGATTTTAATTTATATCATCTACTGTCATTTCATTTATGCTATACATAATTAATTTCGAAATATAATTTTAAACCTGCAGATTACAGAGATTTTCTAATTTCCTACGAATTTTTGTTTCTGCATTGCGAACAGACTAACAGTTCTGAAATTTTGCATATAGACTGATATAGACCCGTAGATGTTCAGGAAAGGATTAGTTAATTGAGTTGAGCTTTAGTTAATTGAATATTAATTAATATAAAATGTAGCATTGCCAAGATGGCAGACATTTAATAGGTCAAACCGACTTCCAACTGTTCTGTGACTGGTTGCCGGTTCGTCACAAAAATGGCCGAAGACTAAACAATTATAAGTTTTTCATATTGTATTATTTAGAAAAGTTTCGCAAGTATGATTGTTATAAGAAATTACTAGTATAATATTATTTTTTGAAGCAGTTAACAATGAACACTAATATGTTTTATTGTTGATTCTTATAAACAGAACTTTTCGCAACCATGATTGATTGTCAAGAACAATTGCGATTAAAATGTAATTATTAATGTAGTTTACAATTATGTTTGATTGTTAATTTTTATAAATAATGAATGACAAAAACCAACTTTTCCTGATCGCAAATTAACAATTTAACCTGGTTATTGCAGCACAGATTCATACTATTTTTACAAAGTGCCAACAAAGCGAAAACGATCTTATCGCACCAGGAAGGAAATTCAAAAAAGCTCTAGAGATGTTAATAGGCCGTCAGAAATACGTTACTGCCATTAGAAATACTTACGTATAGGCAGTATACATAACTTCTGAAGCTTATATAAATGTAGTGAAGTTTACTATTAAAAAATAGAGCCAAATGTCAAAACTGTGGTTCTACGCAATTTGAAGCAGTTGCAGAAAGGTCAGAACATGCAAGTTGATACAAAAGTAGTATGCAAATTATTATAAGAACACAAACGCTCTTCGTAGTGAGAGTAGAGATCAAGAGTGGAGCCCCTAGTAAGTATAAACGTATTTTAAACAATTTCTCCAACTATTGTCACAAACAGGTTTGAACTAATGTGCACATAAAAGCTTAACCCCACAATGAAGTGACTGAACTGAGTATTCTTAGCGAGATTTTGCTGTTCACCACGAGATTTTGCTGCTCATCACGAGATTGTGCTGTTCATCACGAGATTTTGCTGTTCATCACAAGATTTTGCTATTCATCACGAGATTTTGCTGTTCATTACGAGATTTTGCGGTTTTCGTAATATAGTTGATATTCAACCAGAGTTTTGTTATTTTAAATTGTTTTTTCAAAAATAAACTTGTTTTTTAACTTTTAAGTGTACAATATATTTTCTATCAGGGATATTTTTTATTTTTTAATTTCCATTGCAGCAAAAGACTCAGCAATGCTCTTAGAAACGCTGTCGAATGACCTTGGAAGATTCTACCAGGGAGAGAAGGACACCGATTGTATACTCAAGACGGACACTACACTGTTCCCCGTCCATCGAGCTGTACTCTCAGCTCGCTCCACAGTGTTTGCCTCCATGTTCCACCATACTACAAACGAAAGTAACATTGAAAAAGTGGATATCAAAGATATCGAAGCACCAATCCTCAAAGACTTAATTTACTACATTTATACTGGCAAAAGTTTTGAGCTCTCGGCAGACGATACAGCGTTAATGTATATAGCGGCAGACAAATATGCCTTGTCTGAGTTGAAAGAAAAATGCTTGAACAGTTTTATTAGCAAGCTTGCTGTTGATAATATATGTAAAGCTGCTATTATTGCTGAAAAACATGATGAATCCAAATTAAGAAATGCTGTCATTCAATTTGTCAAGGACAAATCAGAGGATGTTTTGAATAGCGATGAATGGGAGAATTTTTTTAATGGACATCCTCGACTAGCAGGTACCATACTAAAAGAAGCAGTTCTTGGTAAAAATCGATGTAAATGAAATTAAAAATATGTGTGTCTATTTGTGTGTCTGCTTGTCTCATTATTACGGGAAAACGGGAAAACTAAAATCCATGAAATTCCGTGGGTGGACTTGGAATAAACCCACTTAAAATATAGTCCACGTTTCGAGTTTCTAGGAACAGGGGTTGTCAAGATATTAATAAAAAAGAACTTCCATAGAAATAGCATTAAACAGTCAATGTTTTTTTCCTCAAATTTATTTAAAGAAAATTATTTGTTTCTCATCAACGCTATTAAATCAAATGTGTTTAAACGATAGATGATTTTTAATAATTTTTTGCCAATATAAATAATAAAGAAATGGACATAAAACTAAATTTGATAAATGGTATTGATTTTTGACTGGATTCGTGAGAATTATTCATAATTTTTTACGTCGCGTGTCTTATTTTGGCGAATAATTTTCACACTCGTGTGTGGTTTAAAAATATTTCGCCAATTATCTCATATTATGCTTAGCCAATTGTTGTAAGTGGTTTAGGTATATCTTCTAATATCATTTTAGTGCTTTCATTTCGACATATATCGATCCAATTGTCATATTTTTTTTATAATGTGTTTATAAACGGGACCAGTTTTTTTTTTTTGGTACCACAGAAATTTGTTTACAAACAGGATCATTCTTCAGATCTGCCTGAGAAAATTGTGTATAGCGAGAACAGAGAATAATATATTTATTAAGAAAATTAAATTAAATATTTTAATAGAATGTTTTGAATAACAATGTAATTTAGAATACTACAGGAATTGGCACAAATTTGTAATCAAGAGCAACGTCTAGTACAATTTTATATATAATATATATTTATATAAATAAAATTATATACTGTGTTGTTATCTCAGTAAGGGGGAACAAATGCCTTCCCCCTTTCCCTTTTTGTTAGAAATATTATAAAATTTCAAAAAGAAAGACTTCATATGCTGAAAGTCACTGTAAATTGTGAATTTTAAGTTCCTTTATATTGTAAGAAGAATGTGTATACTGCTATACTTAATAATTTGATAAATGCAGTAATCATGGAATTAAGAGAGAAGGAGATAAAACTCCTATAGATAAAAGGGTTGAAAATACCATAGTGACAGTAAATAAATCTTCTTCTGAGCATATATCTTTCTAATCCCTCTCTAAAGAAATCAGAACTTGGATAATTATATTATTACAAGTGTGTCAAATACGTTTTGGGCCCTCTTCTTTAAGTTAAAAACAGTGTCTGCTCTTAACAATCGTTTTATTCTCTTGAGCAGCAGTTTTATTTATTAGTTTCAGAAGTTGTTTCTTAAGTGTTATTTCTTCAAGGCAGGTATTTTTAACTGTTATATGGTTATTTCTTCAAGGCAGTTGTTTCTTGAAGGTTATTTCTTCGTGGCAGTTGTTTCTTAATGGTTATTTCTTTATGACAGTTGTTTGTTAACGGTTATTTCTTCAAGACAGTTATTTCATAACGGTTATTTATTCAAGGCAGTTGTTTCATAATGGTTATTTATTCAAGACAGCTGTTTCTTAACGTTTTATTTTTGTTTGTTTTTTTGCAAAGTAATTATTCCTTAGCAATTGTTAAGAGCACACACTGTTTTTGACCTGAAAAAGCGGCCTAAAATCCTCCAAAAAGCAATTGCAGTCACCTAATTGTCCTATATCTGCCTTCAAGGAAGTAGTAAAATATTATAATATCATATTGTTTTGAGAATTATATCTTAGTTATTACTAAAACGTCCCATTTATTCTTGTTTGAGACAACTAGGGTCCGTAAGTCCTTCCGAGAGGTTGGTGGTAGGGGAAGGAGGGTACGGTCCCTGTGGTTGCCTCCCCTAGTGAGTTCCGGTCTAAATTGTGGCACTTCCCGGCCGTCCAAACTGTTACCTTACACCTTTCTGATAGGTCGGACGGTCTGGGTCTCAACAACAACCTTAAACTGGGTTTGCTAGCATAAAGCTCAATCGCATTTAAAAGTGCATTACAATCAATCTGATTGAGTAATTTCCTAAAAAACACCATTCACAATATGTTCTCCCGAGATTTTTATGAATTAATACCAAATAAGTCCCTGAGATACACAGAAGAAATGTTACAGGAGAATAAATCATTGATCTTAAAATGAAGGAACCTCACAAACTTATTCTGAACATTGAACTGTATCACTATAATAAGGATCCCAAATAAAAGAACCGGATTCCAATAATGGTCTAACAATAGATTCAAACAAGCGAATTAAAACAGTAATATTAGTAAAATCCCTAATTTTCCTGAAAACAAAACCAAGTAGCTAATAAGCTCTAGAAATTATATTTTGAGTATGTAAATTGAATTTGCAAGCAGTTGCCTTACACCTTTCTGGTAGGTCGGACGGTCTGGATCTCAACAACAACAACAGCAACACTTTTATTATTATCTCTCCCGGCCGCTCACTTTGCATGTCCTCGGGTGAGTCGGGTTGCCTGGGCTTTCCACACTTTTATTATGTAAGACGAGACAAGGATGTCTTATTTCTCGGTATGTCTGTGCAGATAATTTTGTGTAACGAGATCAGAAGTTTTTCTTTTAGGGGAATTAAATAAAATATTATAATAGAACTTTTCGAAGAACAATATATTACCTATAATATTACTAAAATTTGTAAATATTTTAAATCAAAAAACAACATCGGGTATATCTACCAATATAAAAATAAGAGAAAATAAGTCAAAATATTAAAAAACAACTTGCTTGAAAGTACAGATACCTTATAAAATAAATACTTGCATTATCCCCCCGGAATGTCACCAGAGACACACATCGCAGAGCGTAACCTTTTTTTTTTATTTTGGTCTTCTAAACAACCCTTTGTGACTCGTGTTTATTTTTGCCAGTGGAACTGACGGGATTTAAGATCTTTTGTTGAAGAAAAGGGTCTTAATGCCATTAGCTTCACGAGTGTACATCTCCACTTCTAAATTTAAAACCTATACGGAATTTCGCAGAGCGTCGCATCGTGTTTCGTCAGTAATGCCTAAAAATAAAGGCTAATGACAGCGGATTCTTGAGAGAAGTAGTTGTTCTCAGGAAATGGTTCGAAATAATTCTTACTCTTCTTTTTTATCCGAAGATTAGATAATAGTATAATTAATTTGGAAATGTATTTATTTGTTGCATGGTGATTTTCCGTTGTAGCGATTGGCTACATGCTTATATGATGCATCGTACGTTATATCGTTTAGTGGCGTATCGATATTGCATCAATATCGCTTTTCATTGTAATCATCTTGTTCAGGTGGTTTTATGTTGTTATATTTCTTTAAAGTTTTCATTTTTCTTAATATGTTTTCCTTAATTCCATCTACTCATGATTTCTATTTTTTTATTTTCCCACTCTAAATTATTCTAATTTTTTCCAACTTCGTACTTCTTTATTATTAGACAATTATTTTATTAATTTATTATTTTATCAAAACACGATTATGTATCCAAAACACAATTACTTAAATACTTTATATACAATTATTTTTACTTTCTCGTGAGAAAGTATTATTGTTTTCACAAAAAAATTTTCGATTTCAAGATTTTGATGCCAATATATGTTTAAGACCTCTGATATTGACTATTTTTGGAGTGATGCCCGTCTGTCTGCCTGTCTGTCAGATGTCTGTGGTCGTTTTTTTGTGTACACTATAGCAGACACAAATATTAATTGATTTTCCTGAAACTTTATATCCGGCGTTGCTACAAAAAAAAATTCAGAACTGGAATTTTTTTTTAAATTCGAGCGAAAACTTTGAATTTTATTCGGAATTTTATGTTTTTTTTTTAAATGGCAGGATAGGATAATAATTTGATATAATCATCCATAAAAGGGTTTATTTATGGCTCAATGATCACGGGACTTAATAGTTTTAATTACTGTTGTGAAAAATAGCTGTGATACACATTTTTTTTATCCGTGACGTCATTAGCCCCCCGTGAGGGGAAGTTATCTCCGGGGGGTATATTGTCAAGTATGATATCAATCGAAAGATTTTTTAAGCCTTTTAAATCAAGAAGTAACTTGCTGTAGTTGTAATCATTTTGACACCTGATACCGATTTTTCCAAAAAATTTAAGTAACATTAAAAAAAAGAAAATAGGAATTCTGGTATGAAAAAGTCGAGTTGAACCACACTTCAGTTAATTCTTAATAATTTCAACCTTACAAATTTGAAATTGAATGTTAGTAAATAAAACAATCACCTATCTTTTCACCTCTAAAATAATTCATTGTCCTAACTAAGTAATTTATTGAACAATTAATGTCTCAAATGTTTTTATCGTAAAATAACCAACTTCCCAGAATTATATATCAAAATTACACCTCAGATTATATACCGGAATTGTCCAGCAAAACCCACGTTCGAATTTCTATCTCAGAATTAAATATCCTAAACTTGATCGTGTGGCAGGTCTGTCATAAATTTTAGTTTTAAACAATTTCAATAGTTTCATAATTTTACTGAAATAAACTTCAGTGAACATAATTAGTTTCATATTTTCAAGATTGCACTCATGATTTTGCTACCATCAAACCTTATATATTTTTTCCGGGTTTTATTAAATTCTATAGATAAAATTATTGAAATGTCCTTTAAGTAAATGAGGACGGTTCGTTTAAATTCCATGATCACTGACAAGGAAATAAAACTGCAACGCAATAAATTTCCGAACTGTGAAATATTAATTGAAGAACAGTAATTGTAGAAAACTTTCCACTGAAAACTGGCACTGGAGTGAACACCAGAAGACACTAAGGAAGAATATGTCAAAAGAAGGCATCCGTTCCCAAAATGTATGTAAAATACAGGGATACATCGATAATAATCTCAAGGCGAAATGTCGCCGAAAGTAAGCTCCAAAATGCACAGTGACAGCCATAAAATTTGAAACTTAGCAGAAAGGAAACGTTCGGAGACACAGACCAGACGGTTATCGGTAACAAGCACAACATCTCCTTCGGAGTAATTGGTAACAAACACATCTCCTTCGGAGTATTCGGTAACAAGCACAACATCTCCTTTGGAGTCTGGGGTAACAAACACAACATTTCCTTCGTAATCTTGGGCTCTGAGTAAAACATGAGCTTAAGGATGAGATACAGTAAATCTTCTGCCCTATCCGCGTTTTGTTAACTTTCGCAGAACACGTTTTCCGCCGAAATTCTGCTCAAACAGTTTCGAAACATGTTCTGAAAGATAAAATGCAATGCCTAGATTATATTAAAACTGAATTTAATACTCACTAAAATATAGAATATATTTTTTATTTTAATCCAAAATATTTTTTGGTGCTGCTATCTGTTGTCGTAATTTAATTCATACCGATTATATTTATTTGTTAATGCACATTTTAAAATATATATTCCTTCTAATACAGTATTAAATACAATAACAGATCATACATAATAATGCCACGCGCACGGAAAGGTAATTGAACTTGGACTTGAAGACAAATGAACTTGAAGACAAGGCTGCAGTCCTCACTGATGTACATTCAGATTCCCTTAGCAAATTTATAGAATGAGAAATGACCTTTCCGTGATTGTGGCATTATTATATATGATCTGTTGTTGTATTTAATACTGTACTAGAAGGAATAGATATTTTTAAATGTTCATTAAAAAATAAAAATAGTCTGTATGAATTAAATTACAACAACAGATGGCAGCACCAAAAATATTTTGGATTAAAATAAAAAATATATTTCATATTTTATTGAGTATTAAATGTAGTTTTAATATAATCTAAGCATTGTATTTTATCGTTCAGAAAATATTTCGCAACTGTTTGAGCAGAATTTCGGCGAAAAGCGTGTTTTGCGAAAGTTAACAAAGCACGGATAGGGCAGAAGATTTACTGACGCTCACCCTTAAGCGGAAGCGAATATTCTTAGAGATAAACACTTGCTCGTATAAAAACGAAGATTTCAGTTGTCACAAGGTAAATAAATCCGCGCTGGGTAGCATATATCCACAGCCACTACTTTTGTGGCATGCTTACGGGTAATTTGACTTTCATTCTAAACCTATTTTTAGCACACCATTCTGTTGAAGGAATTCCAAACTACAATTTAGACATGGTTGTTTAAATTCTTTTACAAAACATACATTTTACACAATTTAATATAAAATGTACTGTTATAATTATTTCTTCTAAGGAATTCCTTCCAAGGCTCGCTCTGAGGTCACCGTTCCCATTGAGAACCACAGCCAAGGGAGAGAAAAATCCCAAGAAAGCCGTGAAAGTTTGCTGTTACAAGTATAAAGATTTATTACACTACTGATGTCATCGCTACATGAAAGTAATTTACTGAAAATCACCTGATACTCAGATTAATACAACTGATACCTCAAAATAAAGATAAAATTATTTCCTTTCAGCTGGTAATAGGTCACATCCACCAAATTTAATTTAAAGGTTTATTTTATATAAATTTCAGACTCAAGACAAAATAAGTCGCAACAACAAAAAGATTTAAATTTATTTAAATTTATCCAAAAATTGTAACCATGATTTATTTTTAATAAAAATATTAATCTACAGACACTACTTCTGAATTAAAATTTTTAGAGAAATATTTAAATTATTGAAACAACTGTTGGTAATTTGAGAATCAGGTATGCATATAATGCTGTATTGAAGTCATCAATATTCAAAACTATATATTCAATCTGATTCATTTTCTGAATCTGGAGTTGTATAATTACGAATTTGGGATATACGAAGATTAAATTAGAAACTAATTTATAATAATTAGTTTTTTTTACAAACTATACGAAAATTATGCATAAAAAAAATTATACACAATTTGAAATCATTACTTATAGTTAAAATATATTATAATATATATATATATATATATATATATATATATATATTATAATATATATATATATATATATATATATATATATATATTATAATGTATATAAATATATATATATATATATATATATATATTATAATATATATAAATATATATATATATATATATATGTATTATAATATATATATATATATATATATATATATATATATATATATGTATTATAATATATATATATATATATATATATATGTATTATAATATATATATATATATATATATATATATATATATATGTATTATAATATATATATATATATGTATTATAATATATATATATATATATATATATATATATATATATATATATATATATATATATATAAATTAGTAAATCCAATGTTAGAATGTATGTAGTAACTCATAATACACTATTCCAAAATTTTCTACAAAATACAAAGAAATAAAAGAAATTAAACAAGCTCCTTTGAAACACATTAAATAAACTCTTTTGTTACGCCCTAAATTCACTTTTCGCCCTTACTGACCAAAACAACACGCCCACTGGAGTGGAGCGACATTGCTGTTCACCTGCAATTATAAACTACACCTATGGTCCGACAACATTATATTCGATGTGGGGATGAGTGTCTCTGACACAGGCACCCCGCAAGCAAGCGTCTTGGTCTTGGACTTTTCGCCCTTTACGCTGGCGTAATACTCCCCTAAATAATCTATTTTGAAATTCCTTAAATAATCTTTATTAATACGCTCTAAATAAGTGCACGAAGCGCATTTAAATGCGGGATGCTTAAAATTAGCATCGCATTTTCTAAATGAAGATTCTTGCAAACTCTACCAAAATATTTTCGATCGCTAAAGAACTAATTTGTCCCGATTAAAATTACACTGGATCTCGCAGGTAATTTTCGATTTACCTATTCCCTCACACTACTGGTATGGAGCAAAGAAAAAAAAAACTCTTCCCAGAGGAATGATTACATTTCGGACTTCTATAAAATCCCTAGAAGCGTTTAATATTGGTCCAACATTAGACCAATATTGTAAATCTTGTCATTACATTGGATCCCAATATTGGGAAAATATTGGCATTACATTGACTTCCAATATTGCCTAATATTTTCATTACAGTATTGCGCCAATATTGGTGTTACATTAGAAATATTAACTTAATATAGTCACAATATTTTAAGCCAATATTGGTGTTACATTAGAAATATTAACTTAATATAGTCACAGTATTTTAAGCCAATATTGGTGTTACATTAGAAATATTAACTTAATATAGTCACAATATTTTAAGCCAATATTGGGCTAATTCCGTTAAAATGTACATCTTTTCGTATTGGTCCAATACTGAAGTCAATAAAATGCCAATATTGAGCTGCTACTAGGGAGGTTTGAAAAATGAGATGTTCACGTTAAAATTCATAGAAAATTCAAGAATAGAATATTGCATTTTTTTTTATTAGAATGCGAAGATATCACGGAATATTTATCAAAAAATTAGAATTGAGTCGATCTTCAATTTTTTTTTATTACAGAATTATATGTGAAGGACTATATTATGGATTTGGAGAATCGTGTTCTTTACTTTCCTTACAATACATGGTAATGGATGGGAAAAGTGTTGGACTCGTGTCGAAAATTACAATACTCTAATTTTCGAAGAATCTACAAGTTTCAACCGCTCTGGAATCCGAAAAAATTATTTTTAACTTCATATTTCTGTATATGACTGTTCCTGCAATGTATGTATCCAGTTTAGCTCAAAACTATTCGATAAAATTTCAAAAATTCGGTAAATATGTCTCTTGCAGACTATCCTGGTACTGAATAGAGTTTGGTATGGCTTTTGAAAAAAAAAAATATGCCTTTTTTCCAAAATGGTCCGCAAAAACTATATGTATCCACTCTAGCTAAGAAACTAATTGACCAAACTTTATAAAATTTTAGAAACCTCAAAAGTGGACTCAGCTATCGCTTAGAATTCCCAAGTACACCTGATGCAAATAAACATTTTACTTCAAATTCTGGTGCAGATCTGTGTTTTTTAACTAAGTACATACCCAGCCCTGCACCTCACAATATTACAGTAGCAGTCACAGACAGGTCACAGATTGTACCCAGTCTTAACTTTAATATAGTATATACACAGAACTATTACATGCTGAATTTTAAAGTTTATTACGTTAATTAAATTTATTAGCAAAACTGTATCTTCTCAGTTGTATTCACATTACGCAAGACATGTATAGGGGGGAGGAAGACAGTTCGATTCATTTAAAAAGTTAAAAACGCATCACTCAATTAGTTAGACTGACTCTGTGTCCCAACTGATAGACGATTTCTTTAAAAATGCGTCTGGTAATAAGAGGATTATAGGATTATTTAATATTTCTTTCCCACCATACAACTGTGTCGAGAGGGACAGAGATTCAGTTTATAGCTCACCTTCCTCAACCAACCAAATTCTACATAAAGACCTTTTAACTCCGCATAGCGCTAAATCCAGTGAATATTGTTCGATTTAAATATTATTTAAAGGTAACTCTAAAACATTGACCACTGATTAGGAATCAAATTTCATTAAAATCTGATAGTCTTTCTAAAGTGATGCTTTTTCAAGCATTTTGACATTGAAGTGACAGTTTGTCTTTCAATATTTGAAGTAGCCCCTACAAACTATACTCTCCTATACTCTCAGAACCCACTTAAAGAGGGCATTCTCAAAGATAGGATTAATCTCCCATTACGTAACAGCTTCCCTGGACCAATTTTGTCTGTTTTTATGCGCTCTTGAACATGGAATACCTGTAACAAGCAATCTCATTAATAAGGCGTGGATTTTGATGAAATCTGCATTTTTTTTGCAGTTTTTCGAATTTTTCCCTTTTATGGGCATTTTTGAGCATTTTCAGGGCATTTTGAGCATTTTTGAGGCAATATTTAGCATTTTTATAAGATTTCCTATATTTAGGGATTTTTTTTTCATTTTTTGCTCTCTATACTTTCTGTTGCAATGGGTGTTTTTGCTAATTCCCGTCTTAGCATCTTTACAAACAAACCACCGGGGCCGCAACACTTCCTCCAGTTTTGTGGTGTAAACATATATTTTACAATAAAGATAGTCTTCCCCGTCGTAAGGGGCTCTGATCGTAAATCAACTCCTTTCAAGACAGGATTTTGATAGGACACATTGACAACGTTAGTGAGGTCATTCAGAAGGCTAAAGGTAAGGTTGGGCATTGCATAATTGCCAAATTAAACAATGTTTTGGGTAAAAGCCAGGGCAGAAAATCTCTTTCATCCTAATTGGTGAAGATGAAACTTTTGATATCGAGGAAGAATTGGACGTAAGCGAATCCCTTTTTTTTTTCAAATACGCACCTATCACATCCGTAGATGTTGAAAGAAGCTTTTCACGGTATAAAAACTTATATTCCGACAATAGAAGATCTTTTACATTTGAGAACATTAGGAAACACCTAATGTAATCCTAACACCTAATCAATGTAATTCCGATGTTATCATGGGAAATTAGATTGTCGCAGTTCAGGATAAAAAGTTTTAAGTCAGGTATTTATGCATATAAATTTTTTATTACAACAATTTAGATTATTTGTATTTACTCAAAATTTTCGAAATTTTGTATCATGAATTAACTAAATTTATTTTTCATGTCGTCCTTTTTTTAAGTTCATAATAATGTAAAATTTTAAGGGCATTTTTA
The DNA here is from genome assembly GCA_951213105.1 of Amaurobius ferox. NCBI lineage: Eukaryota > Metazoa > Arthropoda > Arachnida > Araneae > Amaurobiidae > Amaurobius > Amaurobius ferox. The sequence goes on along the minus strand of OX578152.1, from coordinate 80,404,426 downwards.
AAGGCATTTTTTCACTATTTTAAGAGCATTTTTAGTGAATTTTTAGGTCATCAAAATCCGCGCCTTACTCATTAATAAAAAACGCTATGCGCCTAAAATATGTGAAACACTATCGAATTACGCAAATTCAGTCCTGCAAAACAGGCGGTATATCACGTTTCACTTATACTACATATGACCTCCATGACATGCATCACAGTGCATGCACTTGATCCATAATTCTTTCTGCTTTTTCGTAAAAAAATATTTATTGACAGTTAATATTTTAATAGAATAGTCGAAACCAGCAATCTTATCACGCTATGTGCTTTAATTTTTTGAACTACTATGCAGTCTGATAAATTCAGCCCTGCAAAACAGCCGATATATCACGTTTGACTTACACTACGTATGTCTTCCATGTATCACAGTACATGCACTTTATCTAAAATCACTTCTCCCTTTATGATAAAATATATTTTATAAAATACGTTTAGTAAACACCGAAAATTTTTTTAAAAGTTTAAAATTAAAATAAAAAGACATCAAAACTATACATATTAAAAGATATTTCATGTCTATTCACCTCAATAATCTGTTCTAAAACATACTTTACACTTTTTTATGGGATGCAAATTTTGTATTATACTCCATGTTTAATTCCGCGGTATCAAAGATACACAGCGTACAAATAGAACCTAATGCTCTTATCGTAAAAGCATTTTGTACTTAATAAAAGAATATTAAGTAACGTCAAACGAAAACAAAATCCTAATAAAAAAGCTTTAACAAAAGGATATTTTATAAAAGAATTTTGTTTTTGCGAAGTTGCATCACAAAAGATGGTTTTAACAAAAATGTAAATTTTGTCACAGCTTAAATGTATTGTCACTTTCCATTAGCTAATAGATCAATTAATTAAAATGTGCAAAAAGAAAATGCTTAATATGGAAAGAAAGAATATTTAAGAATATTAGATAAAAGATATTATGTGGGAAATACAGCAATTTGTTTACTCTCCACAAGGGCTGGGAAGTAACTGAGAAAAAGTTATAGGTGTTACTTGACATTGTTTTAATAATTGAGGTTCATGCTTGCAACTTTTTATAAAAATTAACGGGAATGGAACTTGGCTTTCTCACACTAGAATCCATTTTTAGTAGTTTATTTATTTATTTATTTTTCAAATTTTACAAGGGAAATTTTGAAAAATCGGCTTCATCAATGATTACTATTATAGCGTGTTACCCTTCACTTTAAAGGGCTTGAAAAAGTTTTTCGATTGATACCATACTTTCCAATGTACCCCCGGGGGTTAACTTGCCACCCGAGGGGGGATCTAATGACGTCAAGAACAAAATAATTGTTTTGCGGCTATTTTTCACAATAATGATTGAAATTATTGAGTCTCGTGATCATAGATCCATAAATAAACCCTTTTATGTATAATTATGACAAATTTTGTCCTATGTTGCCATGTTAAAAAAACATAAAACTTTGAATACATTTCAAAGTTTTCACTCGAATTTAAAAAAAAATGTATCTAGCTGTGGATATTTTTATAACAAAGCCGGATGTAAAGTTTCGCAAGAATCCATTAATATTTGTGGCCACTATCGTGTTCACAAGAAATCGGCCACATACATACGGACAGACATGCAGACAGACATTACTCCAAAAATAGTCAAAACGTATTCAAGAGATCTTAAAACAGGATAATGTCATCAAAATCTCAAATTCAAAAATTTCCGTGAAAAAAATACTTTCTCTATGCTGTATTGTATGAGAAAGTTGAGAAAGTAAAAATCTGATGTGGCCATCACATTACTTTCCCTATCCAGTACAATTATTTTACTTCTTTCTTAGCGAAATAATCATATATAACGAACGCGGAGCGATGTTTGTGGCATTGAATTACCACCACGTAAATTGTGATTCTGCACTCCTTGAAACGTATGAGTCCGAGTAGAATGACTTATACATACTCACGTGTAAAATCCTCATCAATATGCAGTTGATATTTAACTAATATACTGTGAAAAAAATGATTATTGGTGCATTGTCTAGCGTCAAAATGCAAAACTGTTACAAAACGTACCTTCTCTCGTGAATGGAACGTACTAGATGTACTAGTATAATGGGAACAGATTTGTTGCATAATATTACACATGAAAAGTGAACCTTATGGATGCTGCTTACTGCATTTTTAATTTTTTGGAATTTCTTTTGATAACTTTATCTCTGCTTCTTCGACCCAGACCGTCCGATCTAGCAGAAAGGTATGAGGTATCTGTTTGGACGACCGGGAAGCGAACGCTCTTTAATTCTTTACCTGTTGGAGATAAGTGGGCAATGTAAATTGCAAAAATGTTGAAAGTAAGGTAGGAAATAAGACTGCGTTAATGAAATAGTCCTCCCATTAATTTTCAAAATGCTACACTTTTTAAATTTTTTATACGACCCCCTAAGACAAATTTGGTCAATCAGAAAATTTTTATTTTTAATGCAACAAGATCATTAACAAAAACCGCATATCTATATCTTTAAAATCAACTGCATTATGATAAAAGAAAAAATCTGACTTATGCCACTTTTCCGTACCATGTGAAAGGCTGTTTCATCAGTGAAAATAGGGCTCATACACAAATTGACGATGGAAATTGTTTAGATCAAAAATACGTTAATATGTGTCAAATTTTTTTATCACAAATGCATCTAAATAAAGCATTAAACAGACAGAGATCATATAAAGCAGTGGTACTCACTACGCGGTTGGGTATCCTATGCATTATCATCCAGTTTTATATTTTTTGTGATATATCACAAATTTACATTTCTAATTTAATATATGGTCCCCATTCACAATGTTCAATTTTCAATTAAATATAACTCGCTTAATTTTAACAATACACATATGCGGGTTTTTTAATGATCATGTTGCATTAAAAATAAAAAAAAATCTGATTGACCAAATTTGTCTAAGGCGGTCGTATAAAAATTTAAAAAATGCAACTTTTTGAAAATTATTGGGAGTACTATTTCATTAACGTAGTCTTATTTCCTACCTTACGTTCAACATTTTTGCAATTTACATTGCCCACTTATCTCCAACAGGTAAATAATTAAAGCGCGTGTCAATCTTTTTGGGACACCCTGTATAGAGAAAGAATTTTATCTTAATTAACCTTCATCATCTTATATCCGATGTACAGTCATACCGAAAACGAAAATTGATGTACGCACAGAATTGCAAACTGTGTGTAATTTCAAATAATTATCCGTGTTGTTTTGTGCAACAAATCTTGATTTAATGAATTATAAAAAATAGGTTGATGCGAATTAATTTGAATCTGTAGTGAAAGTCATATGCTGTCCACATCAATTTTTTTTATAATGACGATAAAATCTAGAAACATCCTTTTGCTGGAATAATAACTTTATGTAATCAAACAGTAAATCTTACAAGTGCACTGAAAATTGTGTTTAGTTCTTGTTCATTCCATAATGCCATCATACACTCTATAACAAAAAAATCGATGCACCAAGAAGGAATTGTCCGATTGTGATAAAAATTGGTGGATGTGAAGAAGATATAAAGAAAAAGAAACGATTAAATTTTCAGAACATGTTAATGATTTAGAGTTTGACCATATACAAAGGGAGGAAGTCAATAAGGCGTTGGTCCACCTCTGGCCTGGATGCAAAATGTCACCTGGCGTGGCATAGACTGATAAAGTTCACGGGAGGTATCCTGCGGAATGTCTTACAAAATTGTCACCAACTGTCAGGCCAAATCGTCAACATTCCGGGATGGTTGCAATCGCCTTCCCATAACGTTCTAAATGTGCTGTATGGGAGAGAGATCAGGAGACCTAAGCTGGCCAAGGAAGTGTTGGACAAGCTTGAAGACAATCCATAGCAACATGTGCCGTGTGCGGCCGGGCATTATCTTGTTGTTGATTTTTGAGACCCAGACCGTCCGACCTACCATAAAGGTGTAAGGTAACCGTTTGGACGGCCGGGAAGTGCCACCCAATTTAGAGCGGAAACTAGTGGGGGAGGCATCCACAGAGACCGTACCCTTCTTCCCCTACCACCAACCTCTCGGAAGGACTTACGGACCCACATGTTTAACCCATCCAAGTACTAACCGCGCCTGATGCTGCTTGCCTTCGGTGATCTAACGAGAACCGGTGTTTTCAGCACGGTAGGGCCGTTGGCCGGCATTATCTTGTTGAAAAGTAAGTCCCGGGTGTCGCAAAAGGAACGGTAACACAACCGGTCGTAGAATGTTGTCTACGTGCCGCTGTGCTGTCAGTGAGCCAAACAGAAATGACTACCAAAGGGGTCCGGCTATCAAAGGGGATGGCACCCCAGCCCATACCCACATGCAGATATACACCTGCCCAGATATACACCTGCTGAATGCGCAGTTCAGATGCGCTGGAGCTCCGACTATTTATTCATTGGACACCAAATTTTATTCATTTGCATGTTCGCTCCAAATGTCTTTGCATACGAAATTTCATTACAATCGGACAACTCTTTCTTGGTGTCTGTACATAAAAATTCTAGGAGTGTGTGAGGAATCAGTTTCTTGAGCAGTAATTATACACACCTAACAAATTTAGACACAGATACGTACAACTTTCCGAAAGTGTTTGAAGAGTGTTCGATTTTCTAAAACATACTTTATTCTAAAACTCTCGTACTTGAAAATCTTCGTGAAGATAATACTTTTCTACATTATTGTGAGAAAAGCTAGATAAGGACAGATTATTGATTTCCGCATATGTACGACGTAATTGAATTTATTATCAGTTAGAAAAGAGATTGAGCTCAAGAAGAAATGATTATTTTTGCATAGTTTATTTATTTTCTGAGCAGCATCATGTATTCCAATCACTTTCACAAAGTTGGTTTATCGAATCTCGGTTGACGAGGAGGCACACAACAGCAATATTTGGTGTTTGCTTTAGAATGTCACAGTTTTCATAGGGTAGGTTTAAAGAACCTCGTGTAATGAGGAAGCACACAACAGCAATAGTTGGAGTTTACTTATTAGAATGTTGAAATTGTAGAGCACTTGCGCCAACATTTTGGTGCAAGCACTGATATTACAATTTACGATTTGGCATTATAAATAAAAAAGACAATTTTACAGAGACATGTGCATCTTTCCGAAAGTATTCATTTTTTAAAATGTGCTTCATTCTCAAACTCTGGTACTCGAAAATTTTCGTAAAGATAATATTTTTTTTCTATATTACTGTACTAGAAAATTAATCCGGCGTTGTTCGGAAATTAAAGCAGAGTAGTTCTATAATAAAACAAAATAAATAAACTTATTTGTATAAAAAGTGCATGCTATCCGTGTACATCGGGACAATGGGCATGATACGCACCGTCCCTCTACTAAATCACAAAACCGAAATCTGTCAATTGCGGAAACTGTACGCTCTTCGTCAAAATCTACCATCTGATCAGTGAATTCTCATTCCATTTCAGTCACAATTAAGCACCCGGGTTCCACAAAAAGCGCAGAAATGATATCGCATCACTAAAGTACATTCTTCCCTCACCCTTTAAAATGGGTCCGATCCGGAGCAGGATAAAAATACCGATTTCGATCATACATCAGGACTTACACATGATAACGATTCAAATTTTATTTCCATGTAGCCACTGATGAAGAGCGTACTTATGCTCGAAAGCGCTCTGGCCCTTTTTTAAACTTTTGCACGTCTTATAGGAAGCAAAATAAAGACCTTCTGTTGTGGATGTGTGCTTAATTTTTGCTACCTTACACGTCCATTATGCACAAGCGTGGCTTCAGTTGGTTGAGGAACTTCAATGCGGAAAGAATCCGCTCGGAAGAAAAATGATTTAAAATTTTTAAGAACTCGCTCACTTAAAATATTTATAATCAATGATTGGATGGCTTCAGGAAATTATTTTTTATTTAGAAGCAGTGTGTTGTATTTAAAGTAGCTGGTGTTAAGTTATAAACATTGTATTGGCCGTCAATTTTTTGACGGCCAATACAATGTTTATAACTTAATATTTATATCTCAATACGATTATTTACATCTCAATATAAATATATTATATCGCAATATATCTGTTTTAATCTTCCTCGATATTTATATCGCAATATAAATATCGAGGAAGATTAAAACGGACGAAAAGTATATATTATTTAAAAAATTATGAAAATTCGTCTATTTAACGTATGGATTCCGTTCAAAGTTTGTTTGAGAGAGCAATATCTGATCTTTCCGATGGTGTCAGATAAAAACTTTAAAATAATACTTTTGGTCGCTAAAAAATTGATTTGTGTGAATATCGCCTAAAGCTGTTGTAAATTGGGCTCAAACATAATGCAACTAGTAAACTAATACGAAATTTAAAAAATAACTCCAAGTGCACCTTTACGAGTTTTGAAGTACCTGCGCACCAAATTTCATGTCCGTACGACACTTAGATTTCCCGCTACAGACCGCATACACACGCAGACAGACACACATACATCGTCCTTATTTAAGTAAGAAGAAAACCTAGATGAATTATTGATTTCCTCATATACATGGCGTAATTGAATTTATTATCAGTTGGAAAAGATATTGAGCTCAGGACGAAATGATTACCTTTTGCATATATTATTCATATTCTGTGTGGGAGCAGATATTCTGATCAAAGGTTTCACAAAGTTGGTTTATAGAACCGCGAATAACAAGAAGGCACACAACAGCATTATTTGGAGTTTGCTTAATAGAGTTTTTTAAATGTAGGGCACTTGCACCAAAATTTTGGTGCAAGCATACACATTACGATTAACGATTTCCCAATATGAAAAGGAAAAGACAATACCTAGCTGTATAGCAAAAATTTAGCACACATCCACAATAGAAGGTCTTTCTTTTACTTCCTATAAGACGTACCAAAGTTTAAAAAGTTGGACTTCTTTTAAACTTTTGTACGTCTTATAGGAAGTAAAATAAAGACCTTCTGTTGTGGATGTGTGCTTAATTTTTGCTATTATAACATCAGACGTGATGCCAAATAATTTATTTACCTAGCTGTATGTTTGTCACATAAACTTGGCGACAGATTTAACGAGCCATTAAACAAATTTGGCTAATATAGACTACGTGGCGACTTTTGAAAGACTCCGAGAAGTTATCAATAATTAAACATAGTATATTTAATCTTCAATATATATTCCTGAAAGTTAAACTTGATTTCTTTGAGAATTCCTGTAACTTTGTCGGATTTATTAATTTAATATTGATTCAAATTATGATAAAATACACTGTTCTTGCAACAGACATGTTATGTAAAGTGGTTGTATAGAATTTGCGTTTTTACGTTTTTATTATTGTAATAAATAATATTCGGAAGAGGTGAATGGTCCTCGCGAATCTGAGAATTGTAGGAGTAGAGGTGCTGCAGGCGAGCGGATTAAACATACTGTTTTACATAACTTTATGTCCTCCTAAACAAATTCGGTTAGAACAGAACTCATGTGATAAACGATAAGCATTTAATCGCTTGTTTGAATGTTTTCGTAGCTCGATGAAGCCGTCTGATTCAGCTTTCGAAACCGATCTTTTAGTTCATATTACGATATATTTTTGTGTGTTTTTTTTTACTCATTAATATACCGCGTCCACAGTTGTATTCATTTTCCGTTATGATTTTATATATCAGTTAAAATCATTAGTTAAAATCATAACATCTCATTTTATGTTCAAATCAATTACCTTTTACCACAATTCCAATCGTTACAGTTTGAAAGGTGCGTTCATGCTTCAATAGTCTTCAATAGTAGCTTAGAACGTAGTTATTTCAAATTATCTGACGACGGTTTACACCATAATTAACCGTTGGACGTGGATTGTTCTCACCATGCAGTTAGAGTGAAGGAGGCAAAACTCCTATTGTTGAATCGTGCGAAAATGCTATAAATATGAAGGTAAAAGTAAGGAGTTAAAATTTCATATTAAGAAAACGTCAATATCATTTGAGACAATAATACAGGTGGCGCTGAAATAAGATAAGTAGCCCTGCATTTTTTATGCATTTCTACGGCGAACGGCTTAAAATATTTATTTAAACTATCAATTTTGTAAAAATAAATTATTAGCAGAACCGAAACAATAAAGAATATTCCAACGTATTCAAAACTAGTTTTGCCTTTCAATTTATTTTTATCTCTCTATATTCTGTACTCCATCCTAAAACCATGAAAAAGTACTGGTTAATTATTCTCGTAATTAGGGAACTTTTAATTTAAAAATAATCAAAAATACATATACTAAATACTACCCCTTTCTGTTGTGTCAATTAACAACAGCAGCTACTTTACTAACACAAGCGACATCTAGATATAATTCTCAAAGTATTGTGGCACTTTCAAGGGTTTCATCCATAGGAGTTTTATCTCTTTCTTTCTCACTTCATGGCTATAACAATGGAGGTAAAGGTAAGGCGGTCAAACTCCATACTGAGAAAATGCCAATATCATTTGAGGCAATAATACAGGTGACTCTGGAACAAAGTTGATCCTGCATTGTATGTATTTCTGTGGTAAAAGGCTTAAAATATTTATTTAAATTGCCAATTTTGTAGAAATAAATTAGTATCGCAATGCAAGTTAAAACTGAAACAATAAGGAATATTCCTAGTATTCAAAATAATTTACCTTTCAATTTATTTTTATCTCCCAATAGTCTGAGCTCTGATCTACAACTGTGAAAAATACTGATTAATTATACTGATAATTAGGGAATCGTTATTAAAAAAAATGTTATGTGGGCAGCACATGACTTTCCTTATATAATGCAATGAATGTACTACTTTTACAGTAAAAAAAATAGATTATTTTTATAGTAGATATTTATATTCTTTCCAAGATATTGAATTTTCGTCAATTAGTGGTCATTTTCATTGATTTAGCGTCATTTTTATCCATTTGGCGAGTTTTTCGTTAATTTAGCAACATTTAAAACGGTCGCCAAGTAGGCGACATTCCACCAAATTCATTGCCAAAATCTCGCCAAGTGTTATGGACGAAGAAATAAGTTATTCTTACAGCAGATAAATGAGTATTGGCGTTCAAATACAAAAGTATTACTCAAAGTATATTTTTTCATGAATGAAACGAGCTAGATCCACGAGAATGATGTCACCCAATTTATCGCATGGTATTACATATGAAAAGTGAACATGTTTCTCAATAGGAAATATTTATTTTTTATTTTATATGATTTTTTGATAATTTTTTTGAAAAATGGGCAATATTTCGAGAACGGTTTATATTAGCGTTCTAAAATTTATGTCAATCGTTTTCTAATGAAACATTACTTAAGAAATGTCTATTTGAGTAACTTTATTAGAGGTTTTGATTTTTTGACGATTTTTTCAATATTTCACTTGAAAATTTAGGGGGGGTTCTGAACATTCGATTGCGTATAAAAACAATAGGCTTCCAGTGTTTACGGATTGTAATTTTTGTACCAAATTTCGTTCGAATCGGTCCATTCCAGTCAGTTATCGTCTCCACAGGCTCACTGACAAACACACACACACAGCTATCACTTCAAAAATGTCCGATTCGTGATCAGGGATGCTTGCAGCGTCCTCTCCCGTAGAAAACTCGAATTCGAATTTTCGACCCGGTCACAATACTTTACTTATACGTTATGTATATAAGGAAAGTAATAATCAAAATACATATACTCAATACTATACCTCTCCATTGTGTCAAATGGAAACAAAGGACGCTTTACTAGCACTAGCGGCACCTAGATATAATTCTCAAAGCGTTCTAGCATTTTCAAGCATTTCATCCAGTGGAGTTTTATCTTCTTCTCTCTAATTCCATGACTACAACTTTTTAAGAATTAAATCTAGCTGCGCTAGTGTTAGTAAAGCGACTTTTTGATTCCATTTGTTACAGCAGGGAGGCGTGGTATTGAACATAAGTATTTTTGATTAATTTTAAATTAAGATTCCCTAATTTATCCCTATAATTAATAAGTATTTCTTCCCACAGTTATAGAGCAGGGTTCAGAATATAGGGAGATAAAAATAAATTGAAAGGTAAAATAATTTTGAATACGTAGGAATATGCTCTATCGTTTCAGTTCTAATCTGTTCTCCGCTATGAATTTATTTCTACAAAACTGACAGTTTAAATAAATATGTTAAGCCTTTCGACTTAGGAATGCATGCAATACAGGGCTCTCAACATATCCCAGAGTCAGCTCACCTATATTATTGTCATTTTCTCAGTTTTAATTCCTTACCTGTACATCCATGGGTCACACTCTCTCCTTAACCATAAAGGGTAGACAAGAGGGGATTTCGAAAGGGTTATTTTTCGGAAATTTGGCATCACAATCTGTACACAGTATAGTTGGCATTTGCGGTGGCGTTTATTGCTCTCAAAGTCTGAGTTTTTAGCGATTCCGTTCATTCAATAACGTTAATTTATTTAGTTTCGGAAGTGTGCAATAGATGGCGCAACCATCGTCAGTCTTTAATGTGCAGAAGCAGTTGGCCATTGAGAAGTACGTCGCACACCCCCCCTACAGTCTATCTTAATGCCTTAACTTAAAACTGGTTCAAGTGCGTTCGCTATATTGCATTTTTGACTTTCCTTATATACGTAATGTAATAAAGAAAGTATTGTGACGGGGCCGAAAATTCGAATTCGAGTTTTCGACGGGAGAGCACGTTTCAAGCATCCCTGATCACGAATCGAACATTTTTGAAGTGATGTCTGTGTGTGTGTGTGTCATTGAGTCTGTGGAGACGATATCTCACGAACGAATGGAGCGATTCGAATGAAATTTGGTACAAAAATCACAATCCGTGAGTACTGGAAGCCTATTGTTTTAAAACACAATCGAATGTTCAGAACCCCCTTAATTTTCGAGTGAAATTTTGAAAAAATCATCAAAAATCAAAACCTTTAATAAAGTTACGCAAATAGACATTTCTTATGTAATTTGTCCTTAGAAAACGATTGACATAAACTTTAGAACGCTAGCATGAACCGTTCTCGAGATACTGCACATTTTTCAAATAAATTTATCAAAAAATCCCATAAATTAAATTAAAATATTAACTGTTGAGAAACATGTTCACTTTTCGTATGTAATATCATGCGATAAATTGGATGACATCATTCTCGTGGATCTAACTTGTTCCATTCACGAGGAAAGATACTTTGAGTAATACTCTTGTATTTGAACGCCAATAGTCATTTATCAGCTGTAAGCAAAGCTTGATTCGGAAAAAAAGAATCTGCCTTTTTTGCAAAATGGCCAGAAAAAACTATATGTATCCACTCTAGATAAGAAACTAATTGACCAAATTTCATAAAATTTTAGAAAACAGCAAACTATATTTAGCCTATTGCAGTTTTCGGGTAGAATGGATTACAGAATTCAAGCAAATGTTGATTTCGCTTCATTAGATCCTACCCCATAGTAAGTTTGCAATAAATCAGCCTTCTAAATCGCTATGAATGGGGATCTGGTGGGCCTGCAAAGACTTTTTAAAGCCCCCCCCCCTTTTTTCGCTCCCACTGGGGAATCTAAAATCCGCATCCGTGAGATTCTGTTCCATGATTTGATACTATTAATACGTAAATATTCAGTTTTCTAGGTCACCGGGGAATTTTAGGAAGGTTTGGAATTTTCTTTTTTTGAAATCCCCATTTTCTTTTAGCCCTGTGGGGTCAAAAATCATGTTCCGTTATGTTCTGTCTCATGGTAGATACTGTGTGCCCAAAAATTCTTCTGGGTCACCGAGGGGCGGCAGGAGGGTCTGGAACAGTGTTTCTTTCAGGCACATACCCCATTCACGGAGACGTTTTATGTTAACCTAGTTTCTACTTATGTGACAGCAGTTAGAGATATTAGGGATATAAGGCAAATAGAAAACTAGAGATATAAGGCAAATAGTAAACCGGCCTAAAAGTGCTGAAAGAAAGTGGTCTGGACAAGTTAAGACAATTATATGTAGATTTGTGCACTCTGTAATATGATATGCTTAACATCTAATATATCCATATATTATTATTTTAACTTAATTTCGTTGCAAAGCGAATTTATAATTCAAATGAAATTCGATATAATAACGTTAATAACATTTCTCATTCGAAATTCCCTCTATTGATGAATTGCCATACATGTTCTTAACATCCATTCCTGTTATTTCCCCCTCCATGTACAAGCCAAGGTTAAATATTTCATAATGTCCAAATACGGATTGCAACATGTTTAAAATACGTGTATCATTTTAGAAACAGTAGCAAAGATCGATAATTGGATTTTGGAGGGTGTTCTTAAGTTTATTTCATGTGGACACCAAATTCCCTTTATAAGGCAACTGAAATACATGTTCGGTAACACGAAAAGTCAATTTTACAGATTAACATAATTCGATATCATGTGAAAAATTCCATAAATTATAACATTTTCGCTAATTGAATCTTATCAAGAGGCGTCTGTTTTTACATAATAAGGGAAGACGTTTGTGTGTCTCTCTGTGTGTAAGCAGTCTGTAGCGATAAATCTAAGCATTGTACGAGCATGACATTTAGTACACAGGTATACGAAGACCCGAGATAGTGCACCTTGGTGTTATTTTTTAAATTTCAAATTAGTTTTTTTAGTTATTTATGATTGAAAATATCGGTTCTTTAGCGACTTAAAATGTTATCACAGAATTCCCATCTTGACACCATCGGAAAGATAAAAAAATTCGCTTTCAACAATTCTTTTCTGAACGGAGTCCATGCGATAAACATATCAATTTTAATGAGATTTAAAAAGTAATATGCTTTTCTTGCGTTTCAAACCTCTCTGAGTTTTGTATTACTATATATTAATATTGACACGCCATCCTACATTTATTTTTTTCAACAGCTAATTAAAATATCGCAGACCACGCCAAAAGAAAATGCTTCATAAACTCATCCGTTGATTAATTATAAACTTTCATCCGCGTAATGTCTTTTAATATGTTTTGAACGAATCTCGAAAGCCACCGGATCCCTCGAAGTCGAAACGCATGGGATAAGAACGACTCATTTCGTTGTAGGTGAGTGGATATTTTGGGAATGGCTGAGAGGGGGTGCATGAAATAAAACATGTCCGTTTGATAGCGTTCTCTTCCACAATAATAATTCCTCGTAATCGCATATACAGGAATGCGTTTACATGAATAGTGTGTCACAAGGAGTGTAAGCGACTCTTGTCACAATATCAAGTCTAAATTTTCATTTTATTTCCTTTATGGCCCGAAGGGGAAATGAGTCAATTTAATTTAACGACCGACATTTGAACTATTTGTTAAAACCTAAATAGACAACAGTATTCTATAGCCCATACAGAACACAGAATGGTTAAAAATATAATAAAATATTTTTATTTATGCCGATCGCAAATATGCACCGATAATATTTTAATGTTATAGTTTATATAAAATATGTTTTCGTTTAATAAAGAACCTCGGTGATTCCGTTTCCATCTTTCAAGAAAGCTGCTCCAAATAACGGGTGCAGTCAATAGAAACAAGCAATAAAAACATACTCGGATTTAATACGTAAAATTTAAACACAAGTATGTAAAAATATGACATATAGCTGTCTCAAGGATTGTTGTATTGTTTTGTTTTGTTTACGAGAATAATCGCTTTGTTTTTGTTCACGCATTTTTGAGTTTGCGGCTGGCGAACCTTTAACTGACTTAAATATGGCCCGTGGTTCAAAAAAAGTTAGAGACCACTGGTCTAACCAAAGTAGGGCATATCTACACCCTCTCTTGGTCAAAAACGTGTACATCAAGCTTTTGAGAATAAAGCGGGCCAACCCCATAAAGTCCTCTAATTCTTAACGAGAAACAGACGAATGTTTCGGAAAGCTGAATATTTGTGGTGCTGCCATCTCGTGAGTGGCATTGCCATCCGCGTTACGAAGATTGTGTGTTCGTTTTCCATCCTGCTCACCACAGTGAGACCAACTGCTTTCGTGGAGGTTGTTAAAACCCAGGCACTGTGTCTGGGAGCCCATTATTATAAATGTTCGACCAAAGATATCTTCGGGTACGAACGTATAATTGGGAATATGTTTCGTAGGAGATAATTAAACAGAAGGTCACCATAAAAGGTTTCGAGGACCGATAGCAGAGAATTGGTTAAAAAATTAGAAATTGTGTTGCAGATTTAAATGGTTCAGATAGTTTTCTTTCTAATAATGTATCACTTTAATTCCCAACAATACACGACGATGCATAGGGAAATTATTGGAATCGTGTCTCTACAGATGTGTTCGTTTTGAGCCCACCAGAGCCCGAAAAGACATTTTATCGTGACGTCTGTGTATGCCTGACTGTCTGTACAATGTATGTATCCACTCTAACTCAAAAACTACTCGGCGAAACAAAATCTGGCTGGTGGGTCACTTATGGGTCACCCACCTGGTGATGATTATATTTCGGTACGATTCGGAAAATAATATCCTGCCTTTTTTTTAAGAAATAACCAATAAAAGCAGTCAAAATCTTAAATAAAAGAATAAATATACAAACAAAAACATGCATATATGACTAAGTGTGTTGACAAAATGGTTGTGTCGTTCGCAATATTTGATGACATAAAGAATAAAGCCAGCTCCATTTCTCTAGCCATTTCGCCATCCATTCCCGAAATATTTATTTATTTATTTATTTTGTTATTATTGCACGTTGGCCGTGTTTCATAATGCGATAGGATGAAAGAAAAAATGTTTTAAAACTGTATTTATATAATTAAACAGAATATCAAGTAAATATTGGCATCATTATGTGCAATTATATTCAATTCAATAGATTTATAAAAGAAGGGAAAGTTTGATCCTATAGCGCTCTCATTTTCCGTACAATACAGGGTAATATATAGGGAAAGAATTGGAATCATGTGTCAAGAATCGGAATATGAATGTTTGACGCATCTACATGTTTCGAGTACTTTAGAACTGAAAAACAAAACATATTTAGTGTGACCTTTGTGTGTGTGTGTGTGTGTGTGTGTTCGTCTGTCTGTTTGTGCAATGTATGCATTCACTCTAGCTCAAAAATGAATAAGATCAACTCATTACCTTGGGGGGAACAGTTTCCCTAATATTTATTTATTTATGTCCTCATTTTGAGGAGCTGACGACATTTTATATACTTTTATCTTAACATTTGGTAGTTAAGTCTCTTGTGAGTTTCCCTGGTGCGGATTAGATTTTACTTCGATTTGAAAAAATAGAACATTCATTTTTTTTTTCGAAATGTACATTTTAAATAGTCAAAATCTGAAATTAAAGTTTGAATTTAATAGTTAAATGGTTGTTTTATGGGTAATTTTTTTTAACGGAACTTATAAGATAACTCTTGGATGAGCCGACCAGGTGGTCGAGCGGTCATGGGCACGCGTTTCCGTCTGATCGCTGGATTGCCGGGTTGTGGGTTCGAATCCCGCCAGCGGGCATGGATGTTGTGTTGTCGAGGCAAAGTCAGACTTCCGCCCTTGAGGTATCTCAATAAAAGTGAAACTGCAAATTTCTCCCTGTCGCCATGGGACCAGGGGTCTAGTGAACGTGGTGCACAGGCGCTCCTTCACCACGGGGGAATAAGTAACACCAACACTCTTGGATGAACTGTTTTCAAGATATATTTAAGATTCTTGGAAATTTAGGGAGCTCGCAACATTTAAAAATGTGTTAAGTTAATGAAAAAGTGCTCGTATTAAAACTGCAAATCTTTATAAATAAAATTGCTAATCGGTATGTATGTTTCCTACTCCCTACAGTACTACACCCTACAGTATTATCCGTGATACTTGAATTATACAAATGGGATAAGCCAGAATTTTCATGAAAATCCTACATGCTATCAGGGTTGCCAGAAGTGGCAAATTTTAGCCTATTTGGTTATTTTTGATCTCATTGGGCTAAAAACTTTTTTGAAGAATTAGCCAACCATTTTTGGCTAATTCTGGCTAATTTCCTTATTATTTGAAAATAATGACGAAATACGTATTTATTATATAATTTAATATGTTATTTAAATTATTTTAATGTTTTTGAATTGGAAACCTGACAATAGTAAATTCGGTTTAAAAATCTGGCATTATTAAAAGTTAAATTAGCTAGTAGCAATATATTATGAATGATAGTGGCATTGCAATTTGGCAGATTTTCTGCCAGATTTGGTTTATTTTCGTAAAGTCTTGGCAGATGAAAATTTATGAAAGTTTATAATTTGAAAAGTTGTGTTAAAATAAAGGAAATAAAATGAGTAAGTGGACAACTGATATTCATTGATATGGATGATGTTTTAGAAAATACCATTTTATCTACTTTTCATTAAATTAAAACTTTTCATTAATCAGTTTAAAGGCTGTTTTATTTTAAATAGTTACATTTTTCAGTTTAATCCTTTTTAATTAGTCTAAACACTCTAAATTTTTCATTTTAATATTAATCTTTGAATCTTGAAAAAAATATTGTTAAGTTCTCCTTGACGTTTTTATGCCACTAGTAGCATCTTTTGTTATGTGATACCTCCTCTACAAACTGTTTTTCTTTCAATTTGTTATAATGCCAGTATATTTTGAACATTTCTTAAGGAACTGGTTCTTGGCATTTGGTATTAATATTAAATATACAGTTAAAAACATCTGAATTGTAATGTTTTCTTTTACTCTAATTTTGAAAACTATAACTTAAAATATATTTTTCAGTAAAAATTAGTTAGGTATCTCTATGGATATGAACAATTTTGTTTTATACGAAAGCTTAAATTCCGTGCTAAAGAGATTTTTTTTCCTTTCTTCTTCTTTTTTTTTTTTTTTTTCTGACTGAGAATTAACGCATGTGAGAGTTGG
Source organism: Amaurobius ferox (assembly GCA_951213105.1). NCBI lineage: Eukaryota > Metazoa > Arthropoda > Arachnida > Araneae > Amaurobiidae > Amaurobius > Amaurobius ferox. Next base: position 80,387,521 of record OX578152.1, on the reverse strand, counting down.
TAAATTTGGATAATTTCAGATCGTGTTTTGGCCAGATTTGCTTAAATCTATCTAGCAACCCTGCATACTATACACAATAGCGCAGTGGCGTAACTAGTATTAAATGCGGTTAACAGGGACGTAAGATCCCGAGAAATATAGGGGCCCAGAGCGAACTGGAATACACATGCGACCAGAATAAAATACATTTTTTCTCAAAAATTTTATTGGAAGATAAAATCATTTTATTTTTATTATAAAAAAATGTACGTATTAAGAAGTCATGATTAATCACATTAATTTTTATGAAAAATGCGAAAACAGTTTTACATAAAATGTCCCTTGCTCGTAAAACATAAATGAAACGGTTTCTTAAAGTTTGAGAAACTCGGGGTCTTATCAAACGCGAGGTAGGGCGATACGGGGTCAAACGCTTGCGCATGAGCCGAACGATGGTTTTACTTTGCAAACGCCTTCATGTCACAGCAGAGAATGGCACAATGAACTGTAACTGGTCTAATATTCTAACGGTTTTCTAATAAAAACTATAGCAGTGTGTGAATGGCTTCTCAAACTATTTTGAAACATTTGAAAATAATCCCCATTCTATTACCTATGGTTAACTATAAATAATGTAAGTAAAATTAGTGGAGCTTAAGAAAGAAGATAGGCAAAAGAAAAAGTATAAAAATTCAAGGAAATACTAAATACACTCATTTTTTTCACTTATGAAAATAGTATAAAAAGTATTTTTAAATGCTTTTATCTTTGGGGGCCAAAACTTAAGATGTTGCCCCGAATTTTTTGTTTCCGGAAAATTATTATTTTCTTTGAGATGGAGGGGGGGGGGGTAAAATTTTGGGAGACCCAAGAATTTAAAGGGCAACATTTTAGTTTATGAAAATTAAAATTTTGTGAACCATTTTACATATTGTTTTTGAGAGGGTTAATATTCCTATTTACATCGCTGTTTACGCGAGACTTAATGCAGAGACTTAATCTGCACCCCCTTCTAATTCAGCCGCGTAAATTATGCACTATTCGCAGATCCTTAAATACGGTAAGATTGAATAAAGAGACACACTCTCGGATCCTCACTTCGAGTCTTATCTTAACCTTGGCGACGGGACGGAGATGCCCACTTGAGAAAGCAGTTGTCATCAAGTGATTATTCCAATAATGCCATTCCTGTGAAGGATAATGATCGCTTCCCACACCACGTCGCGCACTGCGGAAGACAGAAACAGTAGAAGTGATCGTGCTAAGAATAAACATTTCCCCTTTCACTGAGTATCTGTTTTTTTACGTCTTCTGCTAACGGAGTTAATTGTTTTCGTATAGAAAACATTTTCGATCAAATTGTAAATATGAAGGTTATTACAGGTTAAGGAAAAATATTTCTTTGTTATTCCTTCGGTCGGTCAGTCTGTGCAGTCTATAGTTCTCCGAAAATGCTCAACCGATTGGAAGAAAGTAAACGTGTTATAAAGATAAAATATTCAGAAAATATATCGATTTATTCTAATATTTTCCCATGTTAGGCGCAGCCCATTTCGTCTCCCACTTTAGGTCTGTTGATCACCCTCTACACAATACCGCTCGAGTCCATCCGATTTTAGGCTTACCGTCAATACTAAGAGTTTTATTCATTTACAACCCCTGATCAATCGCCTACTAGACTGATGAGCAGAGGCGCCCATAGAACGTTTTCCCGGGGGGGGTCAGCAGTAAAACTCAAAGATAGGACTTACATAATGGACTAGTTCGTGACATCAAACGACCAAAGCAGGACAAATGCCCCTTGCACTCGACTATAGGCACCCATACTGATGGGTCACTTCATACACACTAGCGGATACAAGTGGGACGCGAAGTTTTCTTTTTTTTTTTTAACAATGGCCAGGCACTTGATACACCATCATTCGCCTATACATCGGCCAGCATCGTGAACCATTTAGTCGTCATATGACGTTGGCCCGGCGCACCAGTTGGGGCGGAACACACTGTACCCAAAAATACACCATCCATGCCCGTAAGTGGGACTCGAACTCACACTGTGGCAACTGAGAGATAACGAGGAAACGCTTGCCTTGACTGCGCAATCACTGCATCGGCAGGAAGATGAAAACACACTTAGAATCTTAAAACCAGTACCCATTCTCAGTTTACATAACCCTAAATAGTTCAACTCGCAAAATTACTTCGATTTGAAATCCCTCTTTAAATAATCTGATTTTCGTCCGTAAGACGGTGTTTGGGTATTCTATAAAGAATCCACAGTCAACCTCTTTTTTTGAAATCGCAAAATGTAGATAGAGCTTTAGTTTTTAGCATTGATTAGGGATACACAGTCCTTCCGTTTGTTGGGGCAAGGCACTGGTGAATATTACTTAAAACTAATGGCATATGTCACCATATTTCTCTTTAATTTATTGTTTCACTGAAATGTTCTTAATCATAAATACGCTCTGTTGCAAACAAATATACGCATCCATAAGAAATTGAGCAACAGCCGCGAACTCGGCATGTATGTATCGTTTGAGGAGATATTGAAATGATTAGAATATGGAAGCAGAAAAACGTTTTTATTAAGAAATAGTGGCAACAAGAAGATGACATTTTATTAAGTGGTGAATCCTCGCCTGACAGCTATACAAGCGGTGCGGCATAGAGCGATGCGGCATAAAGTCAATTAATTTGCTTATGTACCTCTGTGGAAGATTCTTCTATACCTGATACAACTGGTCAGCTAATTCAGCGCAATTTCGAGAAGACTGCAATTGCAGTTCCAGCATATCCCAGACTTGTTCTGTTAGTGGGAATCTGTATGGCCATGGGAGGGTATTAAATCATCGATGAAAGTCGTGCAGTATTGTGGTCGAGCTTTATCTTGTTGGTGCTGGACAGCTTTACAGCATTGGCAGAACAATTGGCTGCAGAATATCGTCGATGAACAAGCGAGCCGTCAGACGGGCTTGCAGTACAGCTAAAGGAGATCGGCTGTCCCACGAGATGACTCCCTAGACTGTCACATCATGTGTGATGACCGTGTGGGTCTCGACAACAAATGCAAGATCGAATAGCCAGACCCAATTTCGTATTTTGGTTGACGAAAAATTTCAGATTCTTACACTTTACTATTAGATCTTCAAGATAATTAAAATGGTCATATTTTAATGAAATATTTAAATTATGAAATGAAATTATGTTGAAATATTAATATTAATATTAACAATATAATGAGTCATATTATTCTAACACAAGCGATGATTGCAATATGAGAAGTGAAAACCATTCATTAATTAACTAATATTTTCATTTAAAATTTGAAGAGTATTTCAATGTTGATTTTTCCCCCAATGAAGCTATAATAAGTACTGCCGCAAAGGCTTTTCCCGAAGTATTATTATACATAATAGAACAAAAGCCCAGAAGGAAATAATTACCTCATAAACTTAAAGTCTGACAATGTTTTTAGATAGAAGTATATCAGAATTAAAGTACTTAAATTTCAAATTTCAACAAAAATTTTGAAACCCGAATTTGACCAAATTTTATGGTGTTCACCAAAACGTGAATTATAAGGTAAACGGATGTTTAAAACGAAGTTTACCATCTTTTGGGTAATATAAATAAAATTGTTCCTCCTCCACACACGTATGCGACGGTCATTAGCGCTTAGATAGAAGTGAGATTCGTCGTTCCAGGCTGATCAAGATTGTCACGAATCCAACCGGCTCTGCCTATGCTGAGAGATCGGTGGTAGGCGACTTAATGGATGTCTACACCTAATTCCATCTTCTTCCAGTCGTTTCCGATTAGTATTCCTTGATACAGGATATATAGAGGATGACAAATGTCTAATAATTGTTGATAGTGAAGTCGTTGGTTCCTCACTTGACTGCATGATCCTCTCAAGAAATTGTCTGTCTGGGGCATGCAAGCCTCTATGACGATTACATGTGCCTTCTTTGATCCACTCTTGCCAACACCGAGCAACTGTCATATCCCTCCGACCAAGATGGCGACTAATATGTTGAATCAACCAGCTGCACTTAGGCCTATGATGAGTCCTCCCTCTAAATTAGGCAAGTGTTCATAGCTCTGTTGAGTTTCTTCCTACACAACTTGCAGAATCGAAATAGAAAATTTACAACTGAAACATTGGTTAGATTTGGGATAATTTCATCTGGGGGTACTTATATACATCCCATAAAAACATTTTTGCCCATATTGCCCAAAGAATGAAAAACTTCTGTTTAAAAATCTGCCTTTATAATTCACGTTTTGGTGACTGCCATAATATCTGGTCTGATTTGGAATATTTTAGCAAGATTTTAAATTTAGGTACTCAGAAGAATGAAACTCATATTTTAGTATCACATTTGTCCATTAAACTGACGTATTTATTCACCATAATTAGCTCCCTTTGGGGCTCCGGTCAACCAAACCTGCGTCTGAACCGTAGGACCGACCAAATAGTCTATCTCTTACAGACTTCTATTTAAAAATATTGACAGACTTTATTAAATTCATAAGGTAATTATTTCCTTTTGTGCTTTTTCTCTATTATGCATAATAATACTTCGAGAAAAAGCCCTTGGGGAAATATTTCTTCATTGAGGGAAAAATCAACATTGAAATACTCTTTAAATATTTAATGAAAGTATAATTTAATTAATAAAAGCTTCTGAATTCTGATATTACAGTCAATGTTGGTAGAGTTTATGTTAGAATAATTATTCATGATATTTTTATAGGTAATTTGCTTATCAAAATGAATATTACACGGTCTATGGTAACGATAAATGGGAAATTGTGTTTGTTTACGGAGGGAATTAAAATCCTTGATATATTAATTATATTTTATATAATATGAGAAAAGAAAATTTAAATATTTCAATAAAATATGTCCATTTTAATTATTTGGAAGATCTATCTAACACTAAACTGTAAGAATCTGGAATTTTTGAAATTTTTCTTCAACCAAATTACGAAACTCAGCTTTGAAAGCAAATATAATCGTTGTCAGAGGCGAAATTTTAGTTTCTCCCGACAACTAAAGAATAAATTATAAATTTGGATATTCCAAAATTTATTTCTTTGCAAGCTAAATCCTGCGGAATTCAAAACATCAAATGTGGAACCAAGATAGCTCAATGGTTAAGGCAGGTTGGTCACACGCTGTAGTCCCATGCTCGATTATCGACGCCGCATAAAATCATCCCCGTGTCTATTCGAAGTATGGGCACGATAAATGTGTAGATTCGAAAATCCATCCGATATATGATGGGTTAGGGGAAGGTCGGTACGGTCTCGGTTTTCTTCCTCCCTCATTGGGTTGCACTTTTCCGAAGCGTCCAACCACATACCTTATAGCTTCTAGCAGGTCGGACTGTAGAAATAAATGAACTTCATTTTGCCACACGATTGCTACAATTTTATCTATTAAATGAATGTATAACAGTGGGGTAAGGAACTATGCAAAATGGAGATTTAGTTGGGTCTGAGAGAAAGAATTTTGTAGATAATCTAATGGTTACACCCTAGTCCTCTGGATACGTCGTTACACAGCGAAAAGTTGCTAAATATATTCTTACAAAAATAAAGCTCGGGGGGTGCTGGTTACAGTTTGCTTAAAATGCTTATAGTATCAAATACACATGTGTAACAGCACAATTTTGAAGTGGCAAGATGCAATACACAAGAGTTGCCGAGGAAAACGCCGCTAAGTTTAGACGCGCGAGTAATAAAGTGTTTCATATGCATTGCGTTATCATAATATTTCATTGCGGATGAATCTACTCAGTGGCGTCGCAAAGGGGCGTGGGGGTCCTTTCCCCCTCACCCAGGGTCCCATAGAAATCGGTGAAATTTCGAGGATTGATATTCGGAGAAATGGGATTTTGGGCTGCGACAGTCGTGTTTGGAGATAAAATATTTCGAAAATTATTGATATATTCAATATGTCAAGTTATCTGTTTCGTTATGCAAACTGTTTTCAAATTCATATATTTTCCTTGTGTTTAACTGATTGCTGCAACAGAATAAATATGGTGCGGATATAAATTTTACTACTATTTTAGGGTTTTCATTTGGTCATATGTTTATCAAACTTCATATATTTTGTAAATATGTTTACGAGGATGTTTATTTCTTCAGACCTGTCAGTGAATATAATTTTATACAGCGAGAATAGAGATTCATGTACTTCTTTTTAGAGGAATTAAGTTACATATTTTTACAGAATTTTTATAAAATCATACCATTCAGAATATTACTAAAATTTGGACATATTTTAAATATTGAGTACCGCCGAATATGTTCGTTAGCTAGTAACACTGCTAGCTTACAATAAATTTGAAATCGATTGTGGTGTGGATGTTATGGATGGCCAGTGTTATGGATGGCTAATGACCACCATAGAAAATTGTAAAATTGTTGTACATTCGGTGCTGAAGTACACTAACATCTTCGAAACCGGTCTATCCATCGATGTCGGTGCTGCAATGGGAGCATGATTTCAATCTTTCGGAACGTCCACTATTATTGGATTACGACTATGTTATTTACAAGATTTGAATTTCCTAAGTTTACGCTGAATCTTTCTTTATCATGAAATCAGTAAAAATGCTCAAAGGACGCCCTCCTCTTACACTGTCAGCAATCTCCAGGAGAGGCTTTGCCATAAAACATTTTTATGTCAAAAATATATGCAATCCAGAATTCCAAAATACTGTTTTTAAGATACCACCATGGATGCACATCATATTTCATATTTTATAGCGTAAGTTTAAAACACCGTTCACCCCCTCTTGATATTTTAGATATTGTGTCACGAAATTTATGTGAACTATAATAAAATAAAAGTTCTGTGGAATATTTGATTCAAATTTTTATTTAAATAGCTGGCCTAAAATATTTTGAACTGTTACTTTCCCTACATGCATGGTATAATGCATAAGCAAAATACTATTGTGACGGGGTCAAAAATTCGAATTCGAATTTCTGACGTAAAAGCATGTTTAAAGCATCCCTAAACTAGAATCGAATATTTTCAGTGTGATATCTGTGTATGTTAATGTGTGTATGTATGTGTATCAGTATGTATGTATATTATTGTGTGTATGCATGTTATTGTGTTATTGTGTATGTATGTATATGTATGCTAATGTATGTATGTGTGTTAGTGTGTGTATGTATGTTATCGTGTACGTATGTATGTTAGTGTGCGTGTATAAATGTGTGCGTGTCTGTGAGTCTGTAGACACGACATCTCTCGAAAAATATGAAGATTTTCTAAATAATTTGGAACGTTTATTATAAACCATGAATATTGGAAACCTGATCCTTTTAAATCAGTCGAATTTCAAGACTCCATTTTACCAAATTTCAAATGAATTTTTGAAAAAATTATAAAAGAAATCAGAACCTTCAACAATTGTAATTAAATAATCATTTTACATGTAATTAGAAAACGAATGATACTTCAGCACGCTAGTACGGACCTTTCTCAAGATAATGCACGATTTTCGTATAATTTTTGAAAAACAAATTATTAAAAAATCAGGGCTTTTAATAGTATTAAGTATATCACCGTTTCATTCGTAACTTTTCATTAGAAAACAAAAGACACAATCTTCAGAATGCTAACATGGACGCTTATACAGATATTGTATTTTTTTTCAAATACCACTTAAAATAATCTAATGTGGGCAGCACATGACTTTCTGTGAGAGCGGGAAGCAACGTATGCAGTTTTGATGTTTACGATAAAACATAGCGCAAATTTTTAGGCACCGTTTTATGACAGTCTTGGCCCGAAAGGTCATGAACCCAATAAATTAACGTCTCGTAAATTACAGGTGTAGTCGGTGCAAAGATCTCTTAGGGCCAATATTTAAACAAAGTTTCAGTGGAGACTCAAGGAACCAATGATGCGAAGATGCGACATCGCACTGAGGAGCATCGAATGAGAGCAAGGAGGGCGTATCTCGACCTTAAGCCAAATGATCTGGCTACAAGGAGAAAATGTCAAGGAATATCAGATTGGAATGCTAATTCAAGCAGTGTTGTTCATAAGTAGAATGATTATCCAAAAGCAATGAGAGAGAACCGTGATTATACAGAATGAGAATCCAAAAGTTCAGAGAGTCGTGTTTTGAAGGAAGCAGTGTAGTGGTTATTTTGAGTATTGAGAATATTTTAGAAAAAGACGAAGCTGACGCCAAATATCAGATAAAGAAGCGACAAAACGCCCTGTCATGCTGAGGAACAGACCCGAAATACAGAGGTATGTGTCAGTCTTCGTATACAGGGTATCCCAAAAAGATTGAAACGCGCTTTCATTCTTTACCTGTTAGAGACAAGTGGACAATGTAAATTGCAAAAATGTTGAAAGTAAGGTAGGAAATGATACTACATTAATGAAATAGTCCTCCCATTCATTTTCAAAAATTTACCCTTTTTAAAGTTTTATACGACCCCTCCTTAGACAAATTTTGTCAATTAGAATTTTTTTATTTTTAATGAAACAAGATCATTAAAAAATCCGTATATCTGTGTCTTTAAAATTGAGTGAGTTATATTTAATTGAAAATTGAACATTGTAAATGGGGACCCTATATCAAATTATAAATGTAAATTTGTGACATATCACAAAAAAGATAGAACTGGATGATAATACATAAGGGACATTTTTTCGAATTCCGCGTAGGCTCACGATGCAATCACGGATTTTTAAATACTTTTCAATAATTAAGTATTTTTTCAATAATTAAGTACTTTTAAATACTTGTTTTATCTAACAATTTCCATTGTCAATTTGTTTATGATCCCCATTTTCACTGACAAAACAGCCTTTCACATGGTACGGAAAGTGGCATAAGTCAGATTTTTTCCTTTATCATAATTCAGTTGATTTTAAAGATACGAAGATATGGATATGCGTTTTTTTAATGATCTTGCTGCATTAAAAATAAAAAAAATCTGATTAACCAAATTTGTCTAGGGGCATCGTATAAAAATTTAAGATGTGTAACTTTTTGAAATTGAATGAGAGGACCATTTTATTAACGTAGTCTTATTTCCTACCTTATTTTCAACATTTTTGCAATTTACATTACCACTTATCTCCAACAGGTAAGGAATTATAGCGCGTTTGAATCCTTTTTGGGACACCCTGCATTGCTGCGCCGAAGCACTAAGCCAATTGTTAGTCTTTGGAATAAAATTCAAACGACCTGGTTGGTCTCAAACTGTGCTTTTCTCCCCCTTAAGCGTTTGTTAAAAATAATGTAATTTTATTCATAACAATATAAGATGTGAATAAATAATATTTATTTTAAAGTTAAAATTGTGGAATTTAATGTGTAGTGTTTTAATTAATGATTATGCATATAATGGAATTTGTGCAAAGAGGTAGTGGTGGGTTATTTCAGCCACGATAAAAAAGTGCGAATGTTACGATTCACGACCTCTATTAATTGAGATTAATAATTTAATTCACAAAATAAAATTATATTTATAAAAGAAATTAACTCCAATTAATTTTTTTCTATTTGTTCACCACACTTTCATTACATAATACAATGACTTTATTTCTTTAACACAACAAAAAAATCTGATGTGGGCAGCACATAGCTTTCCTTATACAATGCAATGAATTTACTAATTTTGCAGTTAAAAAAAATGTTACTCTTATAGTAGATATTGAATTTTCTTCAATTAGTCGTAATTTTCATTGATTTGGAGTCATTTTTATCTATTTGGCGCGATTTTCGTTAATTTGGCAACATTTAAAAATGTCGCCAAGTTGGGGAAATTCCGCTAAATTCGTCGCCAAAATCTCGCCAAGCGTTATGGACGGAGAAATAAGTTATTCTTACAACGAATAAACGACTATTGGCGTTCAAATACAAAAGTATTACTCAAAGTATCTTTTCTCGTGAGTGGAACGAGTTAGATCCACAAGAATGATGTCACCCAATCCCATAATATTACATGTGAAAAGTAAACATGTTTCTTAACAGTTAATATTTCTTTAATTAATGGGATTTCTTGATAAATGTATTTGAAAAATGTGCAATTTCTCGCGAACGGTTCATGCTAGCATTCTAAAGTTTATGTCAATCACTTTCTAAGGACAAATTACATAAGAAATTTCTATTTCCATAACTTTATTAAAGGTTTTGATTTTTTGATGATTTTTCCAAAATTTCACTCGAAAATTTAGGGGTGTTCCGAACATTCGATTGTGTTTTAAAACAATAGGCTTCCAGTATTTACGGATTGTAATTTTTGTAAGAAATTTCATTCGAATCACTCCATTCGTTCGTCAGATATCGTCTCCACAGACTCACTGACACTGACACACACACACACACACACACACACACACACACAGACATCACTTCAAAAATGTTTGATTCGTGATCAGGGATGCTTAAAACGTGCTCTCCCGTCGAAAACTCGAATTCGAATTTTCGACCTCGTCACAATACTTTCCTTATACATTATATGTATAAGAAAAGTAATAACGGCGTTCAATATACATGCCACGTTTTTGGTATTGAACAAGTTTATGAAAACTTCGATTTGGATGTAAAATCTTTTATCTATAACTCGCCATGAGCAACTTCAATAGAAGCAAACTATTAGAAATGAAGTTCATCGATGTTAATGGTTGATGTTAGAAAATTGGCAGTGTCTAACTTTACATTACCACGTGTTAAAAAATCTGATGTGGACAGCACATGACTTTTTTTATATAATGCAATGAATTTACTTATTATATAGTTGATTATTATTGTAGTAGATATTTATATTCTTTCAGGATATTGAATTTTCGTCAATGATTCGTTATTTTCATTGATTTAGCGTCATTTTTATCCATTTGGCGAGTTTCTCGATAATTTAGCAACGCTCAAGAAAGTCGCCATGTTGACGACATCCCATCAAATTCGTCGCCAAAATCTCGCCAAGCGTTATGGACGGAGAAATAAGTTATTTTTTGCAGCAGATAAATGACTATTGGCGTTCAAATACAAAAGTCTTACTCAAAGTATTTTTCTTCATGAATTGAACGAGCTAGAACCACGAGAATGATGTCATCAAATTTATCGCATGGTATTACATATGAAAAGTGAACATGTTTCTTAATAGGAACTATATATTTTTCATTTTATATAACATTCTGATAATTTTTTTGGAAAATAGGCAGTATCTCGAGAACGGTTCATGCTAGCGTTCTAAAGTTTATGTCAATCGTTTTCTAAGGGCAAATTACAAAAGAAATGTCTATTTGCGTAAATTTATTAAAGGTTTTGATTTTTGACGATTTTTTCAAAATTTCACTCGAAAATTTAGGGTGGCTCTGAACATTCGATTGCGTATAAAAACAATAGGCCTCCAATATTTACGGATTGTATTTTTTGTATCAAATTTCATACGAATCGGTCCATTCGTTCGTCAGGAATCGTCTCCACAGACTCACTGACACACACACACACAGCCATCACTTCATAAATGTTCGATTCGTGATCAGGGATGCTTGAAACGTGCTCTCCCGTCGAAAACTCGAATTCGAATTTTCGACCCGGTCACAATACTTTCCTTATACATTATTGTATATAAGGAAAGTAAAAGTAAATGTTTTCAAAAAGAACACATCTTAAATATTTTACCGCGATATATCATAATGTCAATCAAAGACACCATTATCTCTGATTTAATCATTGGTAAAATGGAATGGCTCTAAAAAAAACTCCGATGAAATCAGATAATATTCTTGTTATAACACTCGTAACATGGTTTTGAAGCGATGTCACACCTGACATACTGTACTAATGATCATGATATATCTGTAGCAGGCGTATCTGTAAAACCATGGCCTGTGTCATTATACAGGGTGATTAAAAAAATCTGATGTGGGCAATACATGAGTTTCCTTAAATAATGCAATGAATTTACTACTTTTACAGTATAAAGATAGGGTTTACTTATTTTAGATACCTATATTCTTTCCAAAATATTGAATGTTCGTCAATTAGTCGTCATTTACATTGATTTAGCGTCATTTTTATCCATTTGGCAAGATTTTCGTTAATTTAGCAACATTTAAAAAGTCGCCAAGTTGGCGACATTCCGCCAAATTCGTCGCCAAAATCTCGCCAAGCGTTATAAACGGAGAAATAAGTTATTTTTATAGCAGATAAATGACTATTGGTGTTCAAATACAAAAGTATTAGTCAAAATATCTTTTCTCATGAATGGAACGCGCTAGATCCACGAGAACGATGCCACTTAATTTATCGCATGATATTACATATGACAAGTGAAAAGGTTTCTCAACAGTTAATATATTTTTTTTAATTTATGGGATTTTGGGATAAATTTATTTTAAAAATGTGCAATATCTCGAGAATGGTTCATGCTAGCGTTCTAAAGTTTATGTCAATCGTTTTATAAGAAAAAATTACATAAGAAATGTCTATTCGTGCAACTTTAGTAAAGCTTTTAATTTTTTGATTGTTTTTTCAAAATGTCACTCGAAAATTTATGGGGGTTCTGAACATTCGATGTTAGTTTAAAAACAATAGGCTTCCAGTATTCACAGATTGTGATTTTTGTACCAAATTTCGTTCGAATTGGTTCATTCGTTCGTCAGTTATCGTCTCCACAGACCCACAGACTCACTGACACACACACACACACATACTTCCACACACATACACACACACACACACACATACTTTCACACACGCACACATACTTTCACACACGCACACATACTTTCACACACGCACACACATACTTTCACACACACACACATACTTTCACACACACACACATACTTTCACACACATACACACACACGCACACATACTTTCACACACACACAGACATCACTTCAAAAATGTTCGATTCGTGATCAGGGATGCTTGAAACGTGCTCTCCCGTCGCAAATTCGATTTCGAATTTTCGACCCCGTCACAATACTTTCCTTGTACATTATGTATATAAGGAAAGTAAAAAGATGGTCCAAACTTCATAAGGTGGTAGTACACAACAAATCAAGCATTTTTCGTCATAGTTTATCGGGTAGAAAATTAACGCTTGCTCGTTGGGATGCGGCCAATCCGCAAAATTAAAAGCGTCATTCTGGTTGTTATTTTCTGGTTGAAGAAGAAAACCACATATGCAAATTTCATCTGAGGAAGAAGAAGTATCCTTATGTAAATTTTCGTAACACCGAATGTACAGCCGTATTAGTTAGCAGCAGTAATTCTCAGGTCCAACTTTTGAGACGATGGAGGAATTTACAAATAGAGAAAAAGCCGATATGTATTTCATCTATGGAGCTGCAAATGGGAATGGCAGAGAGGCACAACGACTGTACGGAGAACGTTCCCCCCATATGCCGTTGCCCAGTCGTAAAATATTCGAAAGTTTGCATCGGCAGCTCTTGCGATCTACAGATTGGGCAAGGTGGTCCCATAGCTTGGTCCCCACGATCACCCGATCTGTTGTCTCTTGACTTCTTTTTGCAGGGATATCTCAAAAGTCTCATCTATGATACGCCCCTTGAATCTCAGTCCCTGTGGATGCCTCCCCCACTGGGTTCCGGTCTAAATTGGGTGGCACTTCCCGACCGTCCAAACAGTTACCTTACATCTTTCTGGTAGGTCGGACGGTCTGGGTTTCAACAACAACAACAACGCCCCTTGAATCTGCAGTTTAGTTTTCTGAGCATTTTTTAGTAATAAATATTTCATAGTGGAAACATTCTAAGGAGAATAGTGAATTCTTCGAAAAGCGGAACTCGTCGCCAGAATTTCGGCCGCTGTTGACGAAGTGCGCGACATGCCTGGTCTGTTCGAGAAAGTTCGCCAACCCCTCCGTCGCCGCTGTCAAACGTGCATTCAGGTTGGAGGTTTCTCCTTTGAGTCATTGCTGTAATTATTGTTTGTTAAATGTCATTTTATAACTTCTAAGCCATTCTTGTGTTTTCGCCTCACCTCACTGGTTTCACCATTAAGCGCCCACTGGCGCCTTTAAATATCATTTTCGACAGGGCACACTACGACGAAGACTGGTTTGGTGTTGCTGTTGAGACCTAGATCGTCCGACCTACCAGAAAGGTGTAAGGAAACTATTTGTACGGCCGGGAAGAGCCACCCAATTTCGACCGGAACCCAGTGAAGGAGGCATTCATAGGGACCGTGCCTCTTTCCCCTACTACAAACCACTCGAAAAGACTTACGGACCCACATAATTATCGTGATCGTACTCCGCGTGAACACGGCGGTAGTTTGGGTAGCGGAGGGAATCGAACCCGGACCCACCAAGTACAATTCCCACGCGCTAACCACTGGACTGCCGCGTCCGCTTGGTTTGGTGTTGTTGTTGTTGTTGTTGAAACCCAGACCGTCCGAGCTACCAGAAAGGTGTAAGGAAACAGTTTCGACGGCCGGGAAGTGCCACCCTATTTAGACCGGAACCCAGTGGGGGAGGCATCCACAGGGACCGTTCCCGCTTTCCCGTACCACCACCCCCTCGGAAGGACTTACGGACCCACATGTTTAACGTGATCGTAATCCGCATGAACACGGCGGCAGTTGTGGCAGCGTGCGAATCCAGCGCGCAAACCACCGGGCTACCGCACCCGAAATGTGTCAACAGCACGCGGTGTTCCCAGGTGGTCACCCACCCAAGTACTAACCGCGCCCGATGCTGCTTGACTTCGGTGATCAAACGAGAATCGGTGTTTTCAGCACGATAGGACAGTTGGCATGCTTGGTTTGGTGTGTACTACTACCTCGTAAAGTTTGTCCCATCTTCTTCGAATCACCCTGTATATATTGGTACACTGGCAAAAGGTAATAAAATTATAGCAGTGCTCCTCAACCTTTGTGAGACTGCAGCGCAGTAAATTATCTTTTTATAAAACGAGAGACAGGTTCGAACAAATTTACTCGTAAATGCCTTTCAAATTAAAAAATTTATAATATTATTCAGTATAAAATGGATTATTGTATTGTAAAATTGATTTTACTGGTGTTGGTTTGATGAAAAACCGGTATTGAGAGAGAAAAATATTTGTCCATTGTAATTTACTATTGAAGTCAGTTGAACAGTTTCTTATTCATATTAAAATTTAAATGCAACTTGGTCACTGGCATTTGCTACACCTATGTTATTTAGGCGTTCTGGTTCTGAGCTTTTTGACACATTCACTATTTTCCTTAAAATATTTCCACTATGAAATATGCTCATAAAAAATGCTCAGAAAACTAAAATGACAAATTCCAGGAAAATTTCTGGCGGCTGAGTCAAGTTGATATCAGGGCCCGATACTGGTCCGCGCAGTGTTTCTTTCAGGGCATTTTGGTCGGGGGGGGGGCGAATGAAATTTTAGGGGGGCAAGTTTTCTATTTGCCCTCTATAAATATATCTAAATGCTGTGTCACATAAATAAAAATTAGGTTAGCATAAAATGTCTCCAGGAGTGCGAATACTTCTCTCCGGGGGGGGGGGGGGGGAGGGATCTCCCTTCCGGGGATATGCCTGAAAGAAACACCGAGTCCAGGGCCTTACGATTGAGCAACACTGAATTAGATCCATTTAGCGTTAAGTCATTTTCAAAAGTAAAAATCATATGGCTTTATCAAGTAAAGAATCCATTATCCATGATTTAATCATTAGTAAAATGAAATGGCGCCAAAAAAAAACCTCCTATGAAATCAGAGAATATTTTTTATTATAACACTCGTTACATAGTTTTGAAGCATCGTCACTCCTGGCATGCTATACTAATGATTACAATATATCTGTAAAATGCGTATTGCACAGCCATTGCCTGCGCCATTATATATATTGGTACACTCCAAAGTGTAGGACAAAAAGTAATGGAATTAGAACCATCTAATGTTGTGTCATTTTCGAAAGTAAAAATCATATGGCTTTGTCATATAAAAGACCAATTGCAATAATGAACAGATATAACGATATATATCTGTTCTTTCTAAATTATTAAAACACATAAATAATTCAGAGATCTGACCAGAGCTGTAGCAAGAGAAATGCTAACGGTGCCCTGCACCAGTCGCCGTATCCATATGGCAGCTCTTTCATCCATACAGGATATAGAAAAAGAGGCGTATACAAAATTGCCTAGCACCAGCAACCAGATAGAGCGGAAAATGTAAAATCAATTTCTATATTCCGAAAATCATTTTCTGTATTCTAAAAACCCCTTTCTATATTTTGAAATCCTTCTCATCTGTTCATGAACTTCCAATCAGGTTTGTTAGCTGTGGCTAATTTTAGCCAATTTGGCTATTTTTGATCGCGATGAGATACAAACATTTTTGAAGAGTTAACCAACCACTTTTGGGCTAATTCTGGCTAATTTGCATATTATTGTAAAATAATAACGAAAAACGTATTTTTATTATATAATTTAGTTTTTGATTTGGAAACCTGCCAACAAATTTGGTTTAAAAATCTGACATTATTAAAAGTTAAATTAACTGGTGGTAATATATTATGAATGATATAGTTGCCAATTTGGCAGATTTTCAGCTAGATCTGGTTTATTTTCGTAAGGTCTTGGAATACGCAAATTTGTGGAAGTTTATAATTTGAAAAGTTGTGTTAAAATAAAGGAAACAAGAAAGATCAATCATGCATAAAGCATTGATTATGAAACACTTTCCAACTTCAATGCAATTTTAAATGAACATCTCCAAAATGCAGTACATTCCTCGGTAATATTTTGAAAATTATCTCAATACTACATTAATTATTATATTTGAAAACTTAAAACTTCATCGAAAAAAATGAACTTCATTCAAATGACGGCATTGAATATACATTGCCTGGTTTAAACATCTCTAAAACGCGATACATTCCTCGGTAATATTTTTAAAATTATCATGATACTACAATAATTTATTATATTTGAAAACTTCATCGAAAGCAAATGAACTTTTTTCAAATGACATCATCGAAAGATAAATCGCCTCTATATACAAGCAGCATTTCATTCATAATTTTTTTAAATTCCTTTCATTCATCATAATACTATATAGTATATTTTATTTAAAAACTTACAAGTAATTTAACTCTATGCTTAAAATTTAATCGAAAAAGTCGTCTTCTTTGTATAAAATCAATGCATGTTTCATTCATATCAGTTATATTGCGGACTCCATGAGTTAAATAATTTTGCGTTAAAGAAATGCAGCAATTCTTATACAACTCATTCTACATATTTTAGTGTTTACATTTTCCATAAGTAAAAATTAGGCTTCGTTGTAGAAATAATCAAAGTTTGATGATCATTTAAACTCAAATATATTGTAATTGCGTTGCTTCAGAACATTGATGCACAGAATTTAAGCAAAAATAAAGCGGTTTTAGGACGAATACAATACTAAATACGAATTAAAAAGAACTTTAAAAATCACGATTTTGATACAAGATGGATGCCATATTTTATTTTGAAGTGGGTCACGTGATCTCTTCATATAATGGTCACGTGATATCTCCATATAAAGAGTGTAATTATTATTTTAATTTTTATTTAAAAAATTACTGAATATATTTTGCTGAAATTTTTTTATATATTTTATGGGATAATTTGAATATTTCCTAAAAATTTCGAAGGAATTTGTGAATTTTAAATTCGCTTATGAAATGTTTGAAAAATTAGGTCCCATAGGGTTCAATGTATTTTATTTTTTCAACTCGGGTTTAATCCAAAACTAATTGGGTGATATTATTCATTTATATTCCCATAGGTCCCACAGACTGTCTAAACAACATACTAAACTTTCATTTTGATAAAGTCATTTTTACAGTAGTTATCGTGCTAAAGGACAGACAGAATGAACAAAGTCATAAATACTTTTCAACTATGTTGTAAAGTGTTAATAAAATGGGTAAGTGGAACGGTGATATGGATTTATATAGATGAATAAGTTTTAGAAAATATCAATTCAACTCCTTTGTTATTAAATTTAAACTTTCCATTAATCAGTTCAAATGCTATTTTATTTTAATTATTTTTGAATTTTTCAATTTAGCCCTTTTTAATTAGTCTAGTCTCTAAATATTACATTTTAATATTAATCTTTGAATCTTGTAAAAAATATTGTAGTTTCTTCTTGACTTTTTAATGCTATTATTAGCATCTTTTGCTAAGTGATACCTCCTTCCTCTACTAAATGTTTTTGTTTCAATTTGTTATAATACCAGTATATTTCGAACATGTCTCAAGGATCCGGCATGTGGTAATAACATTGAATATACAGTTACAAACATCTGAAATTGTAACGTTTTCTTTTACTTTCATTTTGAAAACTATAATTTAAAATAAATTTTTCATTCAAAATTATTTAGGTTTCTTTATGGATATGAACAATTTCGATTTGTGTAATCTTAAATTCCGTGCTAAAGCATTTTATTTGCCAACAGAGAAACGCATGTGTGAGTTGGCTAAATTTGGTTAACTTTAGATTGCGTTTTTGCTAGTTTTGCTTAAATCCACCTGGCAACCCTGCTTGCAATATGCCGAACAATAAAGTCTTTAATAACATATCCATTCCGCTTCATAACATGTTGAATGGCATTGAAGAATTTTAAAAAGACTTACGGACCAATAATTGCATTTTGAAAGTCCTTTCTTGGCTCAGATGAAATATGATTAGATTATACTTCAATTTAATTATACTAGGAGGCTCTGCCCCCTGCTCGCTACGCTTCGCCAACCCCCTTCAGGAGGCTTCGCCTCCTACTCACTGCGCTAGCAGACTTCGCTTTATATCTATCTCTCCTAAAAATTTTACTTAATGAATTCCTGGATCCTGAGCTCCCTTCGCGAGCTATTTCATACCAAACTGAAGTTTACATCGATAAACGGTTTATTTCATCGTGGTAACCTCTTATTTCTCTATAAATGTACCAAATTTCATATTTTTGTATGCTATTGTTCTTACGGTGCGAAACGGAGAAATCGCCAGACATGCCCATAGGAAAAAAAATTTTCACTTTAGAAATGCATAAAAAGAAAACTCAAAAACTACATCGAAATTAAAAAAAAGGGCTCAGTCCTGCAAAAATTCACCCATGTAGGTTCCTGCCTGCAAAAATTCGTGGTCTTGCTATTGTTAGTCTATCCAGGACGCGAACTCGCAGCTCAAATATTTTTTCTTGGACTTTAACTAAACTACAATATATATCAAAAAACGTTTATTTCAGCGTATTCCCCAAAGCTTTTTCTACAAATGTACCAAATTTCTATTTTTGTATGCAATACTTTTTGCGGTACGAAGCAAAGAATCTCGAGAAACGAGAAATTTGTCAAACAGCGGCGGCGGCGTCAGCTACTTTTTTAATATAGAGAGATTTTTGTCTAGTCTTGGTTACAAACGTATTAAAAAAATGAATAGATATTAGTGATTTAACCGCATATAAATATCTGACCATGTCTATATACTATGTTCGTTTTGCAAACACCAGTATGGTCAATTGAACCGCTGTTTGGAAATTCAAAATAACAATTAAAATAATGTGTTTAAACATAGTAAATTACAAAATGAATTTAAAATTAAAGTATCTAACTTGTTTTCGAATATATATTATAATATGATTGATTTTAGGTTAAACACATTGGCATATACAGGATTTTTCCCAGAGGGGGTGCTAAAATTGACTACATTCAAAATTTAGAGATTAATATCAACCTTGAAATATACATTGTTACAAAGTAAATGTGAACCCTTTAATAATTAGTGTTTACAGCACTTTTAAGAATTAGAGTGCACCAATTTTTAAAAATTAGAGTGAACCACCTTTAAAAATATCTTTCCCTTTCCTAACAGAATTCTAACCTTCCTGGAGACACAGCACCTAAACTAACAAATTGGACATTCATAAACATGCCAAATGTAATAATAATAATCCTAAATTGTCCATTTAGGTATCAGTTTAAATTGTTTTTAACACTTTACAACAAAGTTGAAAAGTGTTTATGACTTTGTTCATTCTGTCTGTCTGTGTGTCTGTCTGTCTGTCTGTCTGTCTGTCCGTTAGCACGATAACTGCCGTAAAAATGACTTAATCAAAATGAAATTTTAGTATGTTGTTCAGACGGTCTATAGGACCTATGGGAATATAAAATAATAATATCACCCAATTAGTTTTGGATTGAACCCGGGTTGAAAAAATGGAATACATTGATCCCTATGGGACCTAATTTTTCAAGCATTTTTTAAGCGGATTTAAAATTCACAAATTGCTTCGAAAATTTTAGGTAATATTCAAATTGTTCCATAAAATATATAAAAAAAAATTCAGCGAAATATATTCAGTAGTTTTTTAAATAAAAATTAAAATAATAATAACACCTCTTATATGAAGCGATCACGTGTCCATGATATGAAACGATCACATGACCCACTTCAAAATGATATATGGCATCCATCTTGTCTCGAAATCGTAATTTTTAAAGTTCTTTTTAATTCATATTGAGTGTTGTATCCGTCCTAAAACTACTTTATTTTTGCCTAAATTCTGTGCATCTACATACTGAAACAACGCAATGACAATATATTTCAGTTTAAATGCTCATCCAAATTTGATTATTTCTACTATTAAGCCTATTTTTCACCTATGTAAAATGTAAACAGCAAAATATGTAGAATGAGTTGTATTAGACTCGCTGTAATTCTTTAACACAAAATCATTTAGTCCATGGAGTCTGAATGGCTGATATGGATGATTCATTGATTTTAGAAAGAGAAGGACGATAATTTACGAAGTTTTACGCATAGAGATTACTTACTTGTAGCTCCATGGTCTTAATTTTTAAATAATATAAATTATTATAGTATTGTGATGAATGACATGAATGGAAGAATTATTTATGAATGAAATGTTGCTTTTATAGAGAGAGCCGGGCGTGTTATTTTTTTTATGACGTCATTTGAATGAATTTCAGTTGTTTTCGATGAAGTTTTCAAATATAATAAATTATCGTAGTATTATGATAATTCTAAAATTATTACCGAGGAATGTATCACATTTTAGAGATGTTTAAACCAGGCAATTTATATTTTAATGCCGTCATTTGAATGAAGTTAATTTTTTTCGATGAAGGTTTAAGGTTTCAAATATAATAAATTAATGTAGTATTGTGATAAGTTTTAAAATATTACCGAGGAATGTATTGCATTTTAGACATGTTTAAGTAAAATTGCATTGAAGTTGGAAAGTGTTTCATAATCAATGCTTTAAGCATGATTGATCTTTCTTGTTATTAATATACACATAGGAGGAAACACATAATTGTGGTTGAGTGTTCTAATTCCAAAGAACATATTTTTTATTTTTTTCATATTGACTTTTAAATAAATTGACAATTTTCCAGGATAGGGGGTACTTTAGCAGCCCCTGATCCCGCTATGCCCATGGTTAAATAATATATTTCTCGGTATATATCGCAAAGATTATCATTCCGTTTTAAAAGTTCAGAGAAGTAAAATTATACAGTTTTTGTGCAGCTTACAATTGGCTGCTTTTTTGGAACCATGGCATAAATCTAAGAGCGTTATTAATACCGACTTGACACTGTCTTCTGCGTTTATAAGAGAGTTACCTACTTTGAAATGGCAAAACTGTTTCCCCGTTGATTTTAAAATGGGTGATAAATTTGGCGATCCATTTGGCGAAATTTTCAAAAAAATTAGAGACTTTTGGGTAAATTTTGAAAATTGAAAAGTACCACCAAATTGACAAAAGGACATCAAATGTACAAAAAATTAAACGTCTTGGAAAACCAAGTTGATTTGAAACATTACAATATGTTACAATGTTTCTGACTTTTTAACACTTTACAACAAAGTTGAAAAGTGTTTATGACTTTGTTCATTCTGTCTCTCTGTCTGTCTGTTCGTTAGCACGATAACTGCCGTAAAAATGACTTAATCAATATGAAATTTTAGTATGTTGTTCAGACGGTCTGTAGGACCTATAGGAATATAAATGAATAATATCACCCAATTAGTTTTGGATTGGACCCGGGTTGAAAAAATGAAATACATTGAGCCCTATGGGACTTAATTCTTCAAACTTTTTTAAGTGGGTTTAAAATTCACAAATTGCTTCGAAAATTTTAGGTAATATTCAAACTGTTCCATAAAATATATAAAAAAAAATTCAGCGAAATATATTAAGTAGTTTTTTAAATAAAAATTAAAATAATAATGGCATCCATCTTGTCTCAAAATCGTGATTTTTAAAGTTCTTTTCAATTCATATTGAGTGTTGTATCCGTCCTAAAACCACTTTATTTTTTCTTAAGTTCTGTGCATCTACATACTGAAACAACGCAATTACAATATATTTGAGTTTAAATGCTCATCCAAATTTGATTATTTCTACAACGAAGCCTATTTTTCACCTAAGTAAAATGTAAACAGCAAAATATGTAGAATGAGTTGTATTAGAATTGCTGTATTTCTTTAACAAAACATAATTTAGTTCATGGAGTCTGCATAGCTGATATGAAGGAAATATTCATTGATTTTACACAGAGAAGGACGATTTTTTTCGATGAAGTTTTACGCATAGAGTTTAATTACTTGTAGCTCCATGGTCTTAATTTTTAAATAAAATAAATTATTACAGTATTGTGATGAATGACATGAATGGGAAATTATTTATGAATGAAATGCTGATTTTATAGAGAGAGCCAGGCGTGTTATTTTTTCTATGACGTCATTTGAATGAATTTCAGTTGTTTTCGATGAAGTTTTCAAATATAATAAATTATCGTAGTATTATGATAATTCTAAAATTATTACCGAGGAACGTATCACATTTTAGAGATGTTTAAACCAGTCAATTTATATTTCAATGCCGTCATTTGAATGAAGTTCATTTTTTTCGATGAAGGTTTAAGTTTTCAAATATAATAAATTAATGTAGTATTGAGATAAGTTTTAAAATATTTCCGAGGAATATTTGCATTTTAGACATGTTTAAATAAAATTGCATTGAAGTTGGAAAGTGTTTCATAATCAATGCTTTAAGCATGATTGATCTTTCTTGTTTCTTTTAACCTTGTTGTAAAATATTAAGCAATCAACGAAAAGTTATTCAATAAATCAATAAAGAAACTTTTATAATTGATTTGTAGTTGGCAACTCAGCTTCAGTTTCGGTTTCGGTTGACTTATTCTAGTAAATAACGTTAAGTAACTTAGTAAATAATTAACAAATAACTCTAGTAAGTAACTTATTCTAGTATGTACATTAAAAATTTATTAATTGGAAGGAAGGTTCTTGTCTTTATATAAAATAGTTCTGTGGTGCTGGAAAAATAAAATTTGGAGATTATTTAAGTTAGTTAAGCACATTGCGCTGCTACTTTGAAATGCTGCTAATAACCCATCATATTATCTTTAGTGCGAGTTCCTGGAATAAAATATATTAACACAATACTAAGCAATTAACTGCACCCATTTTAACTTTGAAATAACATTATTTATTAAGAACATTTTATTCATACTTTAAATGCAATAACTATTTTTATATTTAATGAGGAGATTGGGTATGTGAGACTAGGTAAACTATTATTATAAAACTGATTACGACTAGTTATATATGTTAATAAGCACATACCTTCTTGCTGTCTTTAGACTTTTGTGGGTCATTGGTTGTTGTTGTTTTTGAGACCCAGACCGTCCGACCTACCAGAAAGGTGTAAGGTAAATGTATGGACGGCCGGGAAGTGCCACCCAATTTAGACCGGAACCCAGTGGGGGAGGCATCCACAGGGACCGTACCCTCCTTCCCCTACCACCAACCTCTCGGAAGGACTTACGGACCCACATGTTTAACGTGATCGTACTCCGCATGAACACGGCGGCATTTGTGGTAGCGTGCAAATCTAGCGCGCAAACCACGGGGATACCGCACCCGAGATGGCCAACAGCACGCGGTGTTCCGAGGTGGTCACCCACCAAGTACTAACCGCGCCCGATGCTGCTTGACTTCGGTGATCTAACGAGAACCGGTGTTTTCAGCACGGTACGGCCGTTGGCCCGGGGTCATTGGTTGTTGAACCACCTTTCATGAATTTATGATTTATGACTTAATATCGTCACACCACACTTGACGCATATTCTACCATAACTGCACTATTGAGAACTTTGATTCATGTTTGATCTCTAGGCAACTGTGCCGAACTTAATGCATATATTGGCTTTTTATCTGTGGCTCACTGCTCATCCTATCGTCTTACTTTTCTCAACTTTTTTCTTCATTACTATCTGTCTGTGTTCTGTCTGTCTCTAGAACCTCCTCCCGGTTGCCACCTCTTTTTGACTGAGGTCTGAAAAACCTCTTCGGCGATCATTGGTTGACCTCAGGGAGATGCGACAGCACTTTCTCATTGGTTAAACCTTTAATCAATCCCATGGCTTCATCTTCAGCCCCTGAGTTATGGTTTTCCTGACCTATAGGGTCAGTTCTAATGTAAAATTGACATCATTACCGGCATTTTAAAGTATCAACGCAATATGTTTAACTAACTTAAATAATCTTCAACTTTTATTTTTCCAGCACCACAAGTTCCATTACTTATCCTTCACCATTCGAATTTCATAAAATTGGAGTTTATCCCCACATAATTTTTCAAAGATTAAGTTCACTGCTATAAACACAAAACTACCAAAATTTTGAGGAAATGGAAAGTTATTCTTCCATACTTTAGTGTACCAAATTTTATTTAACGTCGTGACAAATAAAGTTGTTTGGTGCCAAAAGACATAAAACATCTTTTAAAACTCCCTATCAGAATTTCAGACCGTAAATTTGTAAACCTTTCTCTTTCTGAATAGCTCTTTCGGGTCAAAAGAATTTCCCCCATTTCCTTCTGTACGGACAAAAGTAAAAATTGTATCCGTAAGAGGCTTGGGGAAAATCAAATATATTTTTTTCTCTTAAAAAAGAAAAACTTACTGGCTTGAAAACATGAAATTTATGATCCGTCTGTCTGCAATGCCCTTTTTGTATGGAATTTTAGTGAAAAGTGTTCTTTATATTTTAGATATACAAAAAACACTCAAATTCAGTCACCCAAGATATAGTATAAATCTAAATAGACCTTATATACATAATGTATAAGGAAAGTATTGTGACGGGGTCGAAAATTCGAATTCGAGTTTATGACGGGAGAGCACGTTTCAAGCATTCCTGATCACGAATCGGACATTTTTGAGGAGATGTCTGCGTGTGTGTGTTTGTGTGTGTGAAAGTATGTGTGTGTGTGTGTGTGTGTGCGTGTCAGTGAGTCTGTGGAAACGATAACTGACGAACGAATGGACCTATTCGAACGAAATTTGGTACAAAAATCACAATCCGTAAACACTGGAAGTTTATTGTTTTTATACGCAATCGAATGTTCAGAACCCCACTAAATTTTCGAGTGAAATTTTGAAAAAATCGTCAAAAAATCATAACCGCTAATAAAGTTACGCAAATAGACATTTCTTATGTAATTTTTCATTAGAAAACAATTGACATAAATTTTAAAACACTAACATGAACCGTTCTCGAGATATTGCCCATTTTTCAAAAAAATTATCAGAAAGTTATATATAATAAAAAATATGTATTTCCTATTGAGAAACATGTTCACTTTTCATATGTAATACCATGCGATAAATTTGGTGACATTATTCTCGTGGATTTAATTCGTTCCATTCATGAAAAAAGATACTTTGAGTGATACTTTTGTATTTGAACGCCAATAGTTATTTATCTGCTGTAAAAATAACTTATTTCTCCGTCCATAACGCTTGGCGAGATTTTGGCGACGAATTTGGCGTAATGCCGCCAACTTGGCGACATTTTTAATTGTTGCCAAATTAACAAAAAATCTCGCCGAAGTGATAAAAATGACGCTAAATCAATGAAAATAACGACTAATTGAAGAAAATTCAATATCTTGGAAAGAATATAAGTATCTACTAAAAGAATAACATTTTTTTTACTGTAAAAGTAGTAAATTCATTGCATTATATAAGGAAAGTCATGTGTTGCCGATATCAGATTTTTTTCAATTTATACTTAAGACTGATTTAATTAGAAATTCTGTACTGTTTCTCTGACGATTGGCTTTTATTTTTTAGTTCACAAATGTTATCGCATTAAAACATTAAGCGACATAAACACATAATTTCTCTTTATTTCTTTTGTTACTAGCGTTTGTTAAGAATACAAACTGTTTTCTGAAAAAGCAAGCCGTTAAAATTAAATCACATATTAGGCGACATTATGCCATATTCAAGCGTTTTATCCATTAAGTTAGAAAGAAGGAGATACATCTCTTATGGATGAACCGCTTGAAAGTACCATAACACTTTGAGAATTGTATCTAGGTGTCCCTTGTTAGTAAAGTAGCCGCTAGTGTTACTTGACACAACAGAAAACCGTAGTATTTAGTATATGCACAATTGATTATTTATGCATTATTCTTCCCTAATTATGAGTATAATTAATGGTTATGAGTATAATTAATGGCCCTAATTATGAGTATAATTACGTTTACGATGGTATATTACATTTCTTGGGTCTGTTTCAATTCACTTCAGGCAAGAAAAGCACCTTTTCACTAATACAATAAGAAGGAATACTTAAAACGAAAGAGAACAACTTGTAAGCCTCCAAGAAAGCATAGAAATTCCCATAAACATATTTTTCTGTCGATAGATTTCGTTAGACTTCATCCGCATATAAAGGTACAATTGGTATCGTAAACTTTAGACTTTGATACATATTTTACCATAAGTACTATTTTTAAAAGAACTAGAAGGAGAATCTTTGCAATATTTTTCGTATTTAGCTGTATCTGCAAGGCAAATTAACGTGCAGTTTGTCAGGGCTGTAAAAACTTACCCGCATATCTATTAAAATACGCTTGAAATTCTCAATTGAAATATATTAATCCAACTGTCTTAAAATATGGGTAGTTTCTTTTATTATACTATAACATAAAACATGTATTCCTAATTGTTATTATACAGTAATTTTTTTATTAAAAAAAATCTGGTTTGGAAGAAAACCTATACTTTATAACTTTATTACAGCGAAAAATATTTCACGTTTTTAATGACAAATTACGTCATTTTATGGAAAAACACATAAAAGTCCCTTTGAAACTACATCATAAAATTCTAAATCGTAAATTTATAAATGCTCTCTCTG
>OX578152.1:79587767-79752767 GCA_951213105.1 Amaurobius ferox | reverse complement strand
TTTTATTCTTTTTGTTGTCAAAAATCACATATAAAATAGGAATTTAATTGATATAATTGAGCACACGCAGTCTTTTATTTTCATATATAACGATTTTTGCTGGCCATTTCGCAAAAATAGCCCGTTCCTTTTTCCCGAATCGTAGTAGAATAACCTACAAATGATTTATATACAAAATTTTGTTAAATTTGGTATATAAATCACTTGTAGGTTATTGAAATATTATACTCCAAATTTTGTTAAATTTGGTTCATTAGTTTTTAGCTAGAGTGGATAAAGGCAATTTCTGCGGCCATTTCGCAAAGAAGGCAGATTCTTTTATTACGAATCGTACTATAATCTAATGAACATCAGGATTTCCCACAAAAAACATACCTACCAAATTGTATGAAATTCGGTCCATTAGTTTTTCAATTAGAGTGGATGTAATATCCACACAGACACACAGAAACATACACAGATACACCCTTACACACACAGACGTCTTCCTAAAAGTAGTTTTTTCGTGTTCTAGAAGTCCCAAAACGTGTAGATTGTGTTCCGATCTTCGGCACGATTCCAATACTTTGAGTACATACACATACACATATATATTATCTGTGTATTATCTGTGTATCTAAATTCCGTGCCTATGCAATTACAATAGTTGTGATTTTAAATGATCCCTAAACTTTTATTATTTCTTCAAGGAAGCCTAATTTTAACATATGCAGAATGCAAATATCTCAAGCGATTGTAAGATGAATTACATAAGAATTGCTGAATTTTTTTCACACAAAATTATTTAGCTCTGGAGTCTGGAATACAAGTTATATAAATGAAATATTCATTGATTTTGCATAAAGAATCAGATGATTTATATTTCGATACAGTTTTAAATATTTAAGTATAATAAATTACTGTAGTACTGTGATAATGTAAAAGATATTACCACTGAATGAATCACATTTTAGAAATTTTTAAATGAAATTACATTTCAGTTGGAAAGTGTTTCATAATCAATGCTTATGCATG
This sequence comes from Amaurobius ferox, assembly GCA_951213105.1. Taxonomy (NCBI): domain Eukaryota; kingdom Metazoa; phylum Arthropoda; class Arachnida; order Araneae; family Amaurobiidae; genus Amaurobius; species Amaurobius ferox. Next base: position 79,751,753 of record OX578152.1, on the reverse strand, counting down.
ATTGATCTTTCTTGTTTAATTTACATTAAAAAAGTCGGTTTTTCGCGATTGCTTTGTTTTTTTAAGGCAAATATCTTTTTCCAAAGAAATAATAAGTGTTTTTTTTCCGTACAACTCATCATCATTTTTGATTAAAGCAAAATTTTGCATCTCCCGAAAATTTGTAAGAACATCGGAATATGTTTCGATATTAGTAGCACGTGTATCTTGTGGCTGTTCCACACTCTCTTCCGCTTCCTCATCACTTATTTCCTCTTCTCTCATATTTTCCATCAATTCCTGGATGGTATCAAATGTAGCAAAAACTGCCAAATCTCCGTCCAGGCAAACAAACTCACTGGCTTTCACATTGGCTCACTGGCTTTCACAGAACTCATCCTGATTTTACACCTCGATACAAATGATCCAGCTAGCTTGAAGACACTACCAACGGTGACAACTCACGAAGGATCGTAACTGATAAGAACCAGTTTCTCCATAGGGGTCAGTATGGTCATAGGCTAGGCGGAGATTAAAGAGAATTCTTGCCGACCCCCCCCCCTCCCCTGAGAATTTTCTTTATCTCCGCCTAACTGGTTCTTATCAGTGCCGATCCTTTGTGCTTTGTTACCAGGGAGGTCACAGATACAGTAAATGAGATTTTGAAAAATTAGAGAAGTTTATCTTGACCAAAGGGGGGGGGGAACAAGTTGATAACCGGGAGAGGGAGGGCTGACTGGGAATACAATACCGGTCTTTGCAATGCGCCCTTGCTCCCCCCACCCCCCACCCGTTGGCGGCCCTGATTGTGGGCATGGCAAATAAACTTTACATTATTTACACACTTTGGGTTGAAAAAATTTTGAAAAGCGCATTTGGGTGTTTTTCGTGATGCCGACGGGTGACCGTTGTTCGGAATTCGTTGTTCAGAGGTTAGCTCTAATGTTAATCCTATGGAACGCGTTCGGTACCATTGATATGTGGCCGGTCTTCGGAGGTTTCCGTTGTTCAGAGGTGGCCGTTAAAGGAGGTTTTACTATATATATACGTATATATATATATATATATATATATATATACAGAGTGTCCCGAAAACATTGATCTTGGCTTTTATTCCTGAAATATTGATCGTAGACATATATAATAAATTACAAAGTAGAGTAAAAAAGGTACAGAATTTTAGGAAATCGATAAAAAATTTTAGTGGATTAAATTTGAAGAGATACAAAATTTGAATTTTTATATGGCCCACGTACAAAAATATTTCCGATCTGTAAAATCTACCCCATACACTAATAAGTTGATGTACGAAGTTTCAGCATTTTATCGTAAAAAGTCCCAGAGATATGTTTAAACTAAGTTGGTGAGATGATCACAAATTAAAATGTATAAATGTTTACAGCAAGTGTGCAAATGACACAACGCAAAAATGCATTACAGGCAAATAATAACTGCCTCTTTTCTTTAGATTTATTTACATTTCTTCAAAAATATGCTTCCTGAAAAACACCTTAATATTTTACATGATTAATTACAGAATAAAACTTGGAAATGGCACAATCAAAATGAACATTAAAACAGCATAGAAATGTATGCATATGCAAATGTATGCATATGGCTCTGATCGGTGAGTCACATAATCGCAACAGACGCATCATCACATGAGAAAGTTGTTTTTGCTCTGCCATTGATCAATCGCTTCGCTTGCGCAAGCGTAGCGCTTGCAAATCGGGCAGCCTGAGTGACCCTTAAGCTAAACTTCTGCTTCCTTAAGTCAACTTTCACATTTCTGCTACATTTTGAGAGTGCAGTTAGCCTGTAGTGTAGTTATGACTAGTATAGTATTCATTTTGTGTAAGTGCTTAGCATTAGGTGAATTTTTTTTTTAGAGTAGTTAAGAGTAATTTTCGCTATCTCCTTAGCGTTCTCTTTTTGCCTTTTCTTGGCCTTTTACCTTGACAGGTTTCGGCCACTGTTTCTTAGTTATATATCTTAATTCTTTAGTGCTTCATTCCTCTTAGTATTATATTCCTCCCGTAGTCTTCCTCCATCCCTGGGATTTAACTTATCTTCCCTTCTGCCCTTTCTCTGGCTGCGGTGCGCTTAAACGCACTCAGCTCTTTTGTCTTCGGCGTGACCTTTTTCTTCCTTCCCGGCCCTTTATCCCTTTCCTGTTTTCTCTCTTTCTTTTAGGTTAAGTTAACCTGGCAGCACAGCTATAAGTCCGGGTTACGACAGCGCCTCTTTAAGTTGTATGCTGCCTCTGCATAACGACCGAAGGGTAGAAAGTCGAAATCCTCTATCAAAAAGACAAATTCCTCATTTGCTGATCCAAACTTGGGTCATTTCGACCATTTGGGTCAGCCACTGCAATGGACTTAAAGCGCTTTCGTCCTTGCTCCGCCGTCTTTGTGCCCTCGCTCCCAAGTGGAACTGGGGCTTTTTCTTCCGCCCTCAGATTTCCTCACCTCAGGGGAGTTCCCTAGGGACTCCTGAGTGCCTTTTCGCATCTGCTGTTCTCTGTGGTGGGGTGTGTGTAGTAAAGGGTTCAGATGTTGAAATGTCTGTCTCTGCATTTGCGTCTATCCTTAGCGTTCTGCTTGGCTTATACTTACGTGCCTTTTCTCGGACCTCAGCCTGGTCGTCTGTAGACGACCCTCAGACGTGGGGAAATAAACCTGCAGGCTGAGAGGCGGATCAGGTCCTCATGGCTGTCTGCCAGTTAGCCTGTACCCACAGCATGTCGCAATGCAGCAACGAAAAACTTTTGAAATGCTTATGCTGTACAGTTTATGCAATCGCAATGATAACGAAACTGCATGGGAATATCAACGTACGTTTCCCAATTCACGACATCCTTCTGGGAGATTTATTTCCTAATTGGTGCAATGAGTGTGAGAAAGAGGAAGCGTACATCGTGTAGGTGGGCTAGGTAGGCCCAAACTTTACTCATCTGATGTAAAAATTGCTATTTTGGCTTACTTTTGCAGGCATCCACATAGTACTGTTCATACCGCTGATTCAGAAATGAACGTACCACGTGCAACAGTGTAGGGAATACTGAGACTGAATAAATGTCATCCGTTTATCATTCATGATGTGCAAGGACAGGAGACAACAGGTTATCTACGTCGTCTAGAATTTTGTAATTGGGCTCTAAATCAGGAAGATGCAAATCCCTCTTTCCTGAAAAACGTAATTTAGACTGGCGAATGCTGTTTTAAACAAGATGGATGCATAAATCCACAAAATGAGCACTTCTGGTCTGACACAAATCCATTCGTGGTACTTGATATTCATCATCTGAAGCAATTTTCTGTGAAGGTATGGTGTACTAATTTCAGAAACAGTTTACTTGGACCCATACTGTATGATGGTACTTTGACGGGTGAAATCATTTTATTTATAAGCTGCATTTGCGCAATAAATTAAAAGTATTTTACTTCGTCTTATTTTAATACTTTATTACCCTTAGTTTATCTAACTTTTCATACTTGCTAAGTATAATTAACTCTTTTAGTTTGCTTCGGTATTTAAAATCGGTCTTTTAATACACACACACACACACATACATACAACTGTGTGTTTCAGTATAGTTTCGCTTTTTGTGCTTCGGTTAATAGTATTAGACAAATTATTTCCAATGTGAAAGTTTGTTTACATTAAAAGCGAATATTTTTCAGATAATTTTTTTTCTGATGGATGATATATTCTAAAAAATAGAGCGTCTAACATTTATACGATATCCCAAGAATAAATTAGAAAGAAATGCATTACACAGAAATTTGTCTAAGAAAGCACGGGATAATTATCTGCAAAACTGATGAAGATATATATCGTTCGTTACTAAATCCCCCGTGGTGAAGGGGCGCCTACGCACCACGTCCACAAGACCCCCAGGGTATCCCATGACGAAGGGGAGGAGATTTGCAGCTTCACTTTTATAGAGGCTTCCCGAAGGGCGGAAGTCTGACTTGACCTCGACATGACAACATCCATGCCCTTTTTCGGGATTCGAAGCTGCAACCCGGCAATCCAGCGATCAGATGGAAACGTATGCCCCTGACCGCTCGACCACCGGATCGGTAAGATATATATATAATAGAAGTAACAAAAAAAAAACTATTAAAATATCAAAAATTGGAATCCAATTTTTCTTATTAAAATTTATTGCATTTTAGGAATAATTTAATACAAGCTCAATCAAATCGGACGTAAATTAAACATACTATGATAAAAAAAGGTCATTTATATATTACAATTTTACCCCAGTTTGACGTGTCTTGAAATCCCTAATTCTCAGTTTTAAATTTTTGTGTGTCTCTGCATGATAACAAAAATGTTTTATCCTATTTGCTTAGAAATTAATATGCATGTTGAACTAAAATGCCTGTATGAAATAAATCTAAAAATGTTAATTTAAAATGATATTATATATTTGTTTGATTTAAAAATGAAAATATTAGAAAATAGCATTTATGATTTTTCAAAAATACTTTTCAGTAAAATATTTTCAAATGCTTATCAGGTTTAGTGAACAAGAACGTTAAATAACTTTGTCAAACAAAATGTCACTGTTGACTTTAGTTAAAAAGCAATCTGGCAGACAGCGAATTTTATTATTATTTTTTTTAATTATGACAATTTTTTGATTTCATATGTCCAAAAATCAGTCATATTTTCATATTAACATGCAAAAGTTAAAGTATAAAATCTTCTATTTAAAATATGAATAACGCCTTACTCTGTTCAAAATCAAAGCCAGCAAAATATGCCGTTGTCAGCCTCGAAAATTACTATTTCCTTTTAAAATAAATTAGCGAATTCCACTTAATTACAAAACTAGCGATAAATTTAAATCTGAGAAACACTTTCATAACAAATATTTTCCGCAAACACTTCCAATATGAAATATTTCTCTTTTCTTAAAAGTGACATATTTCAATTTCAAAAATCTAGAATTTCCCGTCGGTAGAATTTAATTACCTGTTATTTTTCCGACCTTGTTTAGTATTATAAATGCAACTTTCACTTCTTATCCGCCTTAATCCATCTTTGCAATTTCATGATTCTATTTGACGTATTCAAAAATTTCGCATGATTAATATTTCTTCTGCGAAGCTTAGTTTTGGAATTTATTTTGCGTAAATTGATTAAGAGAAAATTGAAAAATGATAGTTGAACGCAGGATTTTGAAAGAAGTAAAAGTCAAACCGCTAGTCTATCTATCTTATTTTAAGTGGTAACGGTAGTAGAACTGCGTAGTAAATCATTCATAATATTTAAAATCTAAAAGAAGTGAAATTTGTGCTTATATGCAGGATTCGCAAGAAAGTGCTTAAAACACCACAACAGCTTTGCAAAGAAAGGTCCATGAGTATACTCATGAGAGTACATATGACTGTACGCTATCTACAGTAAACACAGAATACTATATTTGTCTGTGAGAGTAAAGTGACTGTATCTGATAGAGTAAAAGTGATGGCAGCGCCCCTAGCGAAGGGTATAAAAAGTTACGATAACAAACTTAATAACAAAGTGATATGGACAAATAAGCAATTAAAAAGTCATAGAACACTGTCTAATAAGTAGAAATCGACAATAATTAGAAAGTCATAGAGCACTGACGAATAAGTAGAAATCGACAATAATTTCTAGAAAGTCATAGAGCACTTTCTAATACGTAGAAATCGTAAATAATGAGAAAGTCATAGAGTACTGTCTAATACGTAGAAATCGAAAATAATGAGAAAGTCATAGAGTACTGTTAATTAGTAGAAATAGACAATAATTAGAAAGTCATAGAGTACTGTCTAATACGTAAAAATCGAAAATAATGAGAAAGTCATAGAGCACTGTCTAATAAGTAGAAATCGACAATAATTAGAAAGTCATAGAGTACTGTCTAATACGTAGAAACCGAAAATAATGAGAAAATCATAGAACACTGTTAAGTAGAAATTGACAATAATTAAAAAGTCATAGAGTACTGTCTAATACGTAGAAATCGAAAATAATGAAAAAGTCATAGAGCACTGTTTAATAAGTAGAAACCGACAATAATTAGAAAGTCATAGAACACTTTATCATAAGTAGAAATTGAAAATAATTAGAAAGTCATAGAACACTGTTAAGTAGAAATTGACAATAATTAAAAAGTCATAGAGCACTATCTAATATGTAGAAATCTACAATAAACTGTTACGGAATGAATGTACTTCACTAAATCCGGTTATTGACGAAATGCTGTTATAATCGGGAATGTTAATATAAACAACACTTATTTGCAAATGATACAATCTTCAGTCTGTGAAACATATCGTACGTCAGGAACAATATTTATTATCTTTCATGTACGAATTTTGTGCATTCCTTATGTCGAATCCTACTAATTAGATAACATTGCAATTGACATTTTCCTTCTATCTCGCTTTGTTGACGAGAATTTGCAACTGACATCTACAACTTTGTAATTGAACTTTTTTTACTTTATCTCGCTATGTTGACGAGTTCATTATTCTAACTTTTTAAATTCTTCGCTAGCGGCCCTGCAATCCCATTTATTCGACTGGGTATGACCCCTTTAAATTACTTCAGGAAAATAAATAAATGTTTTAATTTAATATTTCATCTAAGTTATAAAATTGACGAATACAAGACAACTCTAACAACACTGTATGTGCTGTGCTATGAGCATTGCAAAACACCAATACAGATATAATAAAATCTTGAGAACAACACCGCGTAATTAGTCTAAAATACTAAATGCAATGCACTTTTTGTATAAAACTATTAAAAGTCTATCAAAATGACAATAGATATTAGACTTTATAGGGTTAATTTCAACGAGAACGTATCCCAGTAGTTCTACCGTTATAGCATTGGTTACAAAGTTCGATCTCCGTGCAGGAATGTGGGACTTTTACAATGACGCCTCTTGCCCCAGTACCTCACGAACTTAGAGTGTCGGTTAGCCTAAGACATCCGCTGTTGAATCTCTGTTTTGGAAAATAAGACCGTTACATATTATTGAAATTCGTTTATTTTATGGATTTATTGATACGGCATTTATATTCATTTATTTTTCTGTTCTATTCCTTCTTCTTTATCTCACTAGATGGCGCTAACACTGCGAATTTCTGACACTCAGCTAAAAGGTAAAACACATGTAACAAAAACGGTGGATGCTAATGTATTGTAAGGAATTTAATTCACAGTAACGGATCGCTTTAATATTCTTTGAAAACTAAATAGGATTTAAATAAATGATAAATATGGAAACAAATTTATATAGCAATCCACTGCTGGAAGACCAGTTACCATATTAATTTTTCTTCTGTCTGTTATTCAAAAATGCTCGTCAGTTTTTGACCTGCACTTTTCTGAAACTTTTCAATAAAAATCCAAATTATCTGTTAAATAATTCTTCTGTGAAATCCTATCTATCAATTACGACTTGACCATTGTCAATTTAGTTAACTTTGACGTATCTTTCTTTTTTTCGCGTTTACTTTTTGAAGATATCGATACGGTTTTCGTGTTCCTTTCTTTTTTCAACACTTCCCAACATAGTTGTAAAGTGTTTATGTGTTTGTTTATTCTGCATGTCTGTTCGTTCGCACGATAACTGCGTAAAACTGACTGTATCAAAATGATATGTATAATAAATATTTATATTTAATGTTGCATCCATCCCAAAACCGCTTTATTTTTGTATATTATCTATGTATCCAAATTCTGTGCCTGCGCAATTACAATATATTTGATTTTCAATTATTACTAGACTTATTTCTACAACGGAGCCTAATTTTAACGTATGCAGAATGTAAACAAAGCAAGCGATTATAAGATGAGATGCATTAGAATTGCTGAGTTTTTTTAACACAAAACTATTTAGCTCTGGAGTGTATAATATAGGTGATAAGAATGAAATATTCATTGATTTTACATAGAGAAGCAGACAATTTTACAGCATTGTCTTATTTGATGAAGTTTTAAGTTTTCAAGTAAAATGAATTGTTGTAGTAATGTGATAATTAAAAAATATCACAACTCAATGTATTACATTTTAGAGATGTTTAAATAAAATTGCATTTCAATTGGAAAGTGTTTCATAATCAATGCTTTATGCATGATTAATCTTTCTTGTTTTCAATTTCTTTTGTTTTCTTTCACTAAATGGGGCAAACCCTGCTTATTTATGCAATCGTAATATTTCAAAATGTAATTATGCAGTGAGATATTTTTTTTTCTCGCACAAAAGGAGATAACCCATAACGTTGTTTTTTGTATTAATAGTCTGCTTTTTACATTTTTATTGCCCAGTATTTCACGTTGCTATTAATTTTAATTAATTGTTCCTCGTCAAGTCACATTCTGTGTGTATTTATTTAATGCGATTTGTTGAATAATTTAAAAATTTTCCAATAAAAATTTAAAAAACTGCGGAAATAAAACTCTCCGAATATTTCTAAATTCAAACTCTTTTATATTTTTGCATCATAATTATACCTCATAAACCTTTTGAGTACGTCAAATATTTCTATTAATTTACGTATTTCAATTTTGCAAAACTAAAATTCATATCTCCGTAACTGCATCATGGAACATGTTTTATTTTTCCGTACTCCGTTTAGAGTTATTAATGCAATCTATTTTCTTCCTCAAGTTTACTACGTCGGACTAAATTTATAATTCAGTTTGGCGTATTAAAAATTTTTTTTGAATGATTAATGTTGATTTCGAAGTGTAGTTTTAGCATTTATTTTCCGTAAATTGATAAAGAAAAATAGAAAAAAATTTAAGTATATAAAAGAAATCAAAATTCATGTCAATCCATCTTACTTTAGAATGTAAGGGCGGTAGGCTTGTAAAATAAATGAGTTATAATTGTGAAAGTTAAAGCACAGAAATTAGACAAAAATGTCAATTTAATAATTGTATACAAAAACAAATGGGCGTTTTTTAATAAACTGGGCATAAATTAGGAACTTTCCCTACAGTTACAAATTCATTTTCTCTTTTTTTCATAATGGGTTTAATTACACAAAATTACATGGATATATACTTTAACTGCAAATTACACATAATATGCAGTTTTAAATCAGTTTTTCGTTTTCATTTGTAGGCTGGGCAAATTTTCAATTGCGCATGGTATGAAAATGCCCTCTCTAAAAACATATATATATATATATATATATATATATATATATATATATATTGCCCGCCCGCAACGGAACCAACCAGACAACCAGCGCCACCACCGAACGGCGACGCACCAACACCCATAGAAATTTATTTTTAACTTTAAATGTTGCTTGGCCAAGGCAGGTACAAGGGTCCTACAAGAAACTCTCCATTATTTTGCAGGAAAAATAAACATATATCGTAATAATCATATACAAACTTAAAAACAATAAAGTACACAATATACATACTATAATTCTAAATAGATTAAAAACATTATACAACAAAATTAATAGGCCAAAATTATAAACCAAACTTTTTTAGTGCATGATGACTGAATAATTGCATTGTTTTAGGTTTGTTCTCCCCTTGATAGTTGTATCTCTATTTTTTACATTTTGGAAAGTCATAGTGCTTACTTGCCGAGCTTACCTTTTCCGTAGTAGCAGATGAGAGGAATGTGTTTTAATTTCATTTCTATATTGTTTTTATTTTGACTTATTTTATTTTTTAGTTATTCTTTTATATGTTACAAAATTTCTCTAATATATCTTTGGATTTTTATAAAATAATTTTATTATATATATACAATATCGATAACACTTTATCTTAGGATGATGGTGGTGTTCTTTACCTCGTAAAAAAAGTAAAAAGTACGTATAAGACAAGTATTTAATCAGTGCATTTAGTCATATTTAGTTTTTCTTTTACATTTTGACGATTTTTAAAGAGCATTTTACCAGAAAAGGTAGGTTTTACTTTTTGGAATCGCACCAAAATCTAATCAGCACCAGGATAACCCACAAGTAACTACTTATCTACCAAATTTCGCAGATCAGTTTTAGAGTTACAGTGGATGCATACAATACACAGACAGATATACACCCAATATATTTTGAAATAGCTTGTTATTTTTTTCTTTATTTTCTTTAATATCAATTTTGTCAAAAAAATCGTTTAAAATCTGTACCTTTGGTGCAAATGATCACAATTATAGCATGTTACCTTTTATTTTAAAGGACTTGAAAACATATTTCGATTGATACCAAGATTAACAGTGAACCAACTCTGGGGGGGGGGGGAGAGCGTGTCCACATGTGGACTAATGACGTCACGAATACAAATATTGTATTGAGAGTATTTTTCACTACATTGACTAAACTGTTAAATTTCGGTAAATTGAACTATAAATAACCATTTATTGCATAATTATGCCAAATTTTGCCCTATACCGCCCTTGTTAAGTAAATATAAAATTTCGAACAAATGTCGAAGTTTTGCTCGAATTTTGTAAAGAAAAAAAAGAAAAATCTATTTAATTATTTTTTAAATGAAAATTCCAGATATAAAGTTTCGTGAAAATCCATTAACATTTGAGAAACAGCTATCGTTTACACAACAAATTCACTACAGACAGACGAGTATTACTCTAAAAATAGTCATAACGTGCTCAGGAGGTCCTAAAACACGTATTGGCATCAAGAACTCAAAATCGAAAATTTTCATAAAAACAATACTTTCTCTATACTATATATTTTATAGTATGTGAAAGTAAAAAAAATATGAGGGTATCTATTAATTTGGATATTTGCCGTTTCAAATGAAATAAGGTATAAAACTGATAAAAAATCAAATTATATTTAAAGAGAAATTGATATATCAGATAAATATTTTTTCATATTTTATATGCACGTCAGTCATATACACTTTATGTACAAAGCTATTAAAATTGATACAAAATTGAAGAAATTAGCCGTCGTCTTAAATAGTATCATTAGCTTTTACACACAGACGCCCATATAATATGCCACATTCTAAAGTATTGTTTAACCTTTTGCTTACGGGTGGAACAACGTCAATCCCAATCGAAGAGCCTCTTAAAAAGACAGGTATCTCTTTGCAGGTTTTGCAGGATCTTTTCAGGCATTGGCGTCCGTGGACGCCAATGCCTGCAAAAGGGGATCGAACTGTTTGGAATAGGGTATGTCAAATACTTATCTTTTAGATAGGTTCTTCGTTTGGGATGGACGCTGTCCCACCGGTAAGTAAAAGGTTAACAGTTATGTTTCATAATTTTTTCGATTAAAAATAAATAATGTGCAAAATATTGAAGGACTTCGCTAAGTCTGATCTCCTCAAATATCCATAGTCCTTTAATGTTTGTTGAGTGAAAAAATAGCACCAAATATCATTCGACTTGCTCAATTTGTTCAAGAGATATCGTATCCAGTGGCGTAGCGTCCATTGAGACTCAGAAGCAGAGTCTCCCCCGTTTAAAATCTAATTTAAAGATACTTTTATTTATTACATATTTTCAAATAACTTTGCGAATATATATGTCTTCTTTTAGAAAATTGCTACACTTTACTTACTTAAAATGAAGCGCTTCAAAGTATTTTCCCCATTAAAACGCATATCTAGAAGCTGAAATCATCTAACCTTTAAGGTGCATTGGAAGGAGCATAGTCTTAGGATGGCCCAACTCTTAAACTCCGCCCTGGCTGATAAGCTATAGCTATAACTATATTTATAAGTTAGCTTCCAGAAAGGTGTGGGTAATGCATCCTCATTTTTAACCCTTTATAAACAGCGTATAACTATATTTATAAGTTAGCTTTCAGAAAGGTGTGGGTAATGCATCCTCATTTTTAACCCTTTATAAACAGCGTAACTTATAGTATCCACAGACTCAAAGACAGACCGACATACAAAATTAACCAATATTGATGCTCGAAACTTATAAATCCAACTAATCGATTTGATCCATCGCAAAATTTCCCCTTGCTTGTATTGCAAGGTAGGTAAAAATGAAGAAAATCGCCTCTGAAAGTAAGTTTGGAATTCATCAATATCTATCCGACCAAAAATAAATCAATTACTGCAATATCCACGATAAAATAATAATGATTAATGAATTTAATGGATTGCGAAAGAGAATGGCGAATTGGTTAAGAAAACTTCATGTTTAGGAATCTGTACCCGTAGCAGTAAACAGTAATCAATAAAACTGGTAGCGGCGAATTGTGATAGCAGCCATTACTGACCATACATGGTTAATAAAGTGAGTTTAAGCGGCACACAATGCAATGTGTTTAATGTTATAAGGGTTAACGATTTACGATAGTACGGCCATGTTTAAGGGAATTTAAGTTAATATATGCTTTGCATATATTTTCTTTTTTCTGCTCCACAGTAACAGTAAAGGTATCAATATGTTTTGGCAAAAACGTCCTTTGTTACGATAACTAAAACAAAGCAATTACTGCAGAAAAGTCAAGAAAATGTACCCGCACAAAGTAACAAATGACCAAGTACCCACATGAGCAATACAATGTCAAAGTACCCACATGATTCAAGGAGAAATTTGATGAAAAAAATTACAAAATGTGTATAGAAATTCAATTTGTTCAATTTTTATAGATATTGTGTTATGAAAAAAAAATGAAATATTTGTCATTCAACTGGAGAATTATTTTTTAATTTTTGTAATACAATCTATAAAAGTTTTGCGAATATTCACTTTTACATTATTACAAATTGAATGTTTTGAAGTAAAGCGGGCATAGATTTCCTTAACGCCGACTCAAATCCGATATAAAAAAATCTAAGTGATTCCAATAAGATGTAGTACATAGCGTTGTTGTTGTTGTTGAGACCCAGACCGTCCGACCTACCAGAAAGGTGTAAGGTAACTGAATGGACGGCCGGGAAGTGCCACCCAATTTAGACCGGAACCCAGTGGGGGAGGCATCCACAGGGACCGTACCCTCCTTCCCCTACCACCAACCTCTCGGAAGGACTTACGGACCCACATGTTTAACGTGATCGTACTCCGCATGAACACGGCGGCATTTGTGGCAGCGTGCAAATCTAGCTCGCAAACCACGGGGATACCGCACCCGAGATGGCCAACAGCACGCGGCGTTCCGAGGTGGTCACCCACCAAGTACTAACCTCGCCCAATGCTGCTTCACTTCGGTGATCTAACGAGAACCGGTGTTTTCAGCACGGTACGGCCGTTGGCCAATATAGTACATAGCGTGAACTAATCCTGTTTTAGGTCACGGCGAAGTCCGGATTTAAAATTTCGATTTATATATTGATATATCAGAGGTCAAGATAGTCAAGAGAATGATAAGTCTATGTAGAAAAATTAATTTCAAAAAACAGGTTGCGAAACAGAGTTATTTTTTGTTACAAATTTTTAACATAATTAATACTGTTTCCTGAAAATACAATTTTTAAATACATTTAAAAACAGAAATTATACTTATAACAAAACAGGGTAAACAAGAAAGATCAATCATGCTTAAAGCATTGATTATGAAACACTTTCCAACTTCAATGCAATTTTATTTAAAAAAGTCGAAAATGCAATACATTCCTCGGTAATATTTTAAAACTTATCACAATACTACATTGATTTATTATATTTGAAAACTTAAACCTTCATCGAAAAAAATGAACTTCATTCAAATGACGGCATTGAAATATAAATTGCGTGGTTTAAATATGTCTAAAATGCAATACATTCCACGGTAATATTTTTAAATCTATCATAATACTACGATTATTTATTATATTTGAAAATTTCATCGAAAACAACTGAAATTAATTCAAATGACGTCATAGAAAAAATAACACGCCTGGATCTCTCTATAAAAGCAGGATTTCATTCATAACTTTCTCCATTTCATTCGTCACAATACTATAATAATTTATTTTATTTAAAAATTAAGACCATGGAGCTACAATTCATAAACTTTATGCTTAAAACTTCATCGAAAAAAATCGTCCTTCTGTTTATAAATTCAATTAATATTTCATTCATATCAGCCATGCAGACTCCATGGACTGAATTATTTTGTGATAAAGAAATACAGAAATTCTAATACAACTCATTCTACATATTTTGCTGTTTACATTTTACATAGGTGAAAAATAGGCTTAGTTGTAGCAAATTTGAATGAGAATTTAAACTCAAATATATTGTCATTGTGTTGTTTTAGTATGTAGATGCACAGATTTTAAGCAGAAATAAAGTAGTTTTAGGATGGATACAACACTCAATATGAATTAAAAAGAACTTTAAAAAATCACGAATTTGAAACAAGATGGATGCCATATATCATTTTGAAGTGGGTCATGTGATCGTTTCATATCATGGTCACGTGATCGTTTCATATAAAATGTGTAATTATTATTTTAATTTTTATTTAAAAAACTACTGAATATATTTAGCTGAATTTTTTTTTATATATTTTATGGAACAATTTGACTATTACCTAAAATTTTTCGAAGCAATTTGTGAATTTTAAATCCCCTTAAAAAATGTTAGAAAAATTAGGTCCCATAGGGCTCAATGTATTTCATTTTTTCAACCCGGGTTCAATCCAAAACTAATTGTGTGATATTATTCATTTATATTCCCATAGGTCCTACAGATCGTCTGAACAACATACTAAAATTTCATTTTGATTAAGTCATTTTTACGGCAGTTATCGTGCTAACGGACAGACAGACAGACAGACAGAATGAACAAAGTCATAAACACTTTTCAACTTTGTTGTAAAGTGTTAAAAACATATAAACTATAAAACAAAATCAGGGACAGCAGATTGCAAACTCATGATATAACAAGATACGTATTTACACCAACATTATTATCAACCACACTTTTTTTCATAAGAATGTTTATTTCAGTTTCTTTAACATCTTTTCATGTATTGCCATGGGTGGTAAAAGTAATTCACTTGTTAGAGCTTGTTTTGAAATTAATTGGTTCTATCTGATAATATATATCAATGATGGCAATATCTATAAAAAAAATAAATTGTTGAAAAAATCACAGTGATAAATCAATTTGATGACTCCTGACAGTGATTAACGAACAGATTGATGAAAACCTGCTGTTTACGAATCTGCAACCGTAGCCCCAAACATTAATCAACGAATCTGGGAAAAAAGAACTACGATAAAAGCCATTACAGACCACATATTTTTGAAGTTGAATATCGGGAGTTGGAAATAGAAATATTGTATCACTTAAACGTTCATGTTATAAAATCTGAATAATAAATGAAGATGTCTGTCTGACTATTTTTGCCGTATGTGGCGAAAAATCGTATGGCATGGCCATGGAGTTTGGTACACTCAACCCTCCTATAACGCGATTAATTCGTACCGCGTCATATGGAAACCGCGTTATAAGAAACTCAGATTAGTGAAAATCTGATTAATTTATACCATGTTATATGGAAACCGCGTTATAAGAAATTCAGAAGTACTACAAAGCAGAACAATTCGTACCGCATTAAGTGAAAGTCAGAACATATAAATAAGGCTGCTTTGTTCTACGTTATATAAAACTGCATTTTTAGATCACCATGTTATGATGAATAATGCTTTGAAATATAAGTTTATAGATACAAAAGGTAATAAATATATGTTTATATATTTCGAATTATTTTTATTGAGAGTTCATGTAATAAAATAAAAAAAATAAATAATGTGAGATATTAACTTTATAACTTTTTACCAACAAAAATCCTATTAACATTCATCATCACTGTCAAATATTAGT
The DNA here is from genome assembly GCA_951213105.1 of Amaurobius ferox. Taxonomy (NCBI): domain Eukaryota; kingdom Metazoa; phylum Arthropoda; class Arachnida; order Araneae; family Amaurobiidae; genus Amaurobius; species Amaurobius ferox. The sequence goes on along the minus strand of OX578152.1, from coordinate 79,736,005 downwards.
GGCCTAATTCTTTTTCTTCTAATATCCTCTTCACTTTGAATATATTAATTTTCGTTTTGAAATGTAATTTTATTTTGTATCTCTACCAAAATCTCTCTATAAGGAGCTAAACAATTTTGTAATTCTATTTTAAACTTTGCACTTCGCACAGTGGAAGGATGATTTTCAATAAAGTAATTTTCTAACTGCTTTCCCAAATACAGTCTGCTTTTCACATCATTTAAATTTTCAACCCATTCATTATCCATATTTTCGTCTACCAATGCATTTGAGGTGAATGTATTAATTTTTTCGCAGGGGATTTATCTAATAACTTAAATTGAAAAAAGGTGCTGTACGTGGATGAAAAAAACAGGTAAATTCCCTAAAATTTCAACCGTAAAAGTGTAATAGAAAAATTCATGCTATAGGGAGATTGCTTAAGCGAATTGAGTAGTATTTTAAAGAAACCGCGTTATGAGACTACCGCGTTGAATGGAAACCTCGTTTTATGAGTACCGAGTTATGAAAGGGCTGTTTCAATTCTTGCTCCGCATTATATGGAAGCCGGAAATATGAGAATACGGTGTTCTAGGAGGGCTGACTATATTTCAAGAACCGCGAAAATCCGGCAATAATGTTTTTTTAATTCGAATTACTTTTTTCTTCATTTTGTGTTTTTATACGATTTTGAGCGATTTTTACAAAAATTGGATCTTTTACGATCGAAAATATTATCGGAATGTCTCCATCTTAACACCATCGAAAAGAACAAAAAATTCTCTTTCAAATCAACTTTGAACACAATCCATCCGCTTAAAAGATGGATTTTCGTGAGTTTAATATATATATATATATATATATATATATATATATATTAAATTCACGACTTCACGATTCTTAACACCATCGAAAAGAACAAAAAATTCTCTTTCAAATCAACTTTGAACACAATCCATCCGCTTAAAAGATGGATTTTCGTGAATTTAATATATATATATATATATATATATATATATATATATATATATAATATAATAGAAGAAAAATGTAAGTAATTATAGAAATTTGAAGTGTTATAGTATATACGCAAAGCAGCAAGATGTACTATACACAATATAAAATGTATAAAGAGAATTTAAAAAAAGTGAAAAAAGGAAGGAAGGCTAAGCAAAAAGCTTACACTATGGCGGTAAGGGGTTGTGACCTCACTCCCCAGTTGTCAACAAGCTTGTCATAAATGCCGCGGCATTGCACTCCTGGACGCCAGCTTTGGCTGAAGCCCACCTCCGGAGTGGCAATAAGAATTATCACAAGACCTCCAAAAAAGAAAGAATCAAGGACGAGAGGATGACCATTACTGTATTAGCAACCAGTCTCGCTGACTACGATGACCTTTTTATTGCTTCGTTTTGATCGTTCTGCGGTCCTGTCATTTGCATTATGCGAACCTTCATCTGCTAAATGTATATAAAAAAGATTTTAACTTTATACAATACACATTATTGTTACGGTATAAATTATCAATATATTGTAGCATAAATGGAATAGGGTAATTTTGTAGATATGCTTGCTGTAGAAATATTTGATCAAAATCAATACGCAAATCTTCATCTTTAATAATTCTTCGAATTCTGACCAACCCCCCCAAGAATGCATTCCTAAATATATTCAAGTGAAGGTTGGAGTTCCAATGTACTATACCGTTTATAGGTATTTTAAAACTGTTTCTTTTGTCATAGATGGTAAAACTAATTGGGATTTGACCAAAGTTGATACTCAGATCCAAAAATTCTACTACATTTTTAATTGTAGCCGGCATTTCTTTCAAAACTGGGTTGGGTGGGTAGAAATCAAAGTTCATACAAAAGTTTTCATTTTCATGTCCAACAATCACATCATCTACGTAACGTAGGTAAACAATTTCGTTGTTAATATGTGACTCGCTTTCATAAAAATTGAGGTAGAGATCAGCAAGTATAGAAGAACACCCCCCCCCCCCCATTCTTCTATACTTGCTGATCTCTACCTCAATTTTTATGAAAGCCAGTCACATATTAACAACGAAATTGTTTACCTACGTTACGTAGATGATGTGATTGTTGGACATGAAAGTGAAAACTTTTGTATGAACTTTGATTTCTACCCACCCTACCCAGTTTTGAAAGAAATTCCGGCTACAATTAAAAATGTAGTAGAATTTTTGGATCTGAGTATCAACTTTGGCCAAATCCCAATAAGTTTTACCATCTATGACAAAAGAAACAGTTTTAAAATACCTATAAACGGTATAGTACATTGGAACTCCAACCTTCACTTGAATATATTTAGGAATGTATTCTTGGGGGGGTTGGTCAGAATTCGAAGAATTATTAAAGATGAAGATTTGCGTATTGATTTTGATCGAATATTTCTACAGCAAGCATATCTACAAAATTACCCTATTCCATTTATGCTACAATATATTGATAATTTATACCGTAACAATAATGTGTATTGTATAAAGTTAAAATCTTTTTTATATACATTTAGCAGATGAAGGTTCGCATAATGCAAATGACAGGACCGCAGAACGATCAAAACGAAGCAATATAAAGGTCATCGTAGTCAGCGAGACTGGTTGCTAATACAGTAATGGTCATCCTCTCGTCCTTGATTCCTTCTTTTTTGGAGGTCTTCTGATAATTCTTATTGTCACTCCGGAGGTGGGCTTCAGCCAAAGCTGGCGTCCAGGAGTGCAATGCCGCGGCATTTATGACAAGCTTGTTGACAACTGGGGAGTGAGGTCACAACCCCTTACCGCCATAGTGTAAGCTTTTTGCTAAGCCTTCCTTCCTTTTTTCACTTTTTATAAATTCTCTTTATACATTATATATATATATATATATATATATATATATATATATATATTAAAGGAGTGGGGGCACCCCCACGGCCAATTTTGGTGTACCTTGCTTTTCTTGTTTCTTTTTATGGATATTATATATATAAATTCTTTTTCCTTCTTATTTTTACTTTCCCTGCAATACATGGTAATGTATAGGGAAAGTATTGGAATCATGTCGAAAATCGCAACTCGAGTTTTCGACGGATCTACACGTTTCGAGACATCTAGAATAAGAAAAAACTATTTTCAGCGTGACGTCTGTGTGTGTGTCTGTCTGTGCAATGTATGTATCCCCTCTAACTCAAAAACTAATGGACCGAATTTCATAAAATTTGGAAGGTAAGACTCTTGGGTGTGACCCTGGTGCTGATTAGTTTTTGGTACTATTCGAAAAAAAAGAACCCGCCTTTTTTTGCGAAATGGTCCGGAAAAATCTCATGTATTCAATCTAGCTGAAATACAAATTGACCAAATTTTACAAAATTTGGTAGATAAATCACATGTGGGATACTCTGGTGCTGATTAGATTTTGGTACGATTCGTAAAACTTTAATCTAAAATTCGTCCGACCCCTATGTCTCGACGCCCCTAAATTTATGATTTTGGTTGACCTTTGGGTCAGCGTGTAGTCACTGGCGTCATGGAGACTGAGAGTATTGTCGGACGTTTCGGACACAATAAATTACTGGCATAAATTTGTCTCACAATAACTTGTGTGAGATCTATTTCTGGTCTCACAACTTATTTTTCATACGAAATATTATATATATATATATATATATATATATATATATATATATATATATATATATATATATATATACTGCACGACACAGAAAATACAACACCATGAAGCTTTGGGTCGTGTAATTATGCAAATTACGAGACAAACACAGCTGGTCGATGTACGCAGATGATCTGAAATGCAAGTAGGTCATGTGATTAAAGTACGGGATAAAAGGGATGGAAACGGTAGATGAGCTAAAAATTGTTACTGTCTGTCGGCTACAGAAACCAGTTTTACAAGCTGTGTTTCGTTTCAGAAGATATGGGTTGTTGAAGAGATGACTGGTCGATGACGGCCGAAGTCCGTTTCTTCATTTGGAGGATTGCGTAAGGGGATTCATTTTATGCCTACGTACGGCTGCGTGGTCGTGCCGGCGTATCGCCGCTGAATCCCGCGTGGATGCGTTCGCTGTGCAAAGGATTCGGTAAAAAAATGGATTGAAGAAAGGCATGTAAATCGTCGCAGTGATACAGACTCATCCAGACGTATGTCATCACGCGTTGATCGAAGCATTCGACCACATGCCATGGCATCCGGTTGCACTACCCTACTTTCAGCGGTTACAAAATGCTGTTTTCCAGAAAGATAATGCGCAACCGCATACGGCAACCATCAGCAGAGAAGTCTTGCGAGGTGTCCAGGTGCTTCCTTGGCCTTCGCTGTCTTCAGATCTCTCACCCATGGAGCATGCATAGGACGTGATTATAAGTCGTCTGACTGCCCTGTTCCCGTCTTAAACAGAGGACGATGACCTGTGGAGGATGGTTCATGATATATGGACATCCATCCCTCAGGAAAGTATCTGCATGCTCATTGCATCTGTTTCGCAAAAGGTTGTTACATGTGTCGCCGCAAAAGGTAGGTCTATTGCCTACTGACCACCCTATCTATGCCATTACTGTATTGACCATTATTGTATTACCCTTTTGGAATTAAAAGCACTTATTTATATATGCCAGTTTTGTATGTGTGTCCTTTATCATCAAAATCAATTCGCTCTTTCATGCTGGGGTATTTTCTGTGTCGAGTAGTATATATTGTAAAAATCTTAATTCATAGTTTGCTATAAACTTTTAATATTTGAAGTGTATTTTTATTTTGAAATTTTATAATAATCCTCATAAAAGTAAAATATGTGAGTTCTCCCATGCTGAGATGATGCACAGGCAGATAGAAGTGCAACTTATAGTTTTATTTAGATAATAACTGAGTTTCAGGTCTCCTTATTAGGAGCAGAAATAAGATATATTTATTTTATTTATGGTCTTTGAGCTTAAAAAGTTTGTTTTTTATTTCGTTTGTTTATGTAGCTCCATAATTCAAGCGATAACGGCACAAATTACGATTGGATCACATTATCGGATTTAACATTAAATTTATTGTAGAGAGGATCGAGAGATGATTATTTGTTTGGGTCCTAGAAATACGATTGGTTCCAGTTTGTTTGAAGACTTGGGAAGCACTCAAAGTGCGGAATCTGTAAGTGTTCCACGATGCCGAGCGCATAACAAGTGCGAAACCGATCGATGGATGCTGTTATCTGCAGTGGGAGTGTCCAATAATTTATTTTTTTATTTTGATAATGATTGTGATAAAAGTAAAACTTATGTACTATGCAATTTTCATGTATGAGAAAGTCGAATGGAAGCTTACTTCCCAGGTATTTATTAGTGTAATTTAAATCTCGTACATTTTTAGTAAATCGATTTTCATTGCGTGTATGAGTAGATTGTATACGCCGTAGTTGCAGAAATCCTTATAAATATTCATTTAAAAGAATGTCGAATGGCAGCTCACATTCCAGGCATTTATTAGTGTAATTTAAATCTCATGCAATACCAGTAAATTGTTTTGCATTGCGGGTATACATAAAGTGTATACGCCATAGTTTCGGAAATCCTTATAACTCAACGAATAAACTGTTGGAAATAATTTCATCAAATAAAAATAAAAGTTTCAACCCGAGTATAATGTACAAAATAATGACTTTACGTCGGATTTATTCGCGCACTGTTGAATATCTCACCTTATTATTTTTCATCAAGTTGTAAGATCATGCTTGGTAATTGCGAAATTTCACAACTTATCCCAAAGAAACGAACCGAGTTTTGAAATCTCATTTGTGAACTGTAATCCTGGACGCAGAATACTTAACCTTGGCTTGGAGTATTATTCCTTTGAATTCCGACAAGAATAAAAATCCCTTGAGTCAGGCTTATTCAAAATACTTTCACATAAATAATATATATTCTCAGTGAATAAAAAATCTTACAAGAGAGATCAGAACTTTTTTTGGAATAATTTGTAAGTTAGATCATATGTTTTTAATATGTAAGAAAATCACTTTGTGTAAAGGATAAGGAAAAATTGATCAACATATTGAAGGGTTGAGAAACGTTCTTGAAATTACATATGAAATGAAAAATTGGATGGCGTTTTTGGATGTCTTGGTTATTTAAAACTATAATGAATTTCTCATTACGGTCTTTCTAAAACCCTTTGCGGACACTTTACTTCCATATAAATCTTCTTCTCACCCGCCTAACCAGAAAATTGCTACTTTCAGTACGTTTGTCCATCGTGTTTTAAGCGTTTATTTTACTACGGATTTCCTCAACTCTGAGATCAATTATTTAAAGGTTTTTGCTGTCAATCGTGGTTTCTCTTTTAGAATTGTTGATCGTGCTATACAAAAAATTCCTAAACCTTTCTCTGAATTTGCTCTTGTAAAATATTTCTACATTACTCTTATATTATCATTTTGTTTTCAAAAATCGGGAGAGCACGTTTCAAGCATCCCTGATTACGAATTAAACATTTTTGAAGTGATGTCTGTGTGTGTGTGTGAGTGTGTGCGTGTGTGTGAAAGTATGTGTGTGTGTGTGTGTGTGTGTGTGTGTGTGTGTGTCAGTGAGTCTTTGGAGACGATAACTGACGAACGAATGGACCAATTCGAACGAAATTTGGTACAAAAATCACAATCCGTAAACACTGGAAGCCTATTGTTTTTATACGCAATCGAATGTTCAGAACCCCTCTAAATTTTCGAGTGAAATTTTGAAAAAATCGTCATAAAATCAAAACCGTTAATAAAGTTATTTAAATAGACATTTCTTATGTAATTTTTCATTAGAAAACGATTGACATAAATTTGAGAACGCTAACATGAACCGTTCTCGAGATATTGAACATTTAAAAAAAAATATCAAAAAGTCATGCAAAATAATAAAAAAAATATTTCCTATTGAGAAACATGTTCACTTTTCATACGTAATATCATGCAAGAAATTGGGTGACATCATTTTTCTGGATCTAGCTTGTTCCATTCATGAAAAAAGATACTTTGAGTAATACTTTTGTATTTGAACGCCAATAGTCATTTATCTGCTGTAAGAATAACCAATTTCTTCGTCCATAACGCTTCGCGAGATTTTGGCGACGAAATTTGCGGAATATCGCCAACTTGGCGACTTTTTGAAATGTTGACAAATTAACGAAAATCTCGCCAAATGGATAAAAATCAATGAAAATGACGACTAATTGTCGAAAATTCAATATCTTGAAAAGAATATTAGTATCTACTATAAGAAAAACCTATTTTTTTTACTGTAAAAGTACATTCATTACATTATATAAGGAAAGTGATGTGTTGCCCACATCAGATTTTTTTATATGTGCTTAAATGCGTTGCTCACGTTTTCCTTATCATATATTTTTACTTTCCATACAATACCTGCTAATGTTTAAGGAAAGTATTGAAATCAGAATTCAAGTTTTCGACGGATCTACACATTTTGAGTACACAAGAACACGAAAAAACAATTTTTAGCGTTGTGTGTGTCTGTCTGTGTAATGTGTGTATTCACTCTAGCTCAACATCTTTTCGACGAATATTCACAAAATGTGGTAGGTAAGTTACTTATAAGTTACGCTGATGCTAGTTGGATTTTAGAAAAATTAGGAGAAAAAAAACTGCATTTTTACTTTCTTTATATACAATAATGTATAAGGAAAGTATTATGACGGGGTCGAAAATTCGAATTCGAGTTTTACACGGGAGAGCATGTTCTAAGCATCCCTGATCACAAATCGAACATTTTTGAGGTGATGTGTGTTTGTGTGTGTGTGTGTGTGTCGGTGTGCGTGCAAGTATGCATATATGTATGTGTGTGTGTGTGCGTGTGCAAGTATGTATATATATGTGTGTGTGTATGTGTGTGTGTCAGTGAGCCTGTGGAGACGATATCTTACGAACGAATGGAGCGATTCGAATGAAATGTGGTACAAAAATTATAATCCATGAATACTGGAAGCCTATTGTTTTTAAACACAGTAGAATGTTCAGAACCCCCCTAAATTTTCGAGTGAAATTTTGAAAAAATCATCAAAAAATCAAAACCGTTAATAAAGTTAGTCAAATAGACATTTCTTATGTAATTTTTCCTTCGAAAACGATGGACATAAGACTTTAGAACGCTAGCATGAACCGCTCTTGAGATATTCCCCATTTTTCAAATAAATTTATCAAAAAATCCCATAAATTAAAAAGAAATATTAACTGTAGAAAAACATGTTTACTTTTCATATGTAATATCATGCCATAAATTTGGTGGCATCATTTTCATGGGTCTAACTCGTTCCATTCACGAGAAAAGATACTTTGAATAATAATTTTGCATTTGAACGCCAATAGTCATTTATCTGCTGTAAGAATAACTTATTTCTCTGTCCATAACGATTGGCAACACTTTGGCGATGAATTTGGCGGAATGTCGGCAACTTGGCGCCTTTTTTAACTGTTGCTGAATTAACGAAAATCTCGCCAAATGGATGAAAATGACGCTAAATCATTGAAAATGACGACTCATTGATGAAAATTCAATATCTTGGAAAGAATATAAGTATTTACTATAAGAATAACCTCTTTTTTTAATGTAAAAGTAGTAAATCCACAGCATTATATAAGGAAAGTCATGTGCTGCCCACATCAGTTTTTTTTTTTTTTGCGTTATTGGATTCTAAATTGCATTACTGTAAAGAGGTACAAAATACAATTATATGACACTAGTTTAAAGCGTCAAATTATGATTGAGTCAAATTTGTTTGGAGTCCCTTACTACGACTGTGTCTTGCTCACAATATGAGCAAACAGTCAGAAGGACATGCAAACAGACATACAGAAAAAATAAAGGCGGAAGAAAGTGTGCCTAAATTTTACGTAGACCGATACCAAGGCTATAATTTCATGAAATTCCGTAGGTACAGCTAATGATGATGAGATAAACAGACAAATGATAGATTTGCAATTTTATTTATATACAGATAGAAAAGTATTTGAAAATCTTGTCTGTGTCAATGTTGTTGTTGATGTTGTTGAGATCCAGACCGTCCGACCTACCAGGAAGGTGTAAGGTAACTGTTTGGACGGCCGGGAAGTGTCACCCAATTTAGACCGGAACTCAGTGGGGGAGGCATCCACAGAGACCGTACCCTCCTTCCCCTAGCACCAACCTTTCGGAAGGACTTACGGACTCACAAGTTTAAAGCGATCGTACTCCGCATGAATACTGCGGCAGTTCCAGCGCGCAAATCACCGGGCTACCGCGCCCGAAATGTGCCAACAGCACGCGGTGTTCCCAGGTGAGCACCCACCTAAGTACTAACCGCGCCCGATGCTGCTTGACTTCGGTGATCTAACGAGAACCGGTGTTATCAGCACAGTAGGGCCGTTGGCTGTCTGCGTCAATGTGAAAGAGAGACAGAGATGTGAACATGATTAATCAAAGAATATATTTGCCGCTATGGAATTTTAAATGTGGATAGATTGGGTGTAAAACTAAAACTAGATATATTTTTTTAGTAATTTCAATGATTAGGAGAATTATCCTAAAATTTAAAATTTCTATAGTAATTATTTTTTTAACTGCATTAATGCGAAAACTTACTGTGGTTTGGTAACTCCTCTAAAAGTCCTCCCTGGTCCCAGCCGTCACGAATGACAAAATTCTGTTCAATTGACGTTAAGCTAACAACTTATTCGTTGCCGGACCGCCTGCCTAATCTTATAGAACTCATTGCGAGTTGCATGAGAGCAAGACACTTCCGCCTGTGAGACTAAATAAATTTATTTTAGGAAAATTATATCATGTTACTTATAAATAAAATGAAATTAATTTTAATTTAATTTATACGATTTAAATAGAAATTAAATGCTATAAATGAACTGTATTTAATCTTTGATTTGGTTATACGTATCAGTGACAGCCTTAGGATATGAGATTACAGCAAATATTGATATTTTAAATTCCCAAATTCGTCTGTCTTATTCTGACAAATACTTCTAACTTCATATATTGTGTTTAACCGATTCTTGTAAATGGGATTGCTTTTACAAGTTTATTCTGGCAAATATTTCTAACTTCATACCTTGTGTTTAACCAATTGTTATTAATGGGATTGCTTTAACACGGGTATTCTGACAAATATTTCTAACTTCATACATTGTGTTTAACTGATTGTTGAAAATGGCATTGCTTTTGCACGGGTATACTGACAAATATTTCTAACTTCATTGTGTTTAACTGATTGTTGAAAATGGCATTGCTTTTGCACGGGTATTCTGACAAATATTTCTAACTTCATACATTGTGTTTAACTGATTGTTATAAATGGGAATGCTGTTATACTGGTATTCTGAAAAATATTTCTAACTTCATACATTGTGTTTAACTGATTGTTGTAAATGGGATTGCTTTAACACGGGTATTCTGACAAATATTTCTAACTTCATACATTGTGTTTAACTGATTGTTATAAATGGGAATGCTGTTAAACTGGTATTCTGGCAAATATTTCAAACTTCATACATTGTGTTTAACCAATTGTTATAAATGGGATTGCTTTAACACGGGTATTCTGACAAATATTTCTAACTTCATACATTGTGTTTAACTGATTGTTGAAAATGGCATTGCTTTTGCACGGGTATACTGACAAATATTTCTAACTTCATTGTGTTTAACTGATTGTTGAAAATGGCATTGCTTTGCACGGGTATACTGACAAATATTTCTAACTTCATTGTGTTTAACTGATTGTTGGAAATGGCATTGCTTTTGCACGGGTATACTGACAAATATTTCTAACTTCATTGTGTTTAACTGATTGTCGAAAATGGCATTGCTTTTTCACGGGTATTCTGACAAATATTTCTAACTTCATACATTGTGTTTAACTGATTGTTATACATGGGAATGCTGTTATACTGGTATTCTGAAAAATATTTCTAACCTCATACATTGTGTTTAACTGATTGTAGTAAATGGGATTGCTTTAACACGGGTATTCTGACAAATATTTCTAACTTCATACATTGTGTTTAACTGATTGTTATAAATGGGAATGCTGTTATACTGGTATTCTGAAAAATATTTCTAACTTCATACATTGTGTTTAACCAATTGTTATAAATGGGATTGCTTTAGCACGGGTATTCTGACAAATATTTCTAACTTCATATATTGTGTTTAACTGATTGTTATAAATGGGAATGCTGTTATACTGGTAGTTTGGCAAATATTTCTAACTTCATACATTGTGTTTAACCAATTGTTATAAATGGGATTGCTTTAACACCGGTATTCTGACAAATATTTCTAACTTCATACATTGTGTTTAACTGATTGTTGAAAATGGCATTGCTTTTGCACGGGTATACTGACAAATATTTCAATCTTCATTGTGTTTATCTGATTGTTGAAAATGGAATTGCTTTTGCACGGGTATTCTGACAAATATTTCTAACTTCATACATTTTGTTTAACTGATTGGTATAAATGGGAATGCTGTTATACTGGTATTCTGGCAAATATTTCTAACTTCATACATTGTGTTTAACCAATTGTTATAAATGGGATTGCTTTAACATGGGTATTCTGACAAATATTTCTAACTTCATACATTGTGTTTAACTGATTGTTGAAAATGGCATTGCTTTTGCACGGGTATACTGACAAATATTTCTAACTTCATTGTGTTTAACTGATTGTTGAAAATGGCATTGCTTTTGCACGGGTATACTGACAAATATTTCTAACTTCATTGTGTTTAACTGATTGTTGAAAATGGCATTGCTTTTGCACGGGTATACTGACAAATATTTCTAACTTCATATATTGTGTTTAACTGATTGCTATAAATGGGAATGCTGTTATACTGGTATTCTGGCAAATATTTCTAACTTCATACATTGTGTTTAACCAATTGTTATAAATGGGATTGCTTTAACATGGGTATTCTGACAAATATTTCTAACTTCATACATTGTGTTTAACTGATTGTTGAAAATGGCATTGCTTTTGCACGGGTATACTGACAAATATTTCTAACTTCATTGTGTTTAACTGATTGTTGAAAATTGCATTGCTTTTGCACGGGTATACTGACAAATATTTCTAACTTCATTGTGTTTAACTGATTGTTGAAAATGGCATTGCTTTTGCACGGGTATACTGACAAATATTTCTAACTTCATTGTGTTTAACTGATTGTTGAAAATGGCATTGCTTTTGGACGGGTATACTGACAAATAATTCTAACTTCATTGTGATTAACTGATTGTTGAAAATGGCATTGCTTTTGCACGGGTATACTGACAAATATTTCTAACTTCATTGTGTATATCTGATTGTTGAAAATGGAATTGCTTTTGCACGGATATTCTGACAAATATTTCTAACTTCATACATTGTGTTTAACTGATTGTTATAAATGGAAATGCTGTTATACTGGTATTCTGGCAAATATTTCTAACTTCATACATTGTGTTTAACCAATTTTTATAAATGGGATTGCCTTAACATGGGTATTCTGACAAATATTTCTAACTTCATACATTCTGTTTAACTGATTGTTGAAAATGGCATTGCTTTTTCACGGGTATACTGACAAATATTTCTAACTTCATTGTGTTTAACTGATTGTTGAAAATGGCATTGCTTTTGCACGGGTATACTGACAAATATTTCTAACTTCATTGTGTTTAACTGATTGTTGAAAATGGCATTGCTTTTGCACGGGTATACTGACAAATATTTCTAACTTCATTGTGTTTAACTGATTGTTGAAAATGGCATTGCTTTTGCACGGGTATTCTGACAAATATTTCTAACTTCATATATTGTGTTTAACTGATTGTTATAAATGGGAATGCTGCTATACTGGTATTCTGAAAAATATTTCTAACTTCATACATTGTGTTTAACCAATTGTTATAAATGGGATTGCTTTAACACGGGTATTCTGACAAATATTTCTAACTTCATACATTGTGTTTAACCAATTGTTATAAATGGGATTTCTTTAACACGGGTATTCTGACAAATATTTCTAACTTCATACATTGTGTTTAACTGATTGTTGAAAATGGCATTGCTTTTGCACGGGTATACTGACAAATATTTCTAACTTCATTGTGTTTAACTGATTGTTGAAAATGGCATTGCTTTTGCACGGGTATACTGACAAATATTTCTAACTTCATTGTGTTTAACTTATTGTTGAAAATGGCATTGCTTTTGCACGGGTATACTGACAAATATTTCTAACTTCATTGTGTTTAAATGATTGTTGAAAATGGCATTGCTTTTGCACGGGTATACTGACAAATATTTCTAACTTCATTGTGTTTAACTGATTGTTGAAAATGGCATTGCTTTTGCACGGGTATACTGACAAATATTTCTAACTTCATTGTGTTTAACTGATTGTTGAAAATGGCATTGCTTTTGCACGGGTATACTGACAAATATTTCTAACTTCATTGTGTTTAACTGATTGTTGAAAATGGCATTGCTTTTGCACGGGTATTCTCACAAATATTTCTAACTTCATACATTGTGTTTAACTGATTGTTATAAATGGGAATGCTGTTATACTGGTATTCTGAAAAATATTTCTAACTTCATACATCGTGTTTAACTGATTGTTGTAAATGGGATTGCTTTTGCACGGGATATATCTTTTGTTACGATTTAAACTCCTTCATTTTGATATATGATGAAAAATTTAATATTTTTTCGCTAGAATGAATTATTTTTCAGATTTGCTTGTACAAATAATTTTATATGGCGACAACCGAGAGTATCATACAAACCGTTTTAAAGGATTAAATGAAATAGTTTGTAATATTTTTTGAAGAAATAACTATATGATTTGGTATACTACTAGAATATGCACATATTTAAACAAGAAAATGTACTTTGCGTTGCCGGGGATTAATGTAGGGATTCATTCGTTTATTTTATTTTTCATTGGATTCACTTTTCAATTTTTCAAAAGGAGTAGTCGGCTGCTGTAAAGGTTCATATGCGCTTTTCATAACTTGTGTATTGATAGTACTGATTCCGTTCAAAACGGTTTTGAAAAAGAATTCTTCGATATTTCCGATGGTGTTCAGATGGAAATTCTGCGATAATATTCTCAGTTGCTAAAGAACCGATTTGCATGCAAATCGCTCAAAATAGAGGTTTAACATTTAATAATCTAGAAATTAATTTAAAATTAGAAGAAATCGCACTGATATATTTTCTTTCAGGAATCAGGCACCAAATTTCATGGCTGAACGACACTTAGACTGTCTGCCATTGACGACACAGACGAACATACAGACATATATATATATTGTTTAGAAGAGATATCGAGCAACGGCGGGAATCTCTGCTAGGTATTTAATAAATTAAACTCCTTTAAATATAACTGCTTAAAAGTTACACAATCATACAGCGCAAACAACGGGCAAACCCCAATAGTATTTATTCCTCTACTGTCCAAAGAGCTCAAATTTAGTAATCTAACACTACTTCCAGACATATGTTTTGCCTCACCTCAGGCTTCCTGTTGACTTTCGCCTGGAGCATGGTTCAACAGAGATTTTCAGTGTAAACCATCCTCATACTGTTTACGTTAAAGTCAGTAAGGAACCGAATTGTGCTAAAAATCGTTCAAATTAGCGCTTTAACATTTAATAACTGAACAATTAATTTGAAATTGACAGAAATGCTGGTGATGTGTTTGCTCTAGGGAGCCGAGGTGTCTTAGCACCGTTATTAATAACTGTACAAGGCTTAGATTTTACGCTACAGGCGACTCAGATGAACAAACAGACAGACATCCACTTTTATTAATATATATTTATTATTGTAGATATCAAGCAGCGAAGAGTACCTCTGGTAGCTATTCAATAAATTAAATTCCTTTAAATATCATTGCTTCAAAATTCCACATTAACATAGCGAAAACAACGTGTAAACCTCAAAAGTATTTACTTCTTTACTGACCAAAGAACTCAAACTCAGTAGTCTAACATGACTTCCACGGATATGTGTTGCCTCTTCTCATACTTTCCATTGATTTTCGCCTGAAGCAAGTTCCAACACAGATATCCAGTATTACCATTCCCATACTGTTTACGTTAATGTCACTAAGGAAAAGATTTGTGTGAAAATTGCTCAAATTAGCGCTTTAACATTTAATAACTCAACAACTATTCTAACGCTACAGACAACATAGATTAGCAGACTGACATGCAATCATTTTTAATAATATATTTTTGTTATTGCAGATATCGAGCAACACTGAGTATCTTTGCTAGCTATTCAATAATTAAAAATCCGTGTAATATCACTGCCTAAAAGTTTCGCAATCATACAGTGCAAAAAATGTCCATACCTCAAAACTATTTATTTCTCTACAGACCAAAATACTCATACTCAGTAGTCTAACATGACTTCCACGGGCATATCTTACCATTCCTCAAGCTGCATATTGATTTTCGCCTAGAGCACGGTCTAACACAGATTTTTATTGTCAACCGTTCCGATACTGTTTACGTTAATGTCAGTAAGGTACAGAATTGTGTTAAAATCGTTCAAATTATCACTTCAACATTTAATAACTGAAGAATTTATTTGGAATTTACTAAAATCTCACTGATGTGTTTACTTCTGGAGTCGAGGTGTCGCTGCACCATTAATAATGACTATATGACGTTTAGATTTTACGCTACAGACGACACAGATGATAGGCAAACAGACAGACGTCTACTTTTATTATTATATTTTTATTATTGTAGACATCAAGCAACGCCGAGTATCTCTGCTAGATATTCAATAAATTATACTTCTTTAAATATCACTGCTTAAAAATCACACAATGACACAGCACAAACCTCAAATGTATTTTTCCTCTACGGACCAAAGAACACAAACTCAGTAGTCTAACATGACTTCCACGGACATATCTCACCTGTTCTCAAGCTTCTTATCGATTTTCGCCTGGAGCGCGGTCCAACACAGATTTCCAGTGTCAGCAATCCACATACTGTTTACGTTAACCAAGTCATCTGCCTCAGAAAATGCTTGGATTCATTTGGTGTCTGTCTTTCGGTAAAGGATAGAAAAAAAATACGAATGGGGAACCTAAAGAAATTATTTCCACACCTATAAATAGACGGGATTACCGATAAAGTTCCGGGAATAACTTTTATTCTTGAAACGTTTTCACATGTTAGAAAGAAGGATTTCTAGGTGAGAAAGAGAGCGGTAGGAGTATAATGCAATAATCTTTAGAAGATATTTTAAGATAAAGCAGTTTATGGAATCGGGAGCGCATTGCAGATATCAGCAGATTCGCAGTGCTCTTTTACACGGTATTACCTATACCTGTGAAATAGGGGCAAAACTTATTATACAGGGCCACTAATAAAGTCCTAAAACACCCTAATAACTTTGTAGGGAAAAGTCCATGAGTGTACGCTTTAGGTCTAGGTGGAGTAACGTGAACATGCCCGATCTAATAAAATAGATTGCAGAATTTCTTGGAGACTTGAGAAAGTTAGGATAACGAACTAAACAATAATAAAATATGTAGATTAAAATCGCTAATGACAAAGTTGTGGAGTATTATCTAGTACTCAACAAAAAAACTATTAGAGAAAACCTTTATTTCACACAATATGCTTATTGGCGAATTGCTGTCTTAGTATATTATAGTAAACAACAATTATATACACAGAAATAGCACAGTCTGTTCGAAATGTCCTTCGTCAGCAACAATGCCTAATTCAATTTGAGAAAGAATATTAGCCCGTAGTTTGTCAAACATTGCAAGCGTTACCGTGTTATATATCCTGATGATATGTGTAAAGAACTTTGCTGGCTTAATCGCGAATCGAACCACGAATCTTCATACTGACCAGTCGACTCTCTACAGGTGAAATAATGTCACCGGTAGTGCTTAGACGAAAGTGACAGAATTGCAACTGCATGCCCCTCTCGCTAATGTCAGATTAACGCCCAACTTGATAATCTGACTGATCACTTCCTGTTATTTTTACCTCAGGTTACTCTCCTGATACTACTACTTTTAATCCAGGTAGGTATCCGTGGTCGTCAGCCTCACAATTTGAAATCGCCGTTGAATATGTCAGAGTCTACTAAATCCATACTAATCGTATCTAGAACTCGGGTCACTTCCTGGCTCCTGTCTCTGTCCAAACTGTCCCCGTGTTCACGTGGAGTACGGACACGTTAAATGTGCTTGTCCGAAAGTCCGAGAGGTTAGTTTTAGGGGAAGGAGGTTATGATCCCCGTGGATGGCGCCTCCATTGGGTTACGGACTAAATTGGGTGGCACTTCCTGGACTTCCAAGCAGATGCTTTATTTTTTCAGGTAGGTCAGACGATTTAGGTCGAAGAAGAAGAGGAATAAGACAATACCACTGCACTAACCTGCAAGGTTGCATTGCATTTCTAAGTCCAAACCGGTGATTTTGTCTCAGAGACTTAGAGCAACTGTTTCCTAAGCAGAGAAAGGAAGTCTCTCTCAACACGAAACAGGAGCGATGGGACACCTAAACCCACTTCCTAGAGAAAGCTGCTAATTCCATCACACATAACTTGCAGGGTTAATTCACTCCGGCGCGATTGTTACTGGTCCAACCGCGATTCGAACCATGGATCTTCGTACTAGCTAACCTTTGAGATACTGAAACGGAACTGTAAGATCTTATCGTTACAGTGAAAGCCCCATACATTCACATGTATTTATTTCCTTCCATATATGCAGTTCCATATATGTTCCTAATGCCGATTCTTCCATATATGTTCCTAATGTCGATTCCTTCTAATTAGGTGATTGAATACAATTTTGTAACTGACATTTTTCTGCTATTTCTCTTTGCTACTTAATTATCCTGATTTTTAAAACTCTCCGCTAGGGGAGCTTTTTCAGTGGAAAGTTCTGAAAAAAGCATGTAAGTCATAAAGTGCTTAGATTATTTACTAAATTCGAGAAGGTTATAGAACTCGACAAAAGTCGCTAAAATTGGGTCAAATTACACCAAGGTAACCGAATCTGTCACTAAGTTCAAACAATTCATTTTGCAATGATGATTTTCTTTCAAGTATTCTTAACAATATGATATCACCCCCACTATGTACATCGTTTCATCCCCGTCACATTTTTTTACAATTTACTCCGCACCCGCGTACTAAACTGGTACACTACAAAAATGTGCAGGCCTCAGAAGTGTATACTTGAATATAGATCGAAAAACTCGAACTCAATGGTCTAACATGAATTCCTGGGATTTGCCATGCACACTTCTCCTACTCCTTATATATTTTCGTCTGAAGCACACTTCCACACATGCTTCCGGTGTCAAACCATCCACATACTACTTACACTAACCGAGTTCACCGCATTAAAAAAAAGTTCCAATATATTCGGTGCATTTCGGAAAAAGGAGAAACAAAAAAACAGAAATGGAGAACCTAAAGTAATTGTTTTCGACTCTATAAATTGGAAGGATTACTGATAAAGTTTTGGGAATAGTTTTTATTCTAGAAAAGTTTTCATATGTTGGAAAGAAGTATTCTATGACAGAAAAGGAGCAGCAGGAGTGTAATACGATTGTTATTTAATGCATTAGTACTTAATTTAAGACTTGTGTTCCTGACCCGAATTACGTCCATGGTCGGGCTTTATGAGGAAAACCGTAGCGTTACGAAAATATAAATACTTTGGAAGCAAGCTTATATTATTGAATATATATATATATATATGCAGGATGTCCAGTGCTATTGGTGCCCAATGTTTATTTCCTCAACCGTTAGTCACAGAGGTGCATTTCCAATTGCAAAAATGTTTTAAATTTTAAAATCAATTATCTTACTAACAATTTAAATCAATAAATGCATTTCTGACAGAAATACGAAATATAAACTTTTATGCTGTCCTCTAGTCCTGCCAATTATATTTAGGAAAATCATCCTCATGCAATTTTATGCAAAATAAAAAAAAATCATCCTTTTACGGCCAAAATTGACCGACTTATAGCTGTTTAAAGTTGGACATCCTTTTTTTGCTGAGAAATGGTCAATACGGTTCCTGATTGATTGGTTGCCTGAAACGGAACATTTTTATGCGTGGAAAAGCGACTTCAGTGATAAAGTTTAATGCTTCATAATTTGGTGAATTTTGGTCGTAAGAGGAAGATTTTTTTTTATTTTGCATGAAATTGTATGATGATGATTTTCCTAAATATAACTGGTAGGACCGGGGGATCCTATAAAAATGTATATTTCTTATTTCTTTCAAAAATGCATTTATTGATTTAAACTATTTCTGAGATAATAGATTTTAAAATTTAAAACATTTTTGCAATTGTAAATATATCTCTGTGACTAACTGTTGTGGGCAGAAATAGCCATTGGGCACCGATAGCACTGGACACCCTGTATATATATATATATATATATATATATATATATATATATATATATATATATATATAGATATATACTACGTGATCCAGAAAATGCTACACCATGAAAGAGCGAATGCAGTGCGATGGTAAAGGACACACAGGTAAAGATGGCATATAAAAATAAGTGATGTTAAATCCAGAAGGATAACGATGCAATACAGTAATGACATAAACAAGGTAATTAGTAGGGAGTAGGACCACCTCTTGCGATAATACAAGGAGTAACCCTTCGAAGAACAGATGCAATGAGCGTGCGGATAGTGTCCTGGATGATCATATGCCTTCAGGGAGGGATAACCATATCCCTGCAACCATCCTAAACAGGTCGTCCTCTGTTTGAGACAGGAGCAGGGCAGTCAAACGACGGACAATCATTCTCCATACATACTCGATGGGTGAGAGATCTGGAGACAGCAGAGGCCAAGAAATCACATAGATGTCTTTCAAGGGATTGTCTGCAGATGGCTGCCGTGTGCAATCACGCGTTATCTTGCTGAAAAATAATATTTTTGCAACCGCTGAAGATAGGGTAGTGCAACTGGCCGAAGTACCTCATCTACATATAGTTGTGCCATCATTGCGTCTCTGATACAACCAGAGGTGACCGGCTATCGAAGCCGATGGCACCCCTAATCCATGATGCAGCCTTATCAAGCACTATGGCGTTTAACAGTTGCAGTAGGGTTGGAACTGTTTCCATGTCGCGGGGGCCTCTCACGCGGTAGTTAGGATAATATCGTCCTTAAAGTTGAAAATATTAGAAAACTGAAATTGAACACTTTCTTCCTTTCAAACTATCTACCCATATACCAAATTTAAAATCGCTATCTCATCCTTTAGCATATTTTTTTCATCAATTCACTTTTCGAACGTTTTTCTCTGGAGCACCGTTTAAACGAATATTTTTGATAAACTATATTCGTCTTGGATGTTTTCATCAAATGATTATCCCATATACCAAATTTCAAGCATCTATCAAATTTCAAAAGAGCCGTTTCTCATTTATTCGGCAAATCGAGCATTTTGGTGTGCAGCACCCTCTTAAGTAGACAATATTGGAAATCTGAAATTTCACATTTTCATTCTTACACCTTTCTGGTAGGTCGAACGGTCTGTGTCTCAACAACAACACTTTCTTCCTTTTGAACGATTCATCCCATACATCACACTTGAAGTCTTTATCTCAGCGCAAACCATCCTTTTCCATCATTTCACTTTTCGAAGAGTTTGGTGTGCAGCACACCCTCTACAGATCATTTTCGAAATATTCGATATTTTCAGGGAGTTTTATTGAACGATCGACCCGTGTACCAGATTGCAAGTGTCTATCTATTCGGGAAGTGCCTAAAAAGCGTGACAGACGGACAGACAGACGCACAGACAGAGAGACAGAGGACAGATGGACACTTGGCAATTAGATAGATACTGAAATAGTCATTAAATTAATATCTGAAGGAACGGATTGCAGTATTACGAATTTTAAAATTTTATACTTATTCTCGGTGAATGTGAAACACATTCATTTAGCGTACTTTAGCGTACTTATTCATTTAGCGTATTCATATTTTAGGAGTTATCTAACAGTTGTAATTAATCTCTTCGTTCTGTATTTTGAAAAATACAGCATTTCTCACGAAAACCTCGAAACCAACATGTATTTTTCCCCCCGAAATAAATTCCTCTCACATGGTCTTTGATTTTTGAAGCCTCTGAATTAAGACCATTTGAGTTTAAAATACATTTTTCTTAATCCGATTTTATAAATTCCGTAAAATATTTTGCGCAGTGTACGGAAGAAGTACTTTTACGCTATTAGACTAATTGGAATTTTCTGTCACGTCTAAGCTTTTGTTTACACCTGACAAGGCAATTCGGTCGGATGAAAGGGCTTTCTTTCCAAATGGGTCAAATATTTGCACGGTGGTGATTGGAATAACAATGTTTTAAACATTCTTTTCATGCACAATTGAAATCAACCAATCAATATGTTAATATCTTCCCTACATATTCATGGTGGACGATAAAGTTGTAAGTCAAATAAGTTTTGAGCAGTGGTTGATAGAGCCATAGAAGTGAGGTATCTGTATCGTGAAGTGACCAGATAAGATTGAGGACGGCGCCCCTAGAGGTAGAAATGAAAAGTTAGCACTTCTATCCCAGAAACTGTTTGAACTAGAGAAAGAAAGTTGATTAGAAAGTTGTACAGCATTACCAAATTAGTAGTTAGGTAAAGTAGGGTAAATGTATTTCAGGAGTAAGTGCATCTTAGTCTTGTGAAAGTAGCAAATGTCTTGTGTGATGTCGGAATTTCGTGGCGAGAACAAGTAGTTCCTGTTGTGTTTAAACATCTTTAGATGCCGTTTTATTGGCTTTTGTTCCAATGAGGTAGACGGCATTCTTGAAAGCATGGGATTCACCATATTTTTCTAATAGGGAAGGGCCTATTGGCTCTCATATCACCTGTTGGCTCTTTGTTGTTGTCGAGACCCAGACCGTCCGACCTACCAGAAAGGTGTAAGGTAACTGTTTGGACGGCCGGGAAGTGTTGGCTCTTTGTGGAAGACTCAGTTACATCAGGATTGCTTTAAACATGGAAATGGTAGGTTTGCTCTATTATTAACACTTTCCAACATAGGTGAAAAGTGTTTATGTATTTGTATATTATGTCTGTCTGTCTGTCTGCCTAACTGCCCTTTCGCACAATAACTGCCGTAAAATGACTTTATCAAAATGAAATTTTAGTATGTTGTTGGGACGGTCTGTGAAACATATGGGAATGTAAATGCATTATATCGCCCAAATAGTTATGAATTGAACCCGGGTTGAAAAAGTGAAATACATTGAACCCTATCTGACCTAATTTTTCAAACATTTTTAAGTGGAATTGAAATTCACAGATTGCTTCAAACATTTTAGAAAATATTCAAATTATCAAATAAAATGTATAAGACATTTCAGCAAAATATCTTCGGTAGTTTTTAAATAAAAATTTAAACAATTGCACCTAATTATATGAAGAGATCACGTGACCCACTTCAAAATAAAATACGGCATCCATCTTTTTTCCCAGTGTGTAATTCGTGATTTTTAAAGTTCTTTTAAATGTATATTTAGTGTTGCATCCTTCCTAAAACCGCCTTAATTTTGCTTATTTTTTGTGCATCTATATTCTGTTCCAACGCAATTACAATAGTTTTGATTTTAAATGATCATCAAACTTTGATTATTCCTTCAACGAAAACTAATTTTAATGGATGCAGAATATAAATAGGTGATTGCAAGATGAGTTGTATAAGAACTGCTGAATTTTTTTCACGCAAAATTATTTTGCTCTGGAGTTTGGAATATAAATGATATGATTGAAATATTCGTTGATGTTACGTAAAGAAGCAGACGATTTTATAGCATTGTGTTTTTTGATGATATGTCCCAGTAAAATAAATTATTGTACTGCGATAATTTTAAAAATATCACCGATGAATGTATCGCAGTTTGCAGATGTTTAAATAAAATTGCATGACTGTTGGAAAATGTTTCATAAACAATGCTTTATGCATGATTTATCTTTCTTGTTTTTATATTATGCGTCATTTTTAACACTTTCCAATATATTTGAAAAGTGTTTATTACTTTTGTCTTTCTGTCTGTCCGTCCATTCGCATGATAACTGCCTTAAAAATGACTTTTTCGAAATGGAATTGCAGTATGTTGTTGAGACGGTCTTTTGTATATTTGGGGATGGAAATGAATAATTTGACCCAATTAGTTTCGGATTCAACCCCGGATGATAAAAATAAATTACATTGAACCGTATGGGATTTAATTTTTCAAAATTTTTTAAGTGAGGTTAAAATTCACAAATTTGTTTAAAAATTTTAGGAAGTATTCAAACTATCACATAAAATGTGAAAAAAAATTCAGCAATATATGTTGGGTAGATTTTGAAATAAAACTTGAAATAATAATTTCATCTATGATATATGAAGAGATCACGTGACTCATTGTAAAATAAAATATGGTTTCCAATTTACGGCTGTTACCGTAGATGTTTAAAAAATGTTTAAATTTATATATAATATTGCATCCGCCATAAAATCGCTTTATTTTTTAGTATTATTTGAGTATTTAATTCTGTGGCAACACTATTACAATATTTTTTGTTTTAAATGATAACTAAATTCTGGCTATTCCTACAATTTTTACACAAATCAGGAAAATTTCCAATTTGGTATCATTGGAAAGGTCGAAAAACGACATTTTTGAATGAGTTTTACATTGAATTCATACGATAATTCTTTCATATTGATTTCTTCTTTTTCAATACATCGAAATATGCATGTTTTACGCAAGTTTAGTTTTTTTTTTTACTCAACGGGAAATTTAAGATTTGCATAGCTCTAATCTTTGGTATAAATATGTTGGGATATCATCACGTTCGGATAAAAAGATATTTACTCTATATCTGAAATTTATACGAATTTCCAATTGGGTCTATAAAAGCTGAATTTCCCATTTTCGAATATAAAAGTACTTTTTACCTCACAAGACAGTGAATGAGCCGCGGATGTTATGTAACACAGTAAACATTTTGGCCAGGCTCTTTATGTTCTTTCACCGGCAATATAGCGCATGCTTGGAGGTTGCTACAATTTTTAGAGATTGCACTGATTTGATATCTCAACTTCTAATTATGCTAGATCTGTGATCTAAAGAGTATAATTTTTAGTTTGAGCTAATGGAGGTCCTGACACCGGGTTGCACACGACCAGCACACTTAGAGTTTATAACGCCAGCGCAACAGGCGAATCGTGTTTAAGCACTTATTTAGGGCGTATCAGGCTTGTGCAGCAAGTTATTCTTTTTTGTTATAAACGAGCATACTATTAAAACACTGATGGAGTTTCGATAATTAGCTGCAAGTTACAGACTAATTTTAGTCCGACGCTTCCATCTTAAATATTGGACAATGTCGGAAATTCATCATGTAAAACAAACAAAAAATTTATGTGTAATGTAGCATAAGGACACAGATGACATTTAGTTTGGAAGTCGAGATTTTACATATTTTTTAAAATAAACATATAAATAATTGTTGTGATAAACATGCTGCATGGACCAATTTGAATAGAGTAATTAGAAAATTAATAGTAATTGCTTTAAGAGCTTAATGAAAATATTATAAATCAATTACTCCATTCAAATCAAGAACCCTGCAACAAATTTTCACAGGTCGGATTCCCATGTCAATTCAATTAAATCTTAATGGCCAAATAAACAATTAATTAAATTTATAAATTTTTTGTATAATGGTATTATCCAGGTATTGACATGAGAACCTAAAATTAAATATAATGTTAAAATGAATGTTATTCATTCATAATAAATACAATCACTATTTAAAACATAAAAAAAATTAATTTATTATTTATAAAATGTTCATTAGAATTTCTAAGCAGACACTCAGGTAGAAAATTATTTAAAACAAAGAAGTTAGATGTAAACATGCTGAATAACTTCACAAAATGTAACATATTGACAGATAGAGTGTTCTTAAAAATATAATAACATCAAAATATAAAAGGAAAGAATAACTCACAGTTTGTTATAAAAACTCATGTGCACATTTAAAAATTAGAAACTGATATAAAATATCATTAGCCTTGATGTAGCTTATAATGGTATTAACCATTTTTCTTGATCACTTCAGCCATACACCTTATGTGACAGCTTATATTATTCATTCTAACTGAATGACACACTCGTTGAAACAAAATCTTTAACACAAATCTGACATCTTAGCAACACTTATATGCTATCTATGCCTTATATGCATAAGCATAAAGTTGGAATCACACTCCATTTTAGACGATAAAATACTGAGCTACAAATTTTAACTTTTGAGCACAACCTTTTTAGTAACACACCCAAGAAGGAAAAAAAGATACTGAACTTCTAAAATTACACCTCCCCTCTTCCCAGGGAAGGGGGAGAAAAAAAAAAGCTGCTTCCCAGCTCCTATTAGCATGTTCCTAGGACCCAGTAACAGAAGAACAAAATAATTAAAAAACATGACTTCTGGGTAAGAAAGAGACGTACCAATCAACCATTGGTTACTGACCAGTGATGTCACTTTGATCCACGAGTTGTAGAAAGGGGGGAAAAAGTTATTTCTTCGCATGCTCAATGAATTCCCGGAAAAACCTCTGCTCACAGGGAACTTAGAATTGATGATCTTGCACATCTGTCAAGGATGATAATTGGATGCACTTGCAATCCATTCGTGCCTAATCGTGGTGTTAATGGCTGCAAATAAATGCCAGATTGTAGACAACATGAGAGGTCTCGTTTAGCTTTCAAAATTCTGTTTTTACACACCTTAAAATGTTTTCTGGTAGGTCGGACGGTCTGGGTTTCAACAATCAACAACACCTTAAAATGTCACTTACGGTTTTGAGTGATCTTGCTAAATGCTTTTTAGTGGCTTTAGTGCCTTCTACTTCGAAGCCACTGTGGGAAAAACATTCACTACCTCAGACCACCATGAATTTAAGAAAATGTTCACAATGCAAAGAATAGTTTTCTGTAGTAAAGTTATAAAGTGTTATGATGAGTTTAAAGTTTTTAAACACATCACAACAATAATGTTACTCAAAATTAATGGTAAACATGCGGATAAACCATTTGCACTGTTATACAATAAGCTCAGTAGCATCAGCGTTGATTAAAGCAATGGATGGTAGGGACATTTCTGAAAACATAGAAATTGTCAAAATTCTGCTTCAATGTGTTTCAAGTATAGTGATGAAGATTTTTTTTTATTTTAAAAGTGGTTGATACTTTTAATTAAATATTTTATGCTATAACTAAATGAGTGTTTTTGTTTCCGGATTGTCTTGTAACCCTAACTGGTTATTAATATTTTCTGCATTCCGTAGATTTAAGTTTTGCAGCATGTGTGCAAAAACTGTTCTCTTTTTGCAGTATGTATCACAGAATATCTAGTTCTTATTTTAAAATGCATTTTCTACGATTTCAATATATCGGCACAGTATTTTACATATATAGTTCATTTCATTTTTTACTTTCCTTATATACATAATGTATAAGGAAAGTAAAATTCGAATTCGAGTTTTCGACGAGAGAGCACGTTTCAAGCATCCCTGATCACGAATCAAACATTTTTGAAGTGATGTCTGTGTGTGTGTCTGTGCGTGTGTGTGTGTGTGTGTGTGTGAAAGTATGTGTGTGTGTGTGTGTGTGTGTGTGTGTGTGTGTGTGTGTGAGCCTGTGGAGACGATAACTGACGAACGAATTGACCGATTCGAACCAAATTTGGTACAAAAATCACAATCCGTAAACACTGGAAGCCTATTGTTATTCGCAATCGAATGTTCAACCCCCCCCCCTAAATTTTCGAATGGAATTTTGAAAAAATCGTCAAAAAATCAAAACCACTAATAAAGTTACGCAAATAGACATTTCTTATGTGACATTTCATTAGAAAACGATAGACATAAATTTTAGATCGCTAACATGTACCGTTCTCGAGATATTGCACATTTTTCAAAAAAATTATCAAAAGTCATATAAAATAGAAAAAAAAAATTCCTATTGAGAAACAAGTTCATTTTTCATATGTAATATCATGCGATAAATTGTGTGACATCATTCTCGTGGAACTAGCTCGTTCCATTCATGAAAAAAGATACTTTGAGTAATAATTTTGTATTTGAACTCCAATAGTCATTTATCTGCTGTAAGAATAACTTATTTCTTCGTTCATAACGCTTGGCGAGATTTTGGCGATGATTGGCGGAATGTCGCCAACTTGGCGACCTTATAAAATGTTGCCAAATTAACGAAAATCTCGCCAAATGGATAAAAATGACGCTAAATCAATGAAAATGATGACTAATTGTCGAAAATTCAATATCTTGAAAAAATATTAGTATCTACTATAAGAAAAACCTATTTTTTTACTGTAAAAGTACATTAATTACATTATATAAGGAAAGTCATGTGTTGCCCACATCAGATTTTTTATTATGAAATACATTGTTGAAATCTTATGTAAGCTTCTTTATTTCAGGTTGTGTTTGTGAACTAATGTGTTTTGCGGATATTGTGTTAACCTACCAACAGAGTGCTATGTAACAGTAAGTAAGTACAGAATATATGTATTTAGAAAATTTTATTTATTGCTTCTAATGTTGTCGGATTTAATAGATTAGTTTTATTGAACTGGGCTCTCTATTTCAATGAACAATATATATATATATATATATATATATATATACATATATGGCCAAAGTAAATTGCAGAAATGTTGAAAGTAAGGTAGGAATTAAGACTACGTTAATGAAATAGTCGTCTCATTAATTTTCAAAAAGCTACACTTTTTAAATTTTTATACGACCCCCCTTAGACGAATTTGGTTAATCAGAAAATTTTTATTTTTAATGCAAGAAGATCATTAAAAAAATCGCACATCTGTATCGTTAAAATTGAGCGAGTTATATGAATTGAAAATTGAACATTGTGAATGGGGACGATATATCAAATTATAAATGTAAATTTGTGACATGTCACAAAAAAGATAAAACTGGATGATAATACATAGGATACCCAACCGCGTAGTGAGTACCACTGCTTTATATGATCTCTATCTGTGTAATGCTTTATTTAGATGCATTTGTGATAAAAAATTTTGACACATATTAACGTAATTTTGATCTAAACAATTCCCATCGTCAATTTGTTTATGATCTCTATTTTCACTGATAAAACAGCTTTTCACATGGTACGGAAAATTGGCGTGTCAGGCTTTTATCTGTTTCATAATTCAGTTGATTTTAAAGATACAGATATTCGGTTTTTTTAATGATCTTTCTGCATAAAAAATATAAATTTTCTGATTGACCCAATTTGTCTAAGGGGGTTGCTTAAAAATTTAAAAAGTGTAACTTTTTAAAAATGACTGGGAGGACTATTTCATTAAAGTAGTCTTATTTCCCACCTTACATTCAACATTTTTGTAATTTACATTGCCCACTTATCTCCAAAAGGTAAATAATTAAATCGCATTTCAATCTTTTGGGACACCCTGTATACACTAAAAGAAGGGATGTCAGCCCCACCCCCCTCCAAAAAAATTGTCTTGTCGTGTAGGGATGTCCTAGGTTTCCTATGCAACTGCAAAGAAAATATGTATAACTATCTTCGTAATTAAGAAATTTTCACCGATGTAGACGCCCTGTATTCGCCCATTATTTTTTCGATCTAACTTGTCAACAGAACAGAGAGGTCAATTGTACTAATATTTGTATACCTTATGTAAAATTGATCATGACTGCTTATAACCATGATAAAATAAAGTCATTCTAGAACGTGAATGTCTTAAATAATCTTCATATTATTTATCCCCTCTAAATCTTGCAAAGAGTATTTTGTACTTTATTTTTGCCTAGGAGTTCAAGAACGGTTGTGTTTAATTATATATAAAACTCAAATTATTTAGAAAATATCGCAATATATTATCGTGAATTAGAAAAGTACTCGCCTTTGATTAGGATTTAAAATGAGCAATCATAGCCTAGCCGTGTGTGCACCTACGCAAACGTATTTTAATTTTATTTTTATTATAAGCGAGCGTATTGTTAAAATATTATTTGGTTTGCATGAATTTCCCATAAATTCCAGTGTATGTATATCAGAGGTTTGCTTCTTAAATACAGGCTATCGATGAGTACATTTTCTAGGAGTTACGCCGTGAATATATTATAGAAAATAGATTACGTTTTATTACGCATGAAAAGTATATATATATATATATATATATATATATATATATATATATATATATATATATTCTGTTTAAAATGTGTTTGAAAGAGAATTTTCAATTTTTCCAATAGTTTAATATTGTAATTCTGATAATATTTACAGTCGCTGAGGAACCGATTTTTGTATATATATACATAACTGAAATAACTAAAAACTAATTCGAAATTAAAAAAGAAATAATGCTAAGGTGCATCTGTGTACGCCTATCAGCTGCTGTGTACAAAATTTCATGGCCTTATGACACTTCGATTTCACGCTACAAACCGCAGACACACACACACACAAACATACAGGGAGAGAGCAATTAATCTACGCTCCCTTAGACCCTTTAACAAACGACTTTATCAAGTTTAATGCCTTAAGCGTTTTATTTCAAATTTTCAATTAATGGTTATACTATGACGGTAAGAGGGTCTAACTCACTCTAACTTTATGGGCCATACAAGTCAGCTGAAATTAATCTATCTATAAATCAATTTTGCATTCATGTCATTATTACTTTCCTTATATACATAATGTATAAGGAAAGTATTGTGACGGGGTTGAAAATTCGAATTCGAGTTTTCGGGAGAGCACGTTTCAAGCATCCCTGATGACGAATCAAACATTTTTGAAGTGATATCTGTGTGTGTGTGTGTGTGTGTGTGTCTGTCAGTGAGTCTGTGGAGACGATATCTTACAAACAAATGGAGCGATTCGAATGAGATTTGGTACAAAAATCACAATCCATGAATACTGGAAGCCTATTGTTTTTTAACGTAATCGAATGTTCAGAACCACCCTAAATTTCGAATGAAATTTTGAAAAAATCGTCAAAAAATCAAAACCTTTAATAAAGCTACGCAAATAGACATTTCTTATGTAATTTTTCCTTAGAAAACGATTGACATAAACTTTAGAACGCTAGCATGAACCGTTCTCGA
The DNA here is from genome assembly GCA_951213105.1 of Amaurobius ferox. Classification (NCBI taxonomy): domain Eukaryota; kingdom Metazoa; phylum Arthropoda; class Arachnida; order Araneae; family Amaurobiidae; genus Amaurobius; species Amaurobius ferox. The sequence goes on along the minus strand of OX578152.1, from coordinate 79,705,761 downwards.
GATATTGCACATTTTTCGAATAAATGTATCAAAAAATCCCATAAATTAAAAAAAATTGAGAAACATGTTCAATTTTCATATGTAATATCATGCGATAAATTGGGTGACATCATTCTCGGGGATCTAGCTCGTTCCATTCATGAGAAATATACTTTGAGTAATACTTTTGTATTTGAACGCTAATAGTAATTTATCTGCTATAAGGATAACTTACTTCTCCTTCCATAACGCTTGGCGAGATTTTGGCGACGAATTTGGCGGAATGTTTTTGAAATGTTGCCAAATTACTGAAAATCTCGCCAAATGGATAAAAATGACGTTACATGAATGAAAATGATGACTAATTTCAGAAAATTTAATATCTTGGAAAGAATATAAGTATCTACTATAAGAAAAACTTATTTTTTTACTCTAAAAGTAGTAAATTCATTGCATTATATAAGGAAAGTCATGTGTTGCCTACATCAGATTTTTTAATACATGAATGGATAAAGAAGGAAGAAAGTCTCTCTAAAAGCGTGGTTTAAATACTCAAACTCTGACTTAAAATTCTGACTCAAAATCTGACTTTTTAAATTGAGAAGACCTATCCATATTAACTTTCTTATTCAGCTGAATCATAAGGTAAAGTGATGGTCTCATCTCCAACTCCATGCGCTGAATATAGATTTCATTTTAATTTCTTCATGCATTAAGACCTCATGATCATGCAATTGTAACATGTTATGGCAACGTTTTCAACCATTTATCTCACTTCAATGGGCTACACAGACACGGATTGAGAGTTGCCGTTAATTATATAGGATAGTATTCCTAGTTTTACTTCCGGGAAGAGACAGCCCCGTGGTTAGCGCACGGGGATTGCACTCGGATGACCAGAGTTCGATTCCCAGCCTGTCCAAACTGTCTGTGTTCACGCGGAGTAGGGGCACGTTAAATATGTGTGTTAGTAAGACCTTCCGAGAGGTTGGTTTTAGGGGAAGGAGGGTACGGTGCCTATGCCCCCCACTGGGTTCCAATCTAAATTGGGTGGCACTTCCCGGCTTTTTAAACCTTACGCCTTCGGCTAAGTCAGACAGTTTGGGTTTAAGGATAAGAAGTTTTACTTCTAATAACGGCATTACACCTTGGATGTAAATTCGGGTTACTCCAACCAGATTAAACATTGGATGAAAGTAAAGTTTCTTCAACCAGCATTCATACATGTGTTACTCTCCAGAAACTTAAATTTTTAGATTAAACTAAGATTAAAAGCTAAACACTAACTCATTCGAACATCTAGTAAGAATTTAGTGCTTACAAGGAAATGCTTTTAGTCCCTTGCATAATTTACTTACACTGAGGAATTTTCGCGTTTGTACGTCGCTTCGAAGGAAGTCTCTCACATTTTATATTCAGAGTGTCTTATTGATTACAGCATCGATGCTTTGAAGTCTGGGCAAATAGAGATTTATAGCTGTGGAGCCGAGTTGTCAATTAAATGAAAGCCAAGTTTAAGTATTTTTATGTGATAAAATGAATATTTTATGTTGGATATGCTGCGCTTGTTTATAGAGATGAATTGAAGGACCAGTAAAAAGTTTGACAAGTGTAGGATAAAATTTTATCACTTTATTTTTAAAGTTTTATGGCAGATTTTATAGTAACACAAGTTTCTAAGAAAATTTTATAATGGTAGGGTAATTATTGCTTAAAAAATCCGTATGTTATTTCTTTTCATTTTCTGTATTACTATAAAATGTACTTGTATTACTTTAAAATGTAGTCCGAGATATACAGCAGGGTTTAACTGAATCAATTCATTAAATTTTTTAACCGGGTTTTTAAAATCAAATATAAAATTAACTGTTGTGCATACAGCACGTGAAAAAATAATTGAGTTTCAACGCATTCGGTAGTCGTGCATAGCAATTTGCCACGCATGCGCATAAACGTCCACTGTTCTCCATAGCAACGCCTAGTATGTGATGTAACCGTCAATTGGAGAATGAACGGAATGGAAAATCTCGAACTTTATGCCATTGGTTGAAAATTAACAGAAAATTAGAAAATAGAGAGATAAAATACATTTTTAGAATGCGAAAATATACACCCATATTTTTAACTGCCAATAGGAGAATGAACGGAATCGAAAATCTGGAATTTAAGTTTTTGGTTGAAATTTAACAGAAAATTAGAAAATAGAGAAATTAAAGACATTTGTTAGAATGCGAAAATATACACCCATATTTTTAACTGCCAATCGGAGAAAGAACGAAATTTAAAATCTTGCTTTTTATGCTTTTAGTAAAAAATTAACAGAAAATCAGAAAATAAAGTAATAATTTTTCTTTTGTTAGAATGCATCCATCTTTTTGCCAAACTATGAATTTGACATAGTCTTCCCATTCAGGATGCGGTAAAATAAGGGAATAAGAACATAAAATAAACAGATTTCTATGTTATTTATTAATAAATAAATATATATGAAGGAATTCACCTACGGATTCTGTTTAAAATCATTAGAAAATAACGTTTTCCAATCTTTATGATACTCTTAAGATGGAAACTCTGTTATAATATTTTTGATCGCCAAGGGCCCGGCTTTAGTAAAGATCGGGCTTCATAAAATAACTGAAAAACTAATTTGAAGTAAAAAGAAAATCTCGCTGAGGTCTATCATATCAAGTGTTCAACTAACCCAGAACTGGATATTGCGGCTGTCTGACGATTAGATTTTTCACTGTAGAAGACACACAGACCGAGGGACGAACTCAATAAGTAAAATACACTTTGTGCGAATGATAATAACTTGACCAACGTATATAAGCACAATTATGCAGCATACATCTGTTTCGAGGACACCTGAAGTTCAAAATAGGAATGGCTGTGATCTTCCTAATTCCCATTCCTATTTTGGACTTCGGGTTTGTTGGTTCTCTTGTACTAACGAAGGGGCTGCAGCGTATTCTCGGAAAAGCTGCACCAGACAGAAATACGAACTCAATAAGCAAAATACACTTTGTAAGAATGATAATAATAATTTGAGATACGTATATAAACACAATTATTCAGCATATAGCTGTTTTGAGGATACGTTTGATTCTCTTCGTCAGTGAAAGAAAACCAACAAATCCGAAGCTTAAAATAGGAATGGGTGTGGTCTTCCTAATTTCCATTCCTATTTTCGACTTCGTGTTTATTGGTTCTTTTGTACTGACGACGGGGCTGCAGCGTATTCTCGAAAAAGCTGTATCTTGCATTGTTGTGTTATTTGTGCTTATATGCGTTGCACAATTTTTCATTTTCGGAAAGGAAAACATCTCCTTTTATTACGTAAGATCTGTTAAATGTATTTACGGTAATAGTAGGTTTAAAATATTTCCCTATTTCCCTCTGTTATTAATTTTCACTTTTTCATACTATTTATAAAAAAATTAATGCTTTCCTGAAAATTTCTGAAATTGAGGTTTTGTCGGAATGAATACTTTTTTTTTTCCTTATCGAAACATTGCAGTTACCTTTCTAAATATGTTAGTCCCTGTGCATGTATGAATGTGTGTATATGTGTGTGTGTGTATACGTCGATGTGTACAGATAATACCAGGTCAGTAATTATTTTGTGGTGAGAATTTCCCGGAATATAGGGAAATTCTGAAATTTAGCGAAAGCAATCTTTTACAATTTTGAGATTTTTGTTCGACAGCGTACAATTTTGTTTTCATTTTTTTTTCGAATTTTAAGGGTTTTTTAGAAATTTATTTAAACGAGGAAGAAGCCGTGTTTGCTTTTACCTTCGTATAAAGCCAGTGTAAAAGTTTTTTTGTCAACAAATATCTGATAGACTTCTGAGAAAAAAAAGTTTTTTTCCAAGCTACATAAATTCGTCATCCACTGTCTGTCAATACCCACAAACAGCGTCGATGCCATCTGATCCTTTTCTAAACTTAAGACCTTATTACAGCGCAACATGCACAATATTACAGAATAAAATCTCTGTATGCCCTATATAATGCATCAAAACTCAGTCCACTTTAAAGAAAATCTTAATCGCATGTAACGGTTCATGAATCAGCCTCAAGCGCTTTGCTTAAGAAAATCCTAATCTCAATTTTGAAAATTTTGGGCAAATGGGCAATTTTCTAGTAAACCACTACATAAATTTAATATTGTTCATAATACAAAACTCTAGTTGAAGCATGGCAAAAAATATATGTTAATAAAATGAAAAGACAGTTTAAAATGCATTTCGATACTTAAAGATAAAAAAGCGTATGAACCGAGTTTGAAGTGTTCTCAACATCTTAATTTAATAAAAAATATAGCAGTGCAAAAATGCTTAATAGGTTAGTGCACCCAGGTATTACGAACCTTTGTCAGCAAACTCAATTCTTATTTTGAGCAACATGTTACAGTTAAACGAGCTAACATACTGCGCTGAAAGCCATTAGCGTTTTTCTCAAAGAATTTGATGACTGTGCAGTACTGCTTTTACTCCTATGCATAATGTACTTAGATTTTTCTCATTTATACGCTGTTTACGATAAATTCTCAAACTCTTTATTCCGGGCGTTATTTATTGTTTGCTGCATCGATGCTTTGGAGTAAGTCTATGTAAAAAAAAATGTTTATAGAAGAGCTTTAAGTTTCAATTAGTTGAATGTTTAAATTTTTATATACGCACGATTAAATTCATATTTTAAGCTAAATATTCTGTGCTCGTTTATAAAAGTGAATGTCAAAAACGTATTTCTTGATAAGATGTAGTGAAACTTTTTAAGAAATTATTTTCATGGGAATTTTGGAAAAGTTTTATTTCGCTACATGCCTTGTTTGAAGTAAAAAATGTATAAATTGAAGCGATATCTGCCCTAAATCTGGCTTTTGCGTAGTTTCAAGAATACTCCAAAATAGATGCTCCAGAAATTATTATTTTTATACATATTTTCACGCTCATTATGAAATTTGGAACGTTAAGCCTTGTTTTGATTAAATACGTAATAATTTGACGAAATTATATTTATAAGTGTGGTGCACATAAGAAAGATGTATGCACAGCAAACTTTTAATTAATATATTTTTATGGTCGTACATCGTATAGTCGTGAAAGTCGTAAAACATTGCATTGTGTCGCATTAAAACCCGCCTTATAATCTTTAGTACGAGTTCCTGGAATAAAATATATTAACATAATACCACACAATTAACTTTCCCCATTTTAACTTTAAAATATATATTTAATAAGCACCATCATAATTAGATTACAGCAATATTATACTTATATTTACGGAGGAGACTGGACATGTGAGACCAGTCATACAAAAATTCCTAAACTGGCTATTACCTTTTATAATCTGATTTGCACATGCCTTCTTGTTGTCTTTAGACGTTTGGCCTGCATTTGATTGATAATCGAAGCTTGTTTGTTTCACCGTTTATGTGACGACGGCTTCTTATTGATGCATATCCGCATCTCGTCTGTTGCACCTGTCGAACTTTTGCATGTCTATTATCGACTCTGGTTGCTATCTCCAAATATTTTCTCGGACTGTTACTTACATCTCTTGCTACATTACTGATCCGTTCTGTAATTTTTACATATCGGCATCTGTAGTACCTTCTCTCGGTTACCACCTCTTTTTGCCTGAGGTCTGATACGCCTCCTCGGCTATCATTCGCTGACCTCAGGGCGATGCGAAAACACATCTTCCATATTGGTTTAACTTTGAACCAATCTCGTGGATTCAATTTAGCCTCCTTTTTTATGGCTTCTCTGACATGTCGGGTCAAGGTCGCTGTAAAACTAGCGTCACCCAGGCCTCTTTGTCTGGCCTGTTAGATATCATGAATCCACATATAAACCTGTCTAAGTGAATTTTGGTCTCACAATAAACTAAAGCTGAACAGATAAGCGAAAATTCGTGGAGGAGTAACTAACATTATTTATTTCTAATAAATCCGCTACGAATCCTCACTTTAAGCGTGTGGAACACCGGTGTTCCATATATCTATTCGATTTGTGTCTGCTTGCCACCTTGCAGTTTTACCTTAGTGGTTGAAAAATAAACTGTCTTTTGACCTGCAGAAGAGACCTATATAACGCACTCTTAACAATCGTAGTCACCTAATGTTCACATGCCTGCTTTATTTAATGAAGTATTAAACGTTTTATTCTTACAAGTAACAGTTTTATTTAATGTGACTGGTCCTGTTTATTTCTCAGTGTCTGAGATAGAAATGTTGACTTCAAAATTCGTCTCTTCGGCTATCATTGGTTGACCTCAGGGCGAAGCGACAACATCTTCCATATTGGCTGAACTTTGAACCAATCTCGTGGGTTCATTTTAACCTCCTTTTTATGGATTGTCTGACTTCTCGGGTCAGGGCCGCTGTAAAACAAGCGTCACCCAGGTTGGGATCCTTTGTCTGGCCTGTTAGATATAATAAATCCACATATAAACCTGTCTACGTGAATTTTGATCTCACAATAGGGTAAAGACGACACTCGAATCGTTTAGCAGATAAAACGAAAATTCGTAGTGAAGTGACTAACATTACTTATTTCTGTAAAATCCGCTACGAATCCTCAATTTAAGCCTATAGAACACCGGTGTTCCATATATCTATTTGATTGGTTGTCTGCTTACCATTTTGCAGTTTTACCTTAGTGGTTGAAAAATAAACTGCCTTTTGACCTGCAGAAGAGAGCTATATAATGCACTCTTAACAATTGTAGTCACCTAATGTTCATATGCCTGCTTTATTTAAGAAATTATTAAACCTTTTATTCGTCAGTAACAGTTTTATTTATTGTGACCGGTTTTGTTTATTTCTTAGTTTCCGAGATAGAAATGTAAACTTCAAAATTTTTCAGCTAAGGACACTACAGTCAGTGTCGTCTGTAGCACATAGCACTTTACCGATACCTCACATTCACAGCTCTACCTGCCACCATTCAAATACCATTTGGCTGAGTTGTAACTTTACAGACCATCTTGTTTCTTTAACATTTTGCTGACCGGTCACGAGTATACTTGTGTGTTCATGCTCATACAGTTTATTGAAGTTTATTTAGATGCTTTCATTTTATATTTAGCTCTGGAAAAACAGCCGGCTGCAAGGAATTGTTTTGGTTTGAAATAGCCGGTCAGCAGTGTGTTAAAGAAGGCTTAACTACCTTTAGTAAAGACTTTGTTACCTGCCTTAAGTTAAGTCTTGCCATAAGTAAAGACTCCCTAGTTACCTGAATTTGAGCAGGAATGCAGATACGTCGCTAAGCTAAAGAAAACATGAGAAATAAATATCTGAAATCGTCGATATTTTACCGATAATTGATCATCCGCCGAGGCTTTACCGAACACTCTTGCTGCTGGAAATATATTTAGCGGTACCTTCAGGTTTGTATTTCGTCAATCTTACATAATAAAGGAAGAAGTGTATCTGTGTATCTGTGACGTCTATAGAGGGAAATCTAAGAAACGTACCAATATGAAATGTGATATAGAGGTACTTCAGGACCTGATTACGTGCACCTCGGCGTTATTTTTCATAATTCTGAATTAGTTATTTTATGTTTTAGTCCAATTTAAAACGCTTTTGGGTAATATACACAAAAATGATTCCTTAACGGTCTAAAATATTAACACACAGTTTCTATCTTGACACGATCGGAAAGACAGAAATCATATCTTTCAAACAAACTTTGAACTGAATCCATACGATTCATAGACAAATCTTAATGATCTCTTATAAAATATACTTTTCGTGCATTATAAAACCCTCCGACCATTTTATTTCGATGTAGTATAATTAACGTGCCATCTAATGTTTATAATTTAACATGAACTCCTAAATGCACTACTACAGAAAAAAATAATTTCATAAACCTATCAGTGGATTACATATAAATATTTTAACCGAGTCATGACTTAGATTTTTTGCGTGTCCCCATTACGGAGCAGATATTTTTTCCCAGAGCTGTTCTACCTACTGAGGCCACTCCCACGCACTGGGAACTAACCGTGGTCGGAAATTTGCTCAGGAATTCGCCGTGAGTTTCGGTGTAGTATTTAGCAGTTTGCAATTTATTGGTTTTGTATTTTAAAACACGAGCAACGGCAGGTAGATTTTCTAGTAAAGAATACAACCCAGATATTTCCAAAATTTATCGTCTGCTTTTATAATTGTATTTGCACAGCCAAATGCGCTACAATTTCTCCTTTGTAACTATAGATATTAATGTATTCAATATACATCAATAGATTGTATAGTTTGCCAGTAAATATTACGATCTTCTAAAGCAATTTGAATGCTAACATTAAAAGGGATTACAAATTATACACAGAAAGCCATTTAAACTTCTTTAGAAGCGCAGATGTCTGCATCATAACACTTTTAGTTCCATGTATAATTTACTTACACAAAGGATTTTGCTCATTTACGTTGCTTTGAAGGAACTCCTAAATTCTTTTATCAGAACATGTTATTAATTGCTGCATTGATGCTTTGAAGTCTTGGCAAATAAAGATTAATAGATGAGTAGCTGCGTTGTCAATTAGATGAGGTGCCTGTTTAACTCGTTGAAGCAGCAAAATAAATTTATGTTGAGGAGGTTGAAATTATTTGTAAAGATAAATGATATAATCGTAAAAGTGGTACGCGTAAAAGATTTGGATGGTGTTCAATCACTTTTTATTATATGCTTTAGCAGAGCAGCGTTTTTACTTAATATACGCATTTTCTAGCGCACATTGTGTAGTGTAAATTTTAATTAATTTGCAATATAATCCATTTTATTTAATTGATTTGATTTTACCTCCTCATGCTATTCTATAGAGAAATTATTGTTTCCCTAAATTTTCGAACTGAGATTTTGAGGGAGTGGCAAGTTTTGATAATTTTCGCAAAAACGTCCGTCTGCCGATCCGGTGGTCGAGCGGTCAGGGGCATGCGTTTACGTCTGAGCGCTGGATTGCCGGGTTGTGGGCTCGAATCCCGCCAGCGGGGATGGATGTTGTGTTGTCAAGGCACATTCAGACTTCCACCCTTGAGGTGCCTCAATAAAAATTGAAGCTGCGAATTCTCGCCACTTCGACATGGGACCGGGGGTCTAGTGGATATGGTGCTTAGGCGCTCTTCACCACGGGGGATAAGTAACAACAAAACATCCGTCTGTGCGTGACGGACAGTGAGAACTTATCAGAAAGTGTTACATCACACAACATTTTTGGAACATAACAAGTTTTTAACACTTTCCAACATAGTTATAGGTGTTTATGTCATTAGACCTTCTGCTGTGTATTGTCTGTGATGTTATAGACACAATGGCTCAAGGTAAAATGAATGAACGGTCATGAAATATTGTGTGTATTCAAATCATTTAACTTATGATAATATACATCATATAGATGTTTATGTTAATATATATATATATATATATATCAGACTTTTATATTACGATATAAGAAAATTGACGTGCAATCTAAAGTTTATAATTTAATAGCAGCTCTTAAATATAATGCAGACTACTACAGAAAAAATAATAATTAATTATAACTTTTAGTATTTAATTATAACTTTTTTAACAGAGCCATATTTTACATTTTTTGTGTGTCTCCATTACGGAGCAGATATTAATTTCCGGAGCTGTTCTACCTATTGAGGCCACTCCCACTTACGGTTGAACTAACTGTGATCCGAAATTTACTCATGATTTCTCTGTGAGTTTCTGTCTAGTTTTGTATCAGTGTGCATTTTTAGCGTGCATTTTTAATCCCGAGCAAACCCGAGTAGATTTTCTAAAGAATTCATCGTTGGTGTTTCACAACTGATCCCAAGCTTTTTTAATTGTATCATGACAGTAAATTGCTTTGCAATTTCTTTTTCGTTATGATACATATTCGTGTATTGAATACACATAAATAGATTGTCAGTTTGCTATTAGGTATTAAGATCTTCTAAAGCAATTTGAATTAACATTAAAAGGAGATCACAAACTATACAAAAAAGTGCTATATAAAGTTCTTTAAAGGCGCCATTGAATAAATACACCGTAATACAACTTGGATGTAAATTCGTGTTACTCCAACCAGATTAAACATTGAATGAAAATGAAGTTTCTTCAACCAGAATGCATACATGTGCTACTCTCCAGAAACTTAAATTTTTAGATTAAACTAAGATTAAAAGTTAAACAGTAACTCATTCGAACATCTAGTAAGAATTAATGCTTACAAGGAAATGCTTTTAGTTCCGTGCATAATTTACTTACACTGAGGAATTTTCGCGTTTGTACGTCGCTTCGGAGGAAGTCTGTCACATTTTATATTCAGAGTGTTTTATAGATTACAGCATCGATGCTTAGAAGTCTAGGCAAATAGAGATTTATATCTGTGCAGTCGAGTTGTCAATTAAATGAAAGCCAAGTTTAAGTATTTTTATGTAATAAAATGAATATTTTATGTTGTATATGCTGCGCTTGTTTATAGAGATGAATGAAGGACCCTTAAAAAGCTTGACAAGTGTAGCATAAAATTTTATCACTTTATTTTCAGACCTTTTATGGCAGATTTTACCATAACACACGTTTCTAAGAAAATTTTATAATGGTAGTGTAATTATTGCTTAAAAAATCCGTACGTTATTTATTTTTATTTTCTGTATTACTATAAAATGTATCCGTATTACTATAAAATGTACCTGTATTACTTTAAAATGCACCTTTATTAATATAAAATGTACCCGGCTTAGTCCGGGATATACAGCAGGGTTTAACTGAATTAATCGTTAAAATTTTCAAAAGGGTTTTTAAAATTAGAGATAAAATTAACTGTTGTGCATACCCCAAGTGAAAAAATCCTTTAGTTTCAACGCATTCGGTAGTCGTATGTAGCAATTTGTCACGCATGCGCATAAACGTCCACCGTTTTCCATAGCAACGCCTAGTATGTGATGTAATCGTCAATTGGAGAAAGAACGGAATGGAAAATCTCGATTTTTATGTTTGAAATCAACAGAAAATTATAAAATAGACATTTGTTAGAATGCAAAAATATACACCCATATTTTTAACGGTCAATAGAAGATTGAGTGGAATCGAAAATCTCGAATTTTATGTTTTTGGTTGAAAATTAACAGAAAACCAGTAAGTAAAGTAATATTTTTTCTTTTGTTAGAATGCACCCATCTCTTTGCCAAACTATGCATTTGAGATAGTCTTCCCACTCAGGATGCGGTAAAATAAGGGAATAAGAAAATAAAATAAGCAGATTTCTATGTTATTTATTAATAAATAAATATATATGAAGGAATTCACATACGGATTCTGTTTAAAATCGTTAGAAAATAACGTTTTCCGATGTTTATGATACTCTTAAGATGGGAACTCGGTTATAATATTTTTGATCGCCAAAGGCCCGGTTTGAGTAAAGATCGGGCTTCATAAAATAACTGAAATCTAATTTGAAGTAAAAAAAAAATCTCGCTGAGGTCTGTCATATCAGGAGTTCAACTAACCAAGAACTGGATATTGCGACTGTCTGACGATTAGATTTCGCACTGTGGAAGACACACAGACAGTGGGACGAACTCCATAAGTAAATTCACTTTGTGCGAAGGATAATAACTTGACCAACGTATATAAGAACAGTTATGCAGCATACATATGTTTCGAGGATACCTGAAGTTCAAAATAGGAATAGCTGCGATCTTCCTAATTCCCATTCCTATTTTGGACTTCGGGTTTGTTGGCTCTCTTGTACTGACAAAGGGGCTGCAGCGTATCCTCGAAAAAGCTGTAACAGGCAGAAATACAAACTCAATAAGTAAAATACACTTTGTGCGAAGGATAAACATAATTTGAGAAACGTATATAAGCACAATTGCGCAGCATATAGCTGTTTCGAGGATACGCTTGATTCTCTTCGTCAGTGAAAGAAAACCAACAAACCCGAAGTCCAAAAGAGGAATGGGTGTGGTCTTCCTAATTTCCATTTCTATTTAGGACTTCGGGTCTATTGGTTCTGTTGTACTGATGAAGGGGCAACAGCGTATTCTCAAATAAGCAGTATCCTGCATTGTTGTACTATTTGTGCTTATATACGTTGCACAAATTTTCCTCTTCGGAAAGGAAAACATCTCCTACGTAAAATGTGTTAAATGCATTTACGGTAAGAATAGATTTAAAATATTTCCCTATGTTATTAATTTCCACTTCCTTATACTATATATAAAAAAATTAATGCTCGCCAGAAAATTTCTAAAATTGAGGTTTCGGCGTGAAAAATACCTTTTTATCCGTATCGAAGCATTGCAATCACCTTTCTAAATATGTTAGTATCTGTGTATATATGCGTGTATGTATATGTGTGTGTATATACGTGGGTGTGTACAGATAATATCATACATAGGTCAGTAATTATTTTGTGTTGCGAATTTCCCCAAATATAGGGGATTTCTGAAATTTAGCGAACACAATCTTTTACAATTTTGAGATATTTGTTCGATGGCGCACAATTTTGTTTTCGTTCTTTTTTTTTTCGAATTTTAAGGGTTTTTTAGAAATTTATTTAAACGAGGAAGAAGACGTGTTGCTTTTACCTTCATATACGACCAGTGTAAAAGTTTTTTGTCAACACGTATTTGATAGACTTCTGAGAATAAAAGATTTTTCCTAGCTACATAAATTCGTCATCCACTGTTGTTCTATACCCACAAACAGCGTCGATGCCATCTGATCCTTTTCTAAACTTAAGACCTTATTACAGCGCAACATTCCGTATATTACAGAATAAAATCTCTGTTTGCCTTATATATTGCATCAAAACACTGTCCACTTTAAAGAAAATCTTACTCGCATGTAACGGCTCATGAGTCAGACTAAAGCGCTTTGCTTAAGCAAACCCTAATCTCAATTTTGAAAATTTCCGACAAATGGACAATTTTCTAGTAAACCACTACATACATTAAATATTGTTCATTATATGAAACTGTAGTTGAAGCATGGAAAAAATATATGTTAATAAAATGAAAAGAGAGTTTAAAATTCATTTCGATACTTAAAGATAAAAAAGCGTATGAACTGAGTTTGAAGTGTTCTCAACATCTTAATTTAATAAAAAATATAGCAGTGCAAAAATGCTTAATAGATTAGTGCACCCAGGTATTACAAACATTTGTCAGCAAACTCAATTCTTATTTTGAGCAACATGTTACAGTTAAACGGGTTAACATACTGCGCTGAAAGCCATTAGCGTTTTCCTCAAAGAATTTGATGACTGTACAGTACTGCTTTTAATCCCATGCATAATTTACTTAGATATTTCTCATTTATGCGTTGTTTAGGATAAATCTCACACTCTTTATTCCGGGCGTTATTTATTGTTTGCTGCATCGATGCTTTGGAGTAAGTCTAAGTAAAAAAAATGTTTATAGCCGAGTTTGAAATTTCAATTAGTTGAATGTTTAAGTTTTTATATACGCGCGATTAAATTAATATTTTAAGCTAAATATTCTGTGCTGGTTTATAAAGGTGAATGCAAAAAACGTATTTCTTGATAAGATGTAGTGAAACTTTTTAACAGTTTATTTGCATGGGAATTTTGGAAAAAGTTTTATTTTACTACATGCATTGTTTGAAGTAAAAAAATTTTAAATTGAAGGAATATCTGCCCTAAATCTGGCTATTGCGTTGTTTTGAGAATACTCCAATATAGATGCTCCAGAAATTAACGTTTTTATACATATTTTCACGCTCATTATGAAGTTTGGAACGTCAAGCCTTGTTTTGATTAAATACGTAATATTTTGGCGCACTTATATGTATTTATAAGTGTGGTGCACATAAGAAAGATGTATGCACAGCATACTTTTAATTAATATATTATTTATGGTCGTACATTGTATAGTTGTGAAAGTCGTAAAACATTGCATTGTGTCGCATTAAAACCCACCATATAATCTTTAGTACGAGTTCCTGGAATAAAATATATTATCATAATACCACACAATTAACTTTACCCATTTTAACTTTAAAGTATATATTTATTAAGCACCATCATAATTAGATTACAACAATATTATACTTATATTTACGGAGGAGACTGGACATGTTAGACCAGACATACAAAAATTCCTAAACTGGCTATTACCTTCTATAATCTGATTTGCTCATGTGTGCTTGTTGTCTTTAGGCGTTTGGCCTGTATTCGATTGATAATCGGAGATTGTTTGTTTCATTATCTCTGTGACGATGTTTTCTTATTGATGCATATCCTCATCTCGTCTGTTGTACCTGTCGTTCATCTCTGTAGAACTTTTACATGTCTATTATCGACTCTGGTAGTATCTCCAAATATTTTCTCGAACTCTTACTTATATCTATTGTTACATTACTGATCTGTTCTGTAATTTTTACATATCGGCATCTGTAGTACCTTCTCTCGGTTGCCAGCTCTTTTTGCCTGAGGTCTGATACGCCTCTTCGGCTATCATTGGTTGACCTCAGGGCGATGCGACAAATCTTCCATATTAGTTTAACTTCGAACCAATCTCGTGGGTTCACTTTAGGCTCATTTTTATGGCTTGTCTGACCTCTCGGGTCAGGGCTGCTGTAAAACTAGCGTCACCCAGGCTGGCCCCCTTTGTCTGGCCTGTTAGATATAATAAATCCACATATAAACCTGTCTATGTGAATTTTGATCTCACAATAGGCTAAAGACGACACCCGAATCGCCGAACAGATAAAGCGAAAATTCGTAGTGGAGTCACTAACATTACTTACTTCTGTTATACAAGCTACGAATCCTCATTTTAAGCCTATGGAACACCGGTTTTCCCATATATTTATTCAATTGGTTATCTGCATGATACCTTGCAGTTTTACCTTAGTGGTTGGAAAATAAACTGTATTTTGACCTGCAGAAGAGAGCTATATAACGCACGCTTAACAATTGTAGTCACCTAATGTTCACATGTCTGCTTTATTTAAGGAATTATTAAACGTTTTATTCTTTAGTAACAGTTTTATTTATTAAGACCGGTCCTGTTTATTTCTCAGTGTCTGAGACAGAAATGTTGACTTCAAAATTTTTCAGCTAGGGACACTGCAGTCAGTCTCATATCTGTAGCAAATAGCACTTTATCGATACTTTACATTCATAGCTCTATCTGCCACCTTTCAAATGCAATTTTGCTCAGTTGTATCTTTACAGAGTATCTTGTTTCCTTAACACGTCACTGACCGGTCACGACTATACTTGTGTTTTTATACTCATACAGTTTATTGAAACATTATTTAGATGTTTTAATTTTATATTTAACTGTGGAAAAACAGCCGGCTGCACGGAATAGTTCCGGTCAGCAGTGTATTAAGGAAGGCTTAACTGCCTTAAGTAAAGAACTTGTTACCTGCCTTAAGTAAAAACTCCCTAGTTACCGGAATTGGAGCAGAAATGCATATTCGTTGCCAAGCTAACGTAAATAAGTACATGAGAAATAAACATCTGAAGTCACCGATATTTTACCGATAAATTGATCATCCGTCGAGACTTTACCGAACACTCTTGCTGTTGGAGACATTTAGCGGTACCTTCAGGTTTGTATTTTGGCAATCTTAATAAAGGAAGAAGCGTATCTGTGTATCTGGTGTATCTGTGACGTCTGTAGCGGGAAATCTTAGAATCGTACGAATATGAAATATGGTATACTGGTATTTCAAGACCTGATTATGGGCACCTCGCCGTTATTTTTCATAATTTTGAATTAGTTGTTTAGTTATTTTATGCTTCACCCCGATTTCAAACGCTTTTGGACGATATCAACACAAATTGACCCCTTAACGGTCTAAAATATTATCGGACAGTTTATATCTTGGCACCATCGGGAAGGTAGAAAACATATCTTTCAAACAAACTTTGAACGGAATCCATACGATTAATAGGCAAATCTTAATGATCTTTTATAAAATATACTTTTCGTGCGTTATAAACCTCTCCGATCTTTTTATTATGATATAAAATAATTAACGTGCCATCTAATGTTTATAATTTAACAGCAGCTCCAAAATGCACTACTTTAGAAATAAATAATTTCATAAACCCATGATAGATTAATTATAAATATTTTAACCGAACTATGTCTTCGAATTTTTGCGCGTCCCCATTACGGAGCAGATTTTTTTCCGGAGCTGTGCTACCTACTGAGGCCACTCCCACGAACTAACCGTGCTCAGAAATTTGCTCAGGAATTCGCCGTGAGTTTCGGTGTAGTATTTATCAGTTTGCATTTTTATAGTTTTTTATTTTAAAACACGAGCAACGGCAGGTAGATTTTCTAGTAAAGAATACAACCCAAATATTTCCAAAATTTGTCGTCTGCTTTTATAATTGCATTTGCATAGCCAATTACGCTACAATTTCTTCTTTGTAACGATATATATTAATGTATTCCATACACATCAATTTATTGTATAGTTTGCTAGTAAATATTACGATCTTCTAAAGTAATTTGAATGCCAACATTAAAAGGGATTACAAACTATACACAGAAAGCCCTTTAAACTTCTTTAGAAGCGCCGATGACTGCATCATAACACTTTTAGATCCATGTATAATTTACTTACACAAAGGATTTTGCTCATTTACGTTGCTTTGAAGGAACTCTTAAATTCTTTCTTCAGAACATGTTATAAATTGCTGCATTGATGCTTTGAAGTCTTGGCAAATAAAGATTAATAGATGAGTAGCTGCGTTGTCAATTAGATGAGGTGCCTGTTTAACTCGTTGAAGCAGCAAAATAAATTTGTGTTGAGTAGGTTGAGATTATTTATAAATATAAATGATATAATAGTAAAAGTGGGACGCGTAAAAGATTTGGATGGTATTCAATCACTTTCTATTAGATGCTTTAGCAGAGCAACTTTTTTACTTAATATACGAATTTTCTAGCGCACATTGTGTAGGGTCAATTGTAATTAATTTGAATTATAATCCATTTTTACTTTCCTTATATACATAATGTATAAGGAAAGTATTGTGACGGGGTCGAAAATTCGAATTCGGGTTTTCAACGGGAGAGCACGTTTCAAGTATCCCTGATCACGAATCAAACATTTTTGAAGCGATGTCTGTGTGTGTGTGTGTGTGTGTGTGAAAGTATGTGTGTGTGTGTGTCAGTGGGTCTGTGGAGACGATAACTGACGAACGAATGGACCGATTTGAACCAAATTTGGTATAAAAATCATAATCCGTAAACACTGGAAGCCTATTGTTTTTATACGCAATCGAATGCTTCAGAACCCCCCTAAATTTTCGAATGAAATTTTGAAAAAATCGTCAAAAAATCAAAATCACTAATAAAGTTACGCAATTAGACAATTCTTATGTAATTTTTCATTAGAAAACGATTGACATAAATTTTAGAACTCTAACACGAGCCGTTTCTGAGACATTGTACATTTTAAAAAAAAAAATATCAAAAAGTCATATAAAATAAAAAAAAATTTCCTATTGATAAACATGTTCACTTTTCATGTGTAATACCATGCGATAAATTGGGTCACACCATTCTCGTGGATCTAGCTTGTTCCATTCATGAAAAAAGATACTCTGAGTAACACTTTTGTATTTGGACGCCAATACTCATTTATCGGCTGTAAGAATAACTTATTTCTTAGTGCATAAGGCTTGCCGAGATTTTGGCGACGAATTTGGCGGAATGTCGCCAACTTGGCGACTTTTTGAAATGTTGCCAAATTAACGAAAATCTCGCCAAATGGATAAAAATGACGGTACATCAATGAAATTGACGACTAATTGTCGAAAATTCAATGTCTTGGAAAGAATATTCATATCTACTATAAGAAAAACCTATTTTTTTACTGTAAAAGTAGTAAATTCGTTACATTATATAAGGAAAGTCATGTGTTGCCCACATCAGATTTTTTTTAATTGATTTGATTTTATCTCCTCATGCCGGGTTTTTGTTCGAATCCCGCCAGCGGTCATGGATGTTGTGTTGTCGAGGCAAATTCAAACTACCACCCTTGAGGTGCCTCTATAAAAAGTAAAGCTGCATATTCTCGCCCCTTCGACATGGGACCAGGGATCTAGTGGACGTGGTGCTTAGGCGCTCTTCACCACGGCGGAAAAGTAACAACAACAAAACGTCCGTCTGTGCGTGATGGCGAAGGATAAGTTATCAGAAAGTGCTACGCCACACAACATTTTTGGAAATTCACAAGTTTTTAACACTTTCCAACATAGTTAAACGGTGTTTATGTCTTTGGACTGTCTGCCGTGTATTGTCTGTGATGTTATAGACACAATGGCTCAAGGTAAAATGAATGAACGGTCATGAAATATTGTGTGTAAACAAATCTAACATATGATAATATTCATCATATAGATTTTTATGTGTTTCGTATATATATATATATATATATCATAGCAAACATAACATAAAATTAAAATTATTTCCACAGATGTACAATTATAATGCGATCTGTCTTAACTGACAGGGGCATTTGCTGCATTTCCATTCTTTTCCTTTCCCTTGCGATCCTGGCTGATTCCTACTTGTTTACTTTGCACTTTTTCGAGTGTCTTTGACTCATTGACACATTTCGAGTGTCTTTGACACATTTACGGAAGTATGGCTACTGCATGGCATTGGTTTCGTGAGTGTTGTCCGGGCATAAAAGCAGTCTTTTAAACGGGAAAGAGGGGTCGCAATCCCCCTCTACCATTTTATGCCTTGCATTTGGTCTTTCCCCCCCTTTTTGTCATATGAATCTTATATATATATATCAGATTTTATATTACGATATAAGTAAACTGACGTGCAATCTAATGTTTATAATTTAACACCAGCTCCTAAATATAATACAGACTACTACAGAACAAATAATAATTAATTATAACTTTTTTAACAGAGCCGTATTTTACATTTTGTGTGTGTTACACCCATTACGGAACAGATATTAATTTCCGGAGTTGTTCTACCTAATGAGGCCACTCCCACTTAAACAAACCGAGCTCCTAAATTTACTTATGATTTCTCTG
The DNA here is from genome assembly GCA_951213105.1 of Amaurobius ferox. Classification (NCBI taxonomy): domain Eukaryota; kingdom Metazoa; phylum Arthropoda; class Arachnida; order Araneae; family Amaurobiidae; genus Amaurobius; species Amaurobius ferox. The sequence goes on along the minus strand of OX578152.1, from coordinate 79,686,724 downwards.
TGAGTTCCCGTGCAGGTTTGTATCAGTGTGCATTTTTAGCGTGCATTTTTAATCCCGATCAGAGCCGAGTAGGTTTTCTAAAGAATTCATCGTTGGTGTTTCACAACTGATCCCAAGCTGTTTTAATTGTATCATCACAGTAAATTACGTTGCAATTTCTTTTTTGTTATAATACATATTCATGTGTTCAATACACGTAATTAGATTGTCAGTTTGCTAGTAAATATTAAGATCTTCTAAAGCAATTTGAGTGTTAAAATTAAAAGGAGATTACAAACTATACAAAGAGTGCTATTTAAAGTTCGTTAAAGGCGCCGATGAATAAATACATCGTAATAAACCTTGGATGTAAATTCGTGTTACTCCAACCAGATTAAACATTGAATATAAGTGAAGTTTCTTCAACCAGTATGCATACATGTGCTTTTAGTCCCGTGCATAATTTACTTACATTAAGGAATTTTCGCGTTTGTACGTCGCTTGGAAGGAAGTATTTCACATTTTATATTCAGAGTGTTTTATTGAGATCGATGCTTTGAAGCATCGATGCTTTGAAGTCTAGGCAAATAGAGATTTATAGCTGTGCAGCCGATCTGTCAATTAAATGAAAGCCAAGTTTAAGTATTTTTATGTGATAAAATGAATATTTTATGTTGTATATGCTGCGCTTGCTTATAGAGATGAATGAAGGACCAGTAAAAAGTTCGACAAGGGTAACATAAAATTTTATCACTTTATTTTCAAATCTTTTATGGCAGATTTAATAATAACACACGTTTCTAAGGACATTTTATAATGGTAGTGTAATTATTGCTTAAAAATTCCGTACGTTATTTCTTTTCATTTTCTGTATTACTATAAAATGTATCCGTATTACTATAAAATGTACTTGTATAACTTTAAAATGTACTTGTATTATTTTAAAATGCACCTGTATTACTATAAAATGCACCCGGCTTAGCTCGGGATATACAGTAGAGTTCAACTGAATCAATTCATTAAATTTTTCAAACGAGTTTTTTAAATCAGTGATAAAATTAACCGTTGTGCATATAGCAAGTGAAAAAATCCTTTAGTTTCAGCGCATTCGGTAGTCGTGCGTAGCAATTTGCCACGCATGCGCTTAAACGTCCACTGTTCTATATAGCAATGCCTAGTATGTGATGTAATCGTCAATCGGAAAATGAACGGAATGAAAAATCTGGATTTTTATGTTTTTGGTTGAAAATTAACAGAAAATTAGAAAATAGATATTTATTAGCATACGAAAATATACACCCATATTATTACAGTCAATAGAAGAATGAATGGAATCGAAAATCTCGAATTTTATGTTTCTGTTGAAAATTAACAGAAAATTAGAAAATAGAGAAATAAAAGACATTTGTTAGAATGCGAAAATATACACCCATATTTTTAACTGCCAATAGGAAAATGAACGGAATCGAAATTCTCGATTTTTATGCTTTTAGTTAAAAATTAACAGAAAACCAGAAAATAGAGTAATAATTTTTTTTTGTTAGAATGTACCCATCTTTTTGCCAAACTATGAATTTGTAATAGTCTTCCCTTTCAGGATGTGGTAAAATAAGAAAATAAAATTAGCACATTTCTGTGTTATCTATTACTAAATAAATATATATGAGGGAATTCACCTACGGATTCCGTTTAAAATCGTTAGAAAATAACGCTTTCCGATATTTATGATACTCTAAAGATGGAAATTCTGTGATAATATTTTCAACCGGCAAGGACCCGGCTTAAGTAAAGATCAGGCTACATAAAATAACTGAAAAACGAATCTGAATTAAAAAGAAAATCTCGCTGAGGTCTGTCGTATCAAAAGTTCAACTAACCCAGAACTGGATATTGCGGCTGTCTGACGATTAGATTTTTCACAGCTGAAGAAACACAGACAGACAGAGGGACGAACTCAATAAGTAAAATACCCTTTGTGAGAAGGATAATAACTTGATCAATGCATATAAGGCAATTACGCATAATACAGATGTTTTGAGGATACCCGAAGTCCCGAAAAGGAATGGGTGTGATCTTCCTAATTTCCATTCCTATTTTGGACTTCAGATATGTTGGTTCCCCTGTACTGACAAAAGGGCTGCAGCGTATCCTCGAAAAGCTGTATCCTGTATTGTGCTATTTGTGCTTTGTACGTTGCACAATTTTTCCTTTTCTAAAAGAAAAACATCTCCTTTTATTACGTAAGATATGTTAAATGCATTTACGGTAATAATAGGTTCAAAATACTTCCCTCTGTTATTAATTTTCAATTTCTCATACAATATATAAAAAAATTAATGCTGTCCTGAAAATTTCTGAAATTGAGGTTTTGGCGGGAAAAATACCTTTTTATCCTTATCGAAGCATTGCAGTCACCTTTCTAAATATGTTAGTCCCTGTGCATGTATGAGTGTGTGTATATGTGTGTGTGTGTGTGTGTGTGTATACGTGGATGTGTACAGATAATACCAGGTCAGTAATTATTTTGTGGTGCGAATTTCCCCGAATATAGGCGAATCCTGAAATTCAGCGAACACGGTCTTTTACAATTTTGAGATTTTTGTCCGACAGCGCCCAATTTTGATTTCTTTCTTTTTCTTTCGAACTTTAAGGATTTTGTAGAAATTTATTTTAACGAGGCAAAATACGTGCTTGCTTTTATCTTCAAATAAAGCCAGTGTACAAGTTTTTGTCAACAAATAAATGATAGACTTTAGAGAAAAAAAAAGTTTTTTTCCTAGCTACATAAAATCGCCATCCACTGTCTGTCTATACTCACAAACAGCGTCGATGCCATCTGATCCTTTTCTAAACTTAAGAACTTATAACAGTGCAACATACACTATATTACAGAATAAAATCTCTGTATGCACTATATAATGCAATATATCATGCTACTCAGTCCACTTTAAAGAAACTCAGTCCACTACAACGGCTCATGAATCAGCCTAAAGCGCTTTGCTTGAGAAAATCCTAATCTCAATTTTGAAAATTTCCGACAAATGGGCAATTTTCTAGTAAACCACTACATACATTAAATATTGTTCATAATATGAAACTCTAGTTGAAGCATAGAAAAAAATATATGTTAATAAAATGAAAAGACAGTTTAAAATTCATTTCGATACTTAAAGATAAAAAAGCGTATGAACTGAGTTTGAAGTGTTCTCAACATCTTAATTTCATAAAAAATTATAGCAGTGCAAAAATGCTTAATAGGTTAGTGATACCAGATATTACGAACCTTTGTCAGCAAACTCAACTCTTATTTTGAGCAAGATGTTACAGTTAAACGAGTTAACATACTGCGCTGAAAGCCATTAGCGTTTTCCTCAAAGAATTTGATGACTGTGCAGTACTACTTTTACTCCCATGCATAATTTACTTAGATATTTCTCATTTATACGTTGTTTAGGATAAATTCTCAAACTCTTTATTCCGGGCGTTATTTATTGTTTGCTGCATTGATGCTTTGGAGTAAGTCTAAGTAAAAAAAAAATGTTTATAGCCGAGCTTTAAATTTCAATTAGTTGAATGTTTAAGTTTTTATATACGCGCGATTAAATTAATATTTTAAGCTAAATATTATGTGCTCGTTTATAAAGGTAAATGCAAAAAACGTATTTCTTGATAAGATGTTGTGAAACTTCCTAACAATTTATTTTCATGGGAATTTTGGAAAAAGTTTTATTTCACTACATGCATTGTTTGAAGTAAAAAATTTATAAATTGCAGCAATATCTGCCCTAAATCTGGCTGTTACGTTGTTTCAAGAATACTCCAAAATAAATGCTCCAGAAATTAACGTTTTTATACATATTTCCACGCTCATTATGAAGTTTGGAACGTCAAGCCTTGTTTTGATTAAATACGTAATAATTTGGCGCGCTTATACGTATTTATAAGTGTGGTGCATGTAAGAAAGATGTATGCACAGCATACTTCTAATTAATATATTATTTATGGTCATACATCGTATAGTCGTGAAAGTCGTGAACCATTGCATTGTGTCGCATTAAAACCCACCATATAATCTTTAGTACGAGTTTCTGGAATAAAACATATTAACATAATACCACACAATTAACTTTACCCATTTTAACTTTAGAAAAATCTGATGTGGGCAACACATGACTTTCCTTATATAATGTAATGAATTTACTAGTTTTACAGTAAAAAAAATAGGTTTTTTCTTATAGTAGATACTAATATTCTTTCCAAGATATTGAATTTTCGACAATTAGTCGTCATTTTCATTGATTTAGAGTCATTTTTATTCATTTGGCGAGATTTTCGTTAATTTGGCAACATTTAAAAAAGTTGCCAAGTTGGCGACATTCCACCAAATTCGTCGCCAAAATTTCGCCAAGCGTTATGGACGAAGAAATAAGTTGTTCTTACAGCAGATAAATGACTATTGGCGTTCAAATACAAAAGTATTACCCAAAGTATCTTTTTTTCATGAACGGAACGAGCTAGATCCACGAGAATGATGTCATCCAATTTATCGCATGTATTACATATGAAAAGTGAACATGTTTCTCAATAGGATTTTTTTTTTCATTTTATATGACTTTTTGATAATTTTTTTGAAAAATGTGCAATATCTCGCGAACGGTTCATGTTAGCGTTCTAAAATTTATGTCAATCGTTTTCTATTGAAAAATTACATAAGAAATGTCTATTTGCGTAACTTTATTAGTGGTTTTAATTTTTTGACGATTTTTTCAAAATTTTATTCGAAAATTTAGGGGTTCTGAACATTCGATTACGTATAAAAACAACAGGCTTCCAGTGTTTATGGATTGTGATTTTTGTACCAAATTTGGTTCGAATCGGTCCATTCGTTCGTTAGTTATTGTCTCACTGACACACACACACACACATACTTTCACACACACACACACACACACACACACAGACATCACTTCAAAAATGTTTGATTCGTGATCAGGGATGCTTGAAACGTGTTCTCCCGTCGAAAACTCGAATTCGAATTTTCGACTCCGTCACAATACTTTCCTTATACATTATGTATATAAGGAAAGTAATATATATTTATTTAGCGGAGGTATATTTAGCTTATATTTACAGAGGAGAATTATATTTATATTTACGGAGGAGACTGGACATGTTAGACCAGACATACAAAAATTCCAAAACTGGCTATTACCTTTTATAATCTGATTTACACATGTGTTCTTGTTGTCTTTAGGCGTTTGGCCTGCATTCGATTTATAATCGGAGCCTGTTTGTTTCACCATGTCTGTGACGACGGCTTCTTACTGATGCATATCCGCATCTCGTCAGTTGCACCCGTTGTTCATAAGTAGTAGTAGATTAAACACAGTGGAAAAGGACCAGTATACGTGTGTAAGACAATACTTCAAAGAAGCATGTAATGTTGGATATCCGAGATGATTCCTTCATGGAATCGCATCGAACTTTTATTATATCGATACGCGGGATTGCAATTTAAGATTATCATAATGGGCTGAATCTGTGGCAACAGCACCTGGTGTATATAATCAGTGATTCCCCAACTTTCGAGGTTATTTTTGCGAGACAGACGGCGAGGTCGTTGGGATGAATGTAGTGTTGAGTGGATCGTTGCGTCGGTGTGTATGGTTACTTTTTATTTCACACAAAGGTATTTCTTTTATACTTTAATTCTGATGGCTTAATTTTAGTTTCATTTTTACTTTCCTTATATGCATAATGTATAAGGAAAGTATTGTGACGGGGTCGAAAATTCGAAATCGAGTTTTCGACGGGAGAACACGTTTCAAGCATCCCTGATCACGAATCAAACATTTTTGAGGCGATGTCTGTGTGTGTGTATGTGTGTGTCAGTGAGTCTGTGGAGACGATAACTGATGAACGAATGGACCGATTCGAACCAAATTTGGTACAAAAATCACAATCCGTAAACACTGGAAGCTTATTGTTTTTATACGTAATCGAATGTTCTGAAACCCCCTAAATTTTCAAATAAAATTTTGAAAAAATCGTCAAAAAATCAAAACCACTAATAAAGTCATGCAAATAGACATTTCTTATGTAATTTCTCATTAGAAAACGATTGACAAAAATTTTAAAACGCTAACATGAACCGTTCTCGAGATATTGCACATTTTTCAAAACAATTATTAAAAAGTCATATAAAATGAAAAAAAATATTTCCTATTGAGAAACATGTTCACTTTTCATATGTAATACCATGCGATAAATTGGGTGACATCATTCTCGTAGATCTAGCTCGTTCCATGCATGAAAAAAGATACTTTGAGTAATACTTTTGTATTTGAACGCCAATAGTCATTTTTCTGCTGTAAGAATAACTTATTTCTTCGTCCATGACGCTTGGCGAGATTTTGGCGATGAATTTGGCGGAATGTCGCCAACTTAACGCCAAATTAACGAAGATCTCGCCAAATGGATAAAAATGACGCTAAATCAATGAGAATGACGACTAATTGTCGAAAATTCAATATCTTGGAAAGAATATTAGTATCTACTATAAGAAAAACCTATTTTTTTTACTGTTAAAATAGTAAATTCATTACATTATATAAGGAAAGTCATGTGTTGCCCACATCATATCTTTTATATCTTGTGTCTACTTTTTTCGGAGATTATTTTTGTAGGAGGACATTCTGTGAACGGTACCGGTCTTCTGGGAGTGTTTGCCGCAGCTCTCAAAGCATGCTTCAACCGGGGAGTGGGGGTCACAACCTCCACAACCAACTTGGGGTACTGTTAATTCATTCTATTTCAATTTTATATATATATATATATATATATATATACTTTTCGTGCGTTTTAATCCTCTCAGACTTTTTTATATTATGATATAAGAAAATTAACGTGCTATCTAACGTTTATAATTTAACAGCAGCTCCTGAATATAATACAGACTACTACAGAAAAAATAATTTCATAAACCCATCTGCTGATTTATTATAACTTTTTTAACCGAGCCATGTTTTACATTTTTTATGTGTCTCCATTACGGAACAGATATTAATTTTCGGATCTGTTCTACCTACTGAGGCCACTCCGACTCACGGTTGAACTAACTGTGCTCCGAAATTTACTCATGATTTCTCTTTGTGCTCCCGTGTAGTACTATATCAGTGTGCATTTTTAATCCCGAGCAACGCCGAGTAGATTTTCTAAAGTATTCATCGTTGGTGCTTCACAACTGATCCCTATCTTTTTTAATTGTATCAGCATAGTAAATTACGTTGCAATTTCCTTTTTGTTACGATACATATTCATGTATTCAATACACACAATTAGATTGCCTGTTTGCTAGTAAATATTACGATCTTCTAAAGCAAGTTGAATGTTAACATTAAAAGGATATTACAAACTATACAAAGAGTGCTATTTAAAGTTCTTTAAAGGCGCCGATGAATAAATTCATAGTAACACTTTTAGCTCCATGCATAATTTACTTACACAAAGGGTTTTGCTCATTTACGGTGCTTTAAAGGAACTCTCAAATTCTTTATTCAGAGTAAGTTATTGATTGCTGCATTGATGCTTTGAAGTTTTGGCAAATAAAGATTAATAGCGGAGTAGCTGCGCTGTCAATTAGATGAGGTGCTGTTTAACTCTTTGAAGCAGCAGAATAAATTTATATTGGGTTGGTGGAGATTATTTATAAATATAAATGAGATAATAGTAAAAGTGGGACACGTAAAAATTTGGATGGTGTTTTATCACTTTCTATTAGATGCTTTAGCAGAGCAATGTTTTACTTAACATACGAATTTTCTAACGCACATTGTATAGTGTAAATTGCAATCTATTTGAATTCTAATCCATTTTATTTATTTAATTTACTTCTACCCCCTCATGCTATTCTATACAGAATGTCTTATCCCCCCAAAATTTTCGAATCTAAAATTTTGATGGAGTGACAAGTTTTCATGACTTTCGTAAAAATGTCCATCTGTGTGTGACAGAGAAAGGGGAGTTATCAGAAATTACCATGTTACACAAAATTTTTCGAAATTCACAAGATGTTAACACTTTTCAACACAGTTGAATAGTGTTTATGTCTTGGTCATTATGCCGTGTGAAATTATAGACACGATAGTTTAAGATAAAATGAATGTACCGACATGTCATATCCCGTGTATTCAAATCTAATAAAATAGAATATGTCCGTCGGCCACGTAGCAAAAATCTGAGATGAATGAATGAATGAATGATATGAAGGTGGGTGGCTCCAGAAGAGCCTAGCACATCGACCAGAGGTCTATTGTACTACCCCAAAAAGTGAAGGTCCCTAAGAGAAGAGACCAGTAGCCGATGCAAACATAAGCAGGCACTTGACAGGAATGTCGTTCAGCTCCCAGGGTTCAATCACATGACGACCAATGTGTTCGAATCTGTGAGCAGAGTAGGCCTCACATACACACAGAATGTGAGCTGCAGTTTCTTCGCTGTAATTGCAGCCTCTGCAAAGCGAATCCTTGGAGACACCCATAATATTAAGATGTCTCTTGAGAGTGCAGTGCCCAGTAAGGAGCCCAACAGCTCTCCTGATGCCAGTTCTACTGAGCCTAAAAAGTTCCTTTTGACGTGCACTAGGGCAATTACAGTTGAGAATTTTCGCTTGCCTTTGCCCTTTAGTGTCACGCCAGTTCTTGCATTGAAGCTTCCTGAAGATGTCAAAGACAATTCTTCTGATAAGATCATTGGGTATACCCAAGGCTGGCTCAGGGCCCACAAAAGGAGTATTAGAGCCTTTCCTAGCAAGTTCATCTGCCAATTCATTGCCAGGAATGCCCGAATGACCAGGCACCCAGTACAGAATGACACTATTATTACTAGCAATTTTACAGAGAGCTTTATAGCATTCCCAAACAAGGGAAGACGTCACAGTGAATTTCCCCAGAGCCATAAGAGCAGCCTGACTGTCAGAACAAATGAAAATCTGGCTATTCTCGTACTTTCTGTCATAGCAAATTCTACAACACATAAGAATGGCAAATACTTCAGCCTGAAAGACAGTAGCAAAATTGCCAAGCGGATAAGATAGCTTAGTGCCATCATCAGGGCAGCAGACTCCCGCACCAGTACTAGTGCCAATCTTCGAGCCATCAGTATACCATACAAAACAATTATGTTTATTGTAGGTTGGAGTCCTCTTCCAATCATCCCGCGAGGGGACAAGAATTTCATAAGGCTTATCAAACGTAAATTTGACGTGTATGCCATCAGGTGGCATACAAAAATAAGGATGCCTAGCAACATTACTGTTAAGTTCACCCCAAGATAAATACCTTGAGTAATCTTTCCAGTGTTTCAGATATTTGAGTCTGTTCATGCAGATAAGTGCTTCTGCCTCAATAGGCATATAGAGCGGATGCAAGCCAAGTAAGAGTTCAAGAGTTGCAGTAGGAGTGGTTTTCATGCATCCGGAGATTTCAATGCACACCATCCTTTGAAGCTTAACTAAATCAAGTTTAGCAGTTTCATTTCTAATTCTGGACCACCAAACAATGGATCCATAAGAAATGATAGGACAGACTATCATCGAGTAAATCCAATGAATAGCTCTGGGATTAAGGCCCCAGGTTTTCCCAATAGCATTCCTACAAGACCAGAAGATTCTTCTGGCTTTAGTTGTGCAGTAGTCCAAGTGTCTCTTCCAATTAAGTTCCTTGTCAAAGTAAATTCCCAAGAATTTAACCTCCTTGGAGCAAATAAGCTTCTGTCCAAATAAGCAAATATTCCCAAGATTAAGTATGCGTTTCCTTGTAAACGCAACTAAAGCAGTCTTCTGCGGATTAACCGTAAGACCTGCATTTTTACACCATGTTTCAACCCTCCTAAGAGCAGTAGACATCATGTCAGAGACAGTGTTGCCAAATTTGCCCCTGGCAACGATGACAACATCATCAGCATATCCAATGCAAGAAACACCAGAGATATCAATGCTTTCCAGAAGAGAATCCACAACAAGACACCAGAGAATTGGTGAGAGCACACCCCCTTGTGGACAGCCCGAAAGTGCATGCACAGTCATACTTTCTCCAAGTAAAGATGCACAGATATACCTGTTAGATAGCAGGTTCTTAATCCAATAAGATATCGTGGTATCAACACCTCTTCTGTTGAGAGCAACAAGAATGGTGTCAATGGGTACTTTATCGAAGGCACCTTCAATGTCAAGAAAGGTAGCAAGAGCAATTTCCTTGGCATTGAGATTTCTCTCTAAAATAAAGGAGAGACTGTAAAGAGCAGTGTCCGTAGATTTGCCCGGTTGATAGGCATGTTGAGAACTAGACAAGGGCTTAGAGGCCAGAATCACTTCCCTTAAATACCTATCGATAAGTTTTTCAATAGTCTTAAGCAGAAAAGACGTAAGGCTGATAGGCCTAAAAGATTTGGCCTCATAGTAATTGTCCTTTCCAATTTTTGGAATGAAGATTACCCTAGTATGCCTCCACGCATTTGGTATATGACCAAGGGCAATACAAGCTCTGAAGATGTTGCAGAGAATAGGAGCAAGCATCTCTATTCCCTCCTGGAGAAGAATAGGAATGATGCCATCAGTTCCCGGAGTTTTATAGGGTTTATGGGAATTAATTGCCCATTTAACCCTATCAAGAGTAACAATGCTCCTAGCAATACCCCAGCTATTGTCGTCAGACAAGGTGGAGCAAGCAATACCACTGTCATTCTGAACAACAGGATGAGAAACCGGAAAGTGAACTCTGAAGAGCTCACTAAGGGTCTCCTCACCAGTGACAGTAAAGTCACCATTGGGCTTCTTAACAGTGTTAAGTTTACAATTTCTGTCTCTAGCCATCAACTTAACAAGTTTTGCAACGGCAGGAGTATCATTAATACCTTCGCAGTATGTTCTCCAAGAATTTTTCTTGGCATCCCTAACTGCTTTATTATAGGTGGTGAGGGCAGATTTATAAGTCTGCCAATCACCATTCTTCTTGGCTCTATTAAAGAGCTTCCTGCATTTCCCACGCAACCGGCTGAGCTCACTAGACCACCAAGGAACAGTCCTTGGGGAGTCAGCTATGGTGGTTCTGCAGTTACTATGAAAGGTGTCGATGATGGCCTGTTGCACAAAGTCAACAGCCAGATCTACGCTTTCAATAGAGGAATACTCACCAATATGATTCACCAAATTGGCCCTAAGGTCTTCTTTGTAGGAACCCCAATTCGTCTTCCTAGGGTTCCTACCTTTGTCCTCTAAAACAGTTACAGGACCTTTAACAGAAAAGTAAATTAATTGATGGTCAGACAAAGATATATCATCTGAAACCCTCCAATCAATTACGGACTCAAAAGCAGAACTATTACACAGGCTAATATCTCTCGGTCCTCGGACGAGACGGATGGTCTGGGCTTTCGACAGGCTAATATCTAAAACCTCGCGACGTTTTGAGGTCACAAAGGTAGGAGTATTACCCTTATTAAGTAAATAGAGCTTATGAAGAAGGATCTGATCCAAAAGATCATCACCCCTACGGTTACAATTACTACTGCCCCAAACAGTATTATGGGCATTTGCATCGCAACCAATGATCATTTTTTTACCATTGCAGTACTCCGTAAGATTAATAATGACCTTAGAGAGAGTTTCCTTATCTTCATAAGGAAGATAGGCAGAAGCAAAGATGTAATCCATCATATGTTCGTCAGTTTTAAGTTTCACATTGATAGCAACATTGTCACCATCAAGGAATTTAATCAGATGAACAGCATTGAGCTTGTTGCTAACAGCAATACAGGCTCTGGGTCTGGTACAGGATGTGTCATAAAAGACACTAAATCCTTTAATCCCTAGACCCAAAATCTTTCCATTACAGGTCCAGGGTTCTTGGATAAGAGCAATATCAGCTCTACCATTGAAAAGCCTTTTGCTAAGAATAGCAGAGGCAGATCGACTGTGATGCAGATTAATTTGCACAACCTTAAGACAGCCCATAAACAAAAAGAAGAAAAGGGCACAGAAAGACTAGGAGAAAGAAATTCACCTAGTATCATGACAATGATCAGCATCCAGCATGATATCATTGTCAAAATCTTTCATGCGTTTTTCCAACTCATCATCCGAGATCGGAGGGTTAGCATGAAGTGTAACATCTGAACCAGAAGCAATTTCTAGTTCGTTAAGTCTAGGTATCATAGTCTCAAGACTACCAATACTTACCTGAGAGGAGGTCGCCCGTTCTGCTGGCTGTTCCTCCATCTCCATCTTCCCTTTAGGCTTTTCGTTTGGATCACGAAGAATCTTGAAGACTCCACGGTCCAAACCGGTGAATGCACCAAGGTCAGCTTTGCGAATCGCATCCGCAGCCTCCGAATCCACCTCGAAGATCCATCTTACAGAGTGGGGTTCCACAAAAAAAAAAAAAGATACTCTCTACTAAGAAATTCGGCACAATGATAGTTCGGGTCAAGGCCAAGACAACGTGAATGATTTTTAAAATATTAGTTTTTTAATTATTTTGTGTTGAAGTGCAATTTTGAGCGATTTTTGCAGAAATCGATTCCTTAGCGATCAAAATTCTTAGCGAAATTTTAACAAAATCCTTATGACAATTTCTTCATATTTGAAAACAGTTTGAAAATTCATTGAAATTAATTGTGCAATTTACGCAACTTAATTTTTATATTGTTGAACCATGAAATTGAAATTTCACACGATTCAATATTTTGGCTGGAATATGGAGTGATAGCTTCTCATTCTAATAAAAAGTATTAATAAATACGCGATCCCTGAACTTACTGTGAATTTTTAAGGGGGTCTACAAAATTTGCAATCGTCAGTCTGACAGTGAGCCCCGAAAACAGAGAGAAAAAATGAATTTTTTTATGCCGCAACTGAGGGAAGGGGGCGTGTCCGGGGGTTAATGTGATAGAGAGGTGGGAGTTACCGGAAATCGTCATTCACACAATATTTTTCGAAAATCACAAGTTTTTATTTGTTGTTCTAAACGAGCGAAGTGGTAAAGTATTTTTTCCTGTTCTAGAAATTGCTGTGAGTTCAATTAGTTTTTAGTTTAATCTCCTTAGTCATAGAGAGAAAATATACAGGGTGGTTAGAATTAAAGTATCTCTGTTCAGAGCACGGGAGAGAAAAATCCAGTGGCCATAAGATCTGAGTCGTATGCATTTCAAAACATGGGGAAAAGAAGGTAGCAAAAAATAGTTCCAAAAATGATTGATAGGGGAAGAAATGGCGCTGCAGACAGTCCTTAGTAAAAACATAATTCGATGAAATGGCTTAGTAGTCGATTAGCATATTAATTGCGAATTGTAAGTAGTATAAGCGACCATCAGCTGTCGTAATCCTTGAATATGAAATTTAGGTAAGCATTTTGCAAATGTTCCATACGGCATCAACAAAAGAAGAAGACGCTGCTTTATACAAATTGCTGAAATACAATTTACTTTTAAAACACGTTCAGAGCTTTGTGGAGACAGACATTCGACGATCACTATGGAGCTAGACCGTGCTAGGCATTGCTAGGCCGTGCTTTATTATAGTTGTTTTACAAGAATGACAAAAACGCTGCTGGCGCTCTTCGCGAGTACAGACGTTTAAAATTGTTGCGTACGGGTCCTCTAACAGCATGTGGCGTTCGGAGAATTATTCCACTCTCAAAATTGCTAAATAATTTTCAATTTGACTAATTGTGTGAAATTGAAGTAGTTGAGACAGAGGCTGGTTGTCACACGCTCTGTTTTTCCGTCGATAGATGGCGCACGCAGTCCACAATGCAACAGTTTGTGCGTTTATGAAGTGGAACAATATCACTTGGGATTTTGGTTTGGAAACTCGAGTGTAGTTTACCGACAAATTTTCAGAATTTCACCTAGGCGAGTAATTTTTTTGCTTCTGTTTTTATTTTATATCGTCAAGATGCTTTTATTGACAAATGTAGTAAAATATTTTTTATTATGTGGTGATATATCGGCTACCTGTTAGCGGTATCTTGATCTTATTACAAACAAAATGTCGGTTATTAGGTTTAGCGTAGTTCATTCAGGGGTCATTGGGGCTAGTTGTCCCAGAAGGGGTGGGTCAGATTGTCACATGCGACAACTTAGATTGCTATTATAGATTATTTTGTATTTCGTTGATCATTTCCAATATATTTATATAACAATTAGAACATTCAAGTAAAGTAGAAAGAAAACACATTTATTTTAATGCCGCAAATGTCATAGAAATTCCAACATAACGAAACAAATGGATATTCTTAAATATGAATCAATGAAAAAAGTTATCGAGCTATTGTTGTCTCTGCTACAGGAAGTGCGATTTAACTTTTTTCATTTTACCACGTGTACACTATTGAGGTCATTTTACTTCCAGGAGAACAGTAGGTAGCAAGGAGACATCTAACAAATCCTGGTTGGAAGATGGAACACTTTTTAGAGTTCTTAGACCACTTACTTCGACACACAAGATGTCCCAAAGATTCCTATTGCTCCATAACAACCGCAACTCTCACCTATTTCTTGGATCTTTGAACTATGTTAAAAATAATGAAATTACAATTCTTTCATTCCCTCCTTACTGCTCCCACAAATTACAACCTTTAGACCGTTTCGTCTATGGCCCATTAAAGAAGTTAATAAATTCAGCTTTTGATTAGTGTATGGTTAATAAACTTTGGACAAAATGGAGATTTCTGATATCCCTGAAGAAATTCAACTGTTTTACTACTGGTCTCAAAACCTAACAATATCATAACCGGCTTTAAAGTTAGTAGTATATATTTCTTTTGAACTAAAACATTTTATCTCACAACGAGTTTTCTCATGCTTTTGTTACTGACAGATCAAATCCAAAAACGAACTTGAATGAGGTTAAAGTAGATGAGTAAGATGAAGCAGATATCGATGACTTGGTTGCGGGCCATCAAATTTACTCAGTAATGTCTGTGGTTTGTCCCTCAAGAATTTCAGATCATGATAAAACACCAGATCATTTAGTTACAATCAATGTGCCAAGGAGTGCTGCGGTTAATAGAAATGATTTCACGAAAACTAATCAAAAGTTACACCGAATCAACTATCAGGCCAACGGCCGTACCGTGCTGAAAACACCGGTTCTCGTTAGATCACCGAAGTCAAGCAGCATCGGGCGCGGTTAGTACTTGGTGGGTGACCACCTCGGAACGCCGCGTGCTGTTGGCCATCTCGGGTGCGGTATCCCCGTGGTTTGCGCGCTAGATTTGCACGCTGCCACATATGCCGCCGTGTTCATGCGGAGTACGATCACGTTAAACATGTGGGTCCGTAAGTCCTTCCGAGAGGTTGGTGGTAGGGGAAGGAGGGTACGGTCCCTGTGGATGCCTCCCCCACTGGGTTCCGGTCTAAATTATTGGGTGGCACTTCCCGGCCGTCCATACAGTTACCTTACACCTTTCTGGTAGGTCGGACGGTCTGGGTCATCAACATCAACCGAATCAACTATCAACTGCCGCAGTGTACTTGACCCCCAGAAGATGTTCGATCTTTTGGGAAGTCTGCACCACTAAAGACAACAATCCGTAACAGGCGGAAACAGTTTTCTGCCATATTAACCGACTCACCCATCAAGAATGCATTTGAAGAAGAGAAGTATTTATTAAGATTAAAAAGAACATTGTTAATGAACAAAAACAAAAGAAAAACGTCAAAGTCATCCACTCGTGCAAAGCAGTTAAAGGTTAAAACCGAATCAATCCGCGATTTTTCTGATGAAGTGAAGACGAAGCCTGTTTTGCCTAGTTCGTTTTGCCATTCTTCAAATGCTTTTCCAAAAAACAGTGGATCCAATCAATGTACAACATACAAATTGTGGGCTCATGTGAATTGTGCAACTGGAGATGCTTAATATATTTGTCAGAATTGTGACTCAAGAGGTAATATATAGATACTGCTATAGACACACCGCATCAAATATTATTTGGGCATTTAAATGCTATGGTTTAACAGGTATAAATTTGTATTATTGTTGATTTCCACGAGTCTCTCATCTCATTTTCAGCTGCCATATGTTGCATAAAATAATGTTTCAATTAAATATTCTTGATAAATTTAACGCAAATATGTTATATTCAACAAGATTCTATATTTTGTAATCAGTGACAATCTGTCCAGTGTAATGTGTCAACGTGCCCCCGTACACCAGGTTGGTTGTCACGTGTGAATATACATTTTGAAAAATTCATATTTAATTAATAAAATGGTCTTTTTACATAAAAAAATTCCTAGTAAAAACTAAATGCCCAATCTTAATGTTGAAGTATCAAACACCTGAATCAGAATCAAATACAAGATCGAAAAAATAAAAATTTGAAAAGTGTGACAACCATCCCCGGTCTCCCCTATATATCATTCAGTCATATTAGAGTGTAGCTGGCCTTACTGCTTTACAGCGGGCAGAAGTCTAAGGGCAGACAAATGCGACTGCACCTGTGGGCAAAAGCGTAGTGGGCAAAAGCTCATTTTGTTGTTTATTTAGAACGTGTTATGTCCTCGTAACAAGGGGAGTGGCTCACGAATTTTTGAACTATGAGTTTTGAAAAAATGAAAGGATGGATACAATTAATTCCTTAAATTCGGAGCAACGCGCGGGTGCATTTTGTAGTTGTATATATATCACAAGTCAGCTGGTGGCATGACAAAAATGTCTCCCCTTTGAAAAATACGAGTACTATCACGAACATGTAAAATGATGTCTTCACTGAAGGTTCTTTTGAAAACTAAGAGGTTAAAACACCTTTACAGGGGGCCCATTCCTATTACGTCAATTCATAGTTGCTATATTTGAACACTCGGGGCAGGGGATTTATCTCCAATTTGGCGACTTTTAGAAGGTACAAAAACTTTTACGAAATAATGAATTTTCTTCGAGATTCCAACCCCTTCTGGAAGTTTCTACGGAGAGTATATAAAAAGAGTCGTCGCTCAGTTGGCCAAATGTGCTCCCATTCGTTGCTGGGATTCCAGGTGCGCAATTCCAGCAGGATAATGCCCGCCCGCACACGGTTCGGGTCACTCAGGCCTGCCTGAGTCGTGTCCAGACACTTCCAGGGCCTGCCCGCTCCCCAGACCTGTTCCATATCGAGAATGTGTGGGACCAGTTTAAAAGTCAGCTGCCTTGTTGCCGCAATCTTCGGGATTTGGAACTCAACATCCAACAGGTGTAGACCCGTCTGCCGCAGGACAACATCAGGCGTCTGTTCTACACCATACCAGATCGTATTGCTACTTGTATCACAGCACGAGGTGGTGCGACGCGCTATTAAAGGTAACTGGATTGTGTACCATAGCTTCCTCTGTACGTGTTCTGCTGCACTGTTTTTGTGATCCTGTATATCATTCATCTGTATCCTTTCATCAATAAAATTTCAGGTCCATCCTGTGCTTATTTCTTGATGCGCAACTTTCATTGTCCATGAGTGCATTATTATGATACAAGAAGATAAAAAAAATCTGGAATGTGACTGTATAGGAAAGTCAAGTAGTGTGCCTCGTACTCCAGTAATTCTTTGAATTCGAAAGGGATTTCAAATTACTTATAAAACTATTTAAACTTCTTCAGAAAATTTGATGACTACACGGTAATGCTTTTAGTCTTGTGCATAATTTACTTACGTCAAGCAATTTTCCCATATGTACATCACTTAGACGGCACTTTCAAATTTTTCATGCTGAGAGTTTTTTTTATTGGCTTTGATGTCTCGTCAAATAGAGATTTATAGCTAAGTAGCTGAATGTTCAATTATAAGCAAGGTGCAAGTTTAACTTTTTTTATATACGAGAAAATGTGTTTTTTTATATTAAGTGTTCGGAGCTTATTTATAAAGATTAGAATGAGAAAATACGAAATAAAGTCAATTTAAAGAAGGAGAAGGGTTGTAAAAAGCTTTATTACTCTATTTTCAAATCTTTTATGAGTTCTAGTTTAATGCTTGGGATTTTTAAAGCAAATTACATATTGACTGGTATGTAAGTCTGTCAAAGACAAGGCAACTAACACTCTTAAACAATTAAGTTTTAACATTTTAAACAAATTATTTTATTTTGCTTCATTATTGTGAAGGTTAGAGCCTTATTTGAGCCCCATTGTAAAGTTCTTATTTGACCTTGGTTGCGTAAATATAATTTATGCGAAGTTAATGTGACAACTCCACACTTTGTAATGATTGATACAGAAGGGTCTTGTGGCCGGGGGCAATAACACACCGATGCAGGACTTAACATATTTCTTGTGCATACACTAATAATACAGCAGCTGGCTGCGTAATTAAATAGAGATTGCCGCTAAAACATCTAGTATTGCGCATTCCTATCATTTAACAGAAACGGATCATTAATGAACTTTGGCCTGGTCTGGTGATATACTACCTTCACAAAATCATTGGAATAGCTATAAATAGTCGATGCTTACTCAACTTCTTCTTAGGACATCTAAATATTGTCTTGGCCAACTAGTGATACTAAGTTCTCCCGATTATAGTTTTATCAATACTAGTGCACTAGTATCAATACTAGTGCACTTTCCACCATTTTCACTTGCGCATCGAGTTGACTTCTGACACTTTCTACTTTAACAAAACTTTTGGCCAACTATCTAATAGACTCCTCGGACGCGACTTCAGCTAAACTCCCAGACTGAACTTCAGCTAGACTAAAATCTCTAACTTACGATCCGAACTTATCCTGTCTCCGCGCAGGACCGCAGAATGTTGCTTGGCTCTATGATTGGCCTGCATAACCGAACCAGTCAGGAATTGTTTATATAAAGTCAAAAATAAATTATAACGGCACTCAGGGAAATAATAACCAAAAGTTATATAGACCTCACGCAATATAAGTAGCTTAGCGCAAAAATAGTCTTCATAATCAAAAATCCACTCTTGGGTCCTTTTGCTTACTTTTATCAACCTAATCCGATGAGGTGTAAGGTAACTGTGGCTCTTATGTTCTGTCCCATAGTCTATATTATAAACGTGAAAGGTTTCAAGCTCCAAGCTCCCTAAGGGGCATCTGGATGCAGGCACAGAAATGCACTTGGATACCTAAGGACTCCCGTGGGATATACGTCTAGGAGACTGACGGGAAACGACCGTACCAAAATCTAATCAGCACCTAAGAGACTTATCTTGCACAGTCCACTTCGACGATAAGAGCTTGCAATTTCATCCCAATAGCTCAACAGTAAAGAGTCGGCTGGTCAGTTCGAAGCTCCAGAGTTCGATTTTCGGTAGGCGCAGCAAGGCTCTTTACAAAGGCGCTCGAACAAATAAACCCTGTATGTTAGTGCAAAGACGTCGGAAGTCTGAAAGCGACCCTAGTAGAACTAGTACGGATTTAGTGGATTCTGGAAGATTGAGCGCCGATTTCAGATTGAGAGGATAACAAACAAGCAGGATCCCAAATTGGGTAAAAATTGAATTGCAGTAGCAGGAAGCTAACCTGAGGTAAAAATTACAGGAGTTGGTAAGTCAGATTGTCAGTTGCCTGCCAATTTGACATTAGGAGAATGCAGAGTCCACTTCGGAGATAAGAATTTGCAATTTCTTCCCAATAGCTCAACGGTGGAGCGTCGGTTGACCAGGTCGGTGATCCAGGGTTCGATTCCTGGTTGGCGCAGCAAGGCTCTTTATAACCTACAAAATTTTGTGAAATTCGGCCTATTAGTTTTTGAGCTATGGGCCACATACATTGCGCGCGCAGACACACACAGAGACGTTACGTTATATATATGTTGCTTTGTGCTCTGTAGTGTTCGAAACGTGTAGATCCGTTGAAATTTCGAATTACGATTTTCGACACGATTCAAATACTTTCCCTATACACTACCATATATTGTAGGAAAATGGTTTTCCGTGAACGGTGTCTCTTAAAATAAAGCTGCAATAAAATTCATTAAATTTATTCGTTTGTTTTCAGCCGTTCAAAACACATAATATGTACTTATGGTAATTAAAGTAAAATACATAATTGAAACAACTTAATCTGTCTGAGATTGAATATCAAATCTACATAAGTGTTTGTCTGCTCTTAATAGATTTTACATGATGTTATAAACACTATATTTCATAAACTATCAAATCTCGATCTGAAATCCAATTATTCGCATGATATTTCACGAAGAGTGCACGACAGGAATTTAAAATAAGCAGGTCTGTCGTAAAAGTAAAGTGGGATATAACTTAACTGGAGTGTTGTTGTTGGTGGTGGGACCCAGACCGTCCGACCTACTAGAAAGGTGTAAGGTAACTGTTTGGACTGCCGGGAAGTGCCACCCAATTTAGACCGGAACCCAGTAGGGGAGGCATCCACAGGGAGCGTACTTTCCTTCCCCTACCACCAACCTCTCGGAAGGACTTACGGATCCACATGTTTAACGTGATCGTACTCCGCGTGAACACGGTGGCAGTTTTGGCAGTGGCGGGGATCGAACCCGGGCCTACTGAGTGCAATTCCAGCGCGATAACCACTGGGCTACCGCGCCCCTTAACTGGAGTGTCGAAAGCCCAGACCGCCCGGCTCGTACTAGGCCACAGGGCAGCAAGATGGGCGGCTGGGAAAACCTTAACTGGAGTATGGATCAACTCGACATTTTTATACCAGAAACTATTTTTAGGAGCTTTCTATAAAATTTTCTTTTAGGAGCTTTCAATAAAATTTTTGAATAATCATGTATCATGGGTCCAAATTATTGCAATTATAGAGTGTTACCCTTCACTTTAAAGGGCTTGGAAAAATCTTTCGAATGATACCATATTTGACAACGTACCCCTGTCCCCCCAAGGGGCGGGTAACTTGCTCCCCGAGGGGGTCTATTGACGTCCAGAACAAAAAAAAATTATATCGCGGTCATTTTTTACAACAATAATTGAAACTATAAAGTCTGGTGATCATTAAGCCATAAATAAACCCTTTTATGCATGATTGAGTTAAATGTTGTCCTATGCTGCCGTGTTAAAAATATATAAAATTTCGAATACATTTTGAAGTTTTCGCTCGAATTAAAAAAAAAATTCTATCTAGTTCTAGATATTTTGATTACAAATCAGGATATAAAGTTTCGTGAAAATACATTTATATTTGGGGCTGCTATCGTGTATACAAGCAATCGACCACAGACAGACAGACATTCTTAAAAAAAACTCAAAATGTGTTCAGGAGGTCTTAAGACATATATTGCCTTCAAAATATCAAAATTGAATACTCTCCCAATACTATGTATGAGGAAGTAAAAATAAACATCGAGCAGAGGAGAATTTAGCTATGATAGGTGCACCCCTGAACTGATAATTTCATGAAATTGTAAAATTTATTTCATATGGTCCCTCACGAAAACTGCTAATTGGTAAATTTTTGCCATGCTTTATTAGGGTGCAAGAAATTCATGCGGTACATTTTGATGAAAAATTCGCTGAGATATTTATAAATTATTGAAAGATTCTTGACTTATTCCATTTTATCCGAACAGCAAATGTGAATAGTAATGGAAGAAAATACGTTGGAACATCGACAAATATATTTAAAACAGAAAATCGTAGTTTGAAATTTGCCACCATTTGAACCTGGAGGATGTATTTGTTGCTGCTCCATTTCAATCCAAATAAAAATACCTAATAATAATAATTGGAACGCATCAGTGATTTTTTCACCACAATGTACATGTAAATTTCCTTCTCACTAATTAAGCACGGTAAAAATTTTACTAATTGATATTTACTGATTGGGGGGGGGGGAGTGCATATAAAAGAGTTAAATTTTGCATTTTATGGAATTGTCAATTCCGCGGGTGCAACTATCATAATTGCATTCTCCGATGTTATCCTGATAATTTTTAATATTTCACTTTATTAATACGCCAAATGTTAATTTTAATTTAATTTCGGAAACACTTCATGGAATACTCCGTATATACCCTTGTAAGTCTTTCATAGGCTTAATTACTCTATTATTGCCTATAGGTAACACTTTTAGATTCAAGATATAAGCATTACAAACTTAAGCAGAAAATGTTCAATCTTGTTTTAACTAGATTAGGTGATTATTTCTACTACGATTGATTGATTGGACTCAAATTATAGCAGCTTTGTAAAAACAAACTATTGATCTAGAAACTCGATTTCATATTAAACATTTTTGCAGCTCACTAATTAAATCTATTGTGTATAATTTAAAACACATTTCGAGTGATATTAAGGGGACAGTGGACGTTGAAAAGAGCAAAAATCGACTAAAAAAGTTTTAATATATAACATTATTTTACACATTTAACATTTGCTTACGGGTGGGACAGCGTCTATCCCAAACGATGAACCTCCCAAAAAGACAGGTATTTGACATACCCTATCCCAAACAGTTCGATCCCCCTTTTCAGGCATTGGCGTCCTGCTGCAGCAGGTGCAATGTTTCTGTCGGCGATTTCCATAGACGCCAATGCCTGCAAAGGGGGATCGAACTGTTTGGGATAGGGTATGTCAAATACTTGTCTTTTTGGGAGGTTCTTCGTTTGCGATTAACGCTGTCCTACCCGTAAGCAAAAGGTTGAATGCATTTTTTTTCGAAACGGAATTTTTAAAAGTTTTACATTTTTAAAATGCTCCATGCGTCTTAATTTTTATCTGAGATGCATGGAATTTGGGAAGAAGATACTTCTCATACTTTTTAATGAAACTGGATATACATTTTATAATTGGACTTTATTAAGGTAATTAAAAGTGAATAAAAGAACCTAATTAAATAATGAAAATTAAGTTTTAATGCAGAAAAATATTTTTAAAAAATTAATTTTCTAAGGGATTTAAAAATGAATACCCAAATGTGTTCATAATGGGTTTTTGAGTGATTATAATGTAAAATTAATCAAAAATGGGAACAAATGGCACGCAAGGAGCATTTTCAAATTTTCTTTAAAAGATAATTAAGTTAAAAAAAATTCAAAATTATAACAAAATTGAAAAAAAAAATTAATGATATTGTATATAGTAATGTTAAGAGGAATATTTATACCAATTTGCATGTTTATAAGTCAATAAATAAATAAAAATATTTCAACGTCCACCATCCCCTTAAGTAAAGTCAAACTAAAACTCGGCCCGACATTTTTTTATTTAAGAAAAAAAATAGTTCAAAATATTAAAAGTGTTTTTAAATATTTATAAACGGTACTTTCTGACAGAATATGAATAAATAATTTATATTGCTGTCTATATTGTTCGAACATACAAGCGTCCAAAGAGTTTAACTTTTTTTGTAATTCTCCGATTTCAGACGGATACCTTAACCATAAATATTAGTCATTTCAAATGAATTAAATGCACTGTACGAGCTACAGTTATATTCTTCAATATATTAATTTTTAGAATCTCAAGATACGTGAGACAAATTGATTCACAATTATCGTTACATTCTATTACATCTTCAAGAAACCAATTAAGATGATTTTAACCTGGCAAAGCGTATCTTACACTTGGATATCACATTAACGAACCTATGAAATTATTAATTAGGAAGTAATGTCTCGATAAGTGTTCGAAGTAGCATATGTAATATTGCACTATATTCAATTATTTATTTGTCGAACTGAAAATGCTTTTATTTTAAGATAGAATGAATCTTTTATGAGTGGATTTATTTTGGTTGTAAATGAAATAAATGATTATATTCAAATGCATTTTTATTTTCAATTTATTTTATTTATTTTACTTTACTGGGAAGTAATTGAAACATATTTTTTAAATTATATTAATAGATTTTAAGGTAAACTAATTTATTAATGATTGCCATGTCGTGAATTAAGCTGTCTGAGTTAAATGATTCAATTTGTTTAGAAAAAATATCGGCGGTGGCTCAAGTCCCATGGAGCCGGAATGCTTTTGCGTGAATAACATTTTGTAAAATAAAATTCAACTTTTGTAATATATATATATAAAAAATCAAAACATGATTATATGTATATTTAGAGAGCTTTCAAAGTGTTAAACAGTCTTACTTATTGTTTATAGCTAACAATTTTAAGCAAAAGAATCCTGAAAAACTGAAATTTTCATACTTCTTAAACTTGAAAAGACGATTTTTCGAAAATTATAAGAGCTGTTTTTAAAAGCAAATATAGATTTAGAAAGTAAATTTTATTATTCATACTTTTATCGCTTACTATTTATATCTATCTTTAATAGTTTCGAAGATAATTTGAGTGAAAATTTGAAAAATGAAAAAAATAAATCAAACTCATTGAGACAGATACATTTCTGAGTTTATATAAAAAAAGAGCTAGATACAAAATCAAATTATATATACCTATAGAGCTTTCAAAGAGTTTCAAATTCTTGCTTATTTTTCAAATTTAGCTCATTTATTTTCTGAGATATAAGTGTGATAAACTTGAAAAATAGAAAATTTCAATCTTCTTCAACTTGGCAAAACGTTTACTTGAAAACTATAAGAGCTTTTTTAATAATAAATATAGATTTTAATACTGTGTTTTCTAGTATACTTTTCTGTCGTCTGCTATTTATATATATATATTTTTTTAGTTTATGATATATTTCAATTGAATGTCAGGAAATGAAAAAAAAATAATCTCTCGGAGAGTTACTTTTTAAAGTTTTTTCGAAAAAAAAAAACAAAGTTCAAAATATTAAGATTATTTTATATATTTGTAGCCTGTACCCTATTGGGACATAACAAGAAACATATTGACAATTTTATCTATTAGGTTCGGCACAAGCGTCTAAAGTGTTTTTATTTTTCGTAACGCTCCGCTTTTCCGTCAGAGAAAACCCATCTATAGATGGAATTCACATTAAATGTGTGGGAAAAAAATCAACTCGTGATAAGCAGAATTCATTTTTAAAAAAATAATGTATATAAAAAAATAAATAAATGCATACAAACATATAAAAAATAAATAAATAAATTTCCAAAATAAACTTTTGTAAGTTGCTGCAAAATATTTTAAATTGAACTAATTCATAAAGGATTGCAATTCTATAGATTCCACATGGAATAAGCTGTTTTAAATAAATATTTCAATTTGTATACATATAAAAATATACTTCCTGTGAATAATAAATGCAATTAATTTGTAAAAGTTATATAAAATAAACCATTCGTATCAAAATTACTGCTATACATATTTACAGCTGAGTATTATTGTGAATTTAAAATACTTTTTTTCAAAAATATCGGTTGTACCTCCAATTCGGAGCCGAGTGAATGATATATACTATGTATATATTATTATATAGTCTTAGAAAACCAAACTTTCTATTAGTTTATTCTTTGATTCTAGTCTCATTTGTTTTGTTTACAATCGATAATTTACAAATCTTGCAAAGTTTGCACTCCAATGTGGTTTTTTCTATCAGCTGTAAAGTTATATTTCCTTCCTTTCATGTTCATATTGGAAAGCCCAATAACTGGAACATTTATCATATTTCTTGTCAATGTGGACTGTATCACAAATGTTAAATTATACGTGACATGAGGAACCGTCTAAAAAAGGTCAAATGTATGTAAAAGTCAAGAAATTCATATGCCCTTCATGACAAATCACTGCTATATGACTTATTACGATTTTATTTTTCTTTGTTATCTGAAATGTAAAATTTCTCTTCAGTTTTTAACTTTGTTCGCTTTAAAGCTTTCTAAATTGATAAACATTTCAGAAATCCGGTTATTAATTTGTCTGTCCCACCACATTCCCGAGTCTTTACGTAACCGTGGTTTAATTTATCTCCTTTAGTTACATTATTTTTCTATACCTCTCTTTTCGGCAAAATTTTCAACGTTTTACTGCTTCTCTTTTAACTTTCTTGTTTCGTCACAGTAGAGAGAGCCACCTAAGAACTGATTAATATTTTCACTAGCACGTAGTAAAGATTTGGGGTCCAGCTCTTGATGCATTTACACAGAAATGGAAAACCAAATGTTAGCGAAGCGACCGACTGGTTTTAGGATTTAATTATCATAGAAATGTACAAACTGTCATTATGTTCGACTGTTCAACGTTGTTTGGATCATTCCCATCCAACTGCTTTCGGTGGTAGGGCATGCATTGTTGTTGTTGAGACCCAGACCGTCCGACCTACCAGAAAGGTGTAAGGTAACTGTTTGGACGGCCGGGAAGTGCCACCCAATTTAGACCGGAACCCAGTGGGGGAGGCATCCACAGGGACCGCACCCTCCTTCCCCTACCACCAACCTCTCGGAAGGGCTTACGGACCCACATGTTTAACGTGATCGTACTCCGCATGAACACGGCGGCAGTTCTGGCAGCGGCGAGAATCGCGCGCTAACCACTGGGCTGCCGCGCCCGAAAAGAGCCAACAACACGCGGTGTTCCCAGGTGGTCACCCACCCAAGTACTAACCGCGCCCGATGCTGCCTGACTTCGGTGATCTAACGAGAACCGGTGTTTTCAGCACGGTACGGTCGTTGGCCTAGGGCATGCATTGTAGAGGTGCTGAATGTAAACTATAAAGTGCATTATAATATTATACAATGTGTCCCAAAAAGATAGAAACGCACTTTAATTCTTTACCTGGAGATAAGTGAGCAATGTAAATTGCAACAATGTTGAAAGTAAGGTAGGAAATAAGAATACGTTAATGAAATAGTACTCCCATTAATTTTCAAACAGTTACACTTTTTAAATTTTCATACGACCCCCTTAGACAAATTTGGTCAATTTGAAAATTTGTATTTTTAATGCAACAAGATCATTAAAAAAATGCATATCTGTATATTTTGCATTTACATTATCCACTTATTTCCAACAGGTAAAGAATTGAATCTCGTTTCAATCCTTTTGGGGCACCCTGTATAAGGCAGTGGCGGCTCGTGAGATTAAGCAGGTAACGCAGGATAAGCGGTGCTTCACTTGAACTTATTGGCTAAAGGAGTTATTATTATTAGTATTATTTGGCGAATTTTTCATTTGACTCGTTGGGTTGTTTTTAGATAATATGTGACAACACCTGTGCCAGTAGCATGATGTGTTTTGATGATATTCATTGTTGAGGAGGAGGGGAATCTAGCCGCTGAATTTGCCTCACCTATTCCGGAAGTCACGAGCCGCCGCTGATTTTGGGAAAGTGAAAACAAAATACATCTGATATGTAGGGGAAGTGATGATAGGACAAAATGAAGATAGTAACAATATAAATTATGAACTACTTGCATGTATCTTTTCTAGTATGTAAGATATTCTTAACATACTAAGGGCTCCGTCCCTACAAAACGCTCACAAACTCCAGGGAGTTCTTTAAGCTTAAGATATCTAAATTAATAATTATTAATAACCTTTATTATTAATTCATTACGATTATACCATGGAAGGGGAGAACTGTTTCTAATTCTTTTAAAATATTAAATGTCGGAATAACCGATAACCACAAATATTGTTTTCATTTGAAAGTCACGTTCGATGCAATGGTGTTGATGTTGTGTTTGTTGGAGGCTTAACAGCAAAAACAATTTTCATAACGGGTTGTAAGTTCTACTCGCCCTGTTGTGGCAACTACAAGTTCACGTGTACTGGTAAAAGTTCCAGTCTAGTTTAGAATTAAATATATATACTCTTAATGTTTTCAGTGCTTCAATAATTTAGTCCTCGACCACCTTTGTGACATTTCTGTAATCAATCACGGATACGTTGGAAGTCAGCTCGACTTGATAAGTTTTATATCTAACCCATACTGGCATGTGAAATTACATTAATTATTCTTCAATTTACTAAGGTTTAAATTAAAATTCTAAGCCCGTCTTACACATCTACGGGTTCAGTAGTTGATATGCCGAATTTCAGAATTGTACGTTTTACTGTCTATTCGGAATACAGAGTCAAAAATTCACAAGATTTTCTTTTCTACTATAGAGACCTTCTTAAAAAATTATTTTATAAAAAATAATTTTTTAAATTGGCAACAGCTAAGTAACGCCGAAAATGTGGACACATTTTGTATTGAGTACACTATGTTGATAGACATTACTTCCATAGATTACACTGTAAAGCATTTTGCAACCTTTGCTAACTTTTTTCAGCTACTTTATTGATAATTTTGTCAAACTATCAGAAAACCTGTAATTACAGGCGTTCATGAAAATTCCAATTTCATTTCTTAAATATTCAGTTAATAATTATCGTCTGCCGAAGCGTTATTTGTATATATATATATATATATATATATTATATATATATATATATATTATATATATATATATATATATATATATATATATATAGAGAGAGAGAGAGAAAGACCTTGTCCACATGTATAGCATTATTGCTTGGATTTCATCTGGTTTTCTTTTATCGATTCGATACCATTAATTTTTGATAATTTTTTTTAACTTTATGGTTCGAAATTTGTATTTTTTCCCATTTGCTTGAAGATTTGCTGATTTATACTTTTATTTTGTAAGCTGTTTGAAAATTAGGTTTTTCGAGTTACAGCTTCTCACTTTTCTTTCATTGGACTTTAAAACTTTTATTATATATATATATATATATATATATATATATATATATATATATATAATAAAAGGTATGAAGGTCCAATTAAATATAATCTAAACTATCCAGAACTTGACTTCCCATTATGGACAGCTGTTTCCACTGAAATTTTCAGTAACACGCTTGCAAATATTTTACAGTATAGTCAAATATTAAAAATTTCCTTCAAATACTATATAGAATATATGCAATTATCATTGTATCTGGCACTATTATTGTTTTGCGTGGGAAATAATGCTACGTAGATCATAAAATTCGAATCGTTCGAGTTCTAATTATGAGAATTACTAAAATTTCTATCTACATAGTTCGAGTTTCTTTACATAATATATATGCACATAAAATTTGATACCGATAGTATTCCTTCTAAAATTGTTGTGGCTATACCTCACACAAACAAATGTATTCATATTTCCATAAATGTTATAAATACATGCCTTAAAACGTGCTTATCCATTAAAATAATACTTTCTCTATACAATAATTGAAAAAATAAATATAAAACCGAGGAGATCAACAAGCCGAAACACTTCTTACGTTTGATTACCAAATTAGCAACCATATAAAAAATAACTAATCGGAAGCTAATAACTGGAACTAATAATTGGAAACTGCATTTGTTCTGTCTGTTTATTCAACTCATTCTTTTCCTACTTTCTAATGGTAAGTAATTAAATGCATTTTCTATAACAACTAATTGAATTTGAAATAAACGAAATTAAAAATGTTTGTCTTCACGACGATTTAACTGCGTAAAGAAAAGGCTTGTACAGGTGTTGCCAATAAATATAATCATGCTCTGCTTAACCATTTATCCTAATTATGTTTTATTTTAAAAAAAATATTGAATCATGCATCTTCTTAGAAATGAGTTCAAATTAATTAAGTAAATACGTGGGCAAGTTGGCCATAGTGTCATACGGAACAATCACCCAAGGGAACTGAATAAGTTGTTTACTTACTCCATTATACATATGTTTACTTACTCCATAAAATGTTTACTTACTCCATTAATGAGGTCGAAATTTGAAATGTTCTATATTTTTACATATTATAACCATCCTAGAAGGCGTAGAAACTATTTTCAACCCTCAGTGGTGGAACTGCAAATCTTGCTTCCCAACCCCTATCCCCATCATCTTACTTCTGAAATATGCTTGAAATACAGTTCCTGAAGTTAAAAATCATCAATTCGCTGGATTCTTTGAGTATATATTTTTTTATTCCGTTTATTTGGCTTCCATCTATTGTTTAATGCAATTGATCTATTTTTTGTAATTATTTTTATGTATATGGTGTTTGATGTCGTTTCATGTTATAATTATTTTTTCGTAGGGTAAGAGGCGGGAACTCATTTTACTGTTCGTTTACAGTTGTAATTTGAATCTTATTGTACTTGAAGTGAAACAAATTCCCAATGAATTGTCTGTATTATAGATGTATAATGCACATGTTTAATACACACACTAAATAACAGATGTGATGACCTCGGTGGACAATTTTGCCAAATATTGCTAACGATGAACTTTTGCAACTTTCAGAAAGCTCGTTAAATGAAGTAAGAAAAGGTAAATTTCGTGATTTAAATAAAAAATAAAATTCCACAGGAAGTGGTTAAAAGTAGTCATGACAATGTCAGTTAAGTTTCCTGCTTAAATACTGACGTACGAGAGTCAGTCAATGTACTATATTAATACGTCGTTAACTTTATTTAAAATGGAAAGTTCATCAAAATATAAATGTATTTAATCTTACACTTTCACTGAATAAGAAATTTTTAGGTAATACTTAATTTTTGTCATCATAAAGCATAATGCAAAACACCTCATTTTCCTCAAAATCATCCAAATATCGACTTACTCGTTCACTTAAAGAGATTTTAAGGTAAAATTCAAATTTCTTCAAAATAAAAGGTAATGCAAAACACCTCATTTTCCTCAAAATCACCCAAATATGGACTTACTCGTTTAAAGAGATTTTAAGGTAAAATTCAATTTTCTTCAAAATAAAAGGTAATGCAAAACTCCTCATTTCCCCCAAAATCACCCAATATCGACTTACTCGTTTAAAGAGATTTTAAGGTAAAATTCAATTTTCTTCAAAATAAAAGGTAATGCAAAACTCCTCAATTTCCTCAAAATCTTCCAAATATCGGCTTACTCTCCCTTTTAATGACAAATTTAGGGTAAAATGTAATTTTCTTCAGCATAAAAGGTAATACAAAACTCCTCATTTTTCTTAAAATCATCCAAATATCGATTTCATAATGCTTGGCGATCTTCGAGTTGAGTACCCCCGCTCTATGCAATGTAAGTAAATTCCTTTTTCACTGCAGGTAATTTGATTTTTGGCAAAGAACTTATTCAAAAGTGACTATCTCAACATGAATAATTCTTAATTTTTCGGCCGTTGTTCGGAAGTATGCTGTTCTTTACCAATTAGCAAAATTGAGGTATTTTCATCAAAGGTAGGAAATCCTGTATTTGTAAATTACTGGAATACATATTTTTTCTGAAACTATTAAAATATATTTGAAATACTTTTTTTAAAGCACGAAATTTTTGTTCCATAAAATTAATAAATCGCTACGTTTAAACTTATTATTACCATAAAAAACCACTCAAAAATGCTGTAAAGGAAACTATAATAATATAAAAAAATATCGATCATTTTCAGCAAACAATGAAATAAATCTTAAAAGTCAACCGATTTCCAGAGAAAAAAACACTTCTCTGTTACAAGATCAATAGCCAATATAATTTTACTGATTTAAAGCACGATGGCATTTGAGGTAAAATAAATAAACATATTTTATTATTATATTATTGGTAGCTATTATTATTTTTCTCATCTGAATCTTGGAATTTATTTACTTGATTTGAGAGGAAATTCAAAACTTTCTAATTAAAAATTTAATAAAAATCTGCTAATAACCAGATGCTAGGACCGTCATAAGACCATGTGCATAGAGTTATGTAAAATGCTTCCTCCTATTTACACATCTGCAGCACTTGCTCTCCTAAAATCCTCGGAAACACGTGAACCACGTACACCTCCGGAACAGTAATGGCATTTATTATAAGACCCCTAACGAAACTCAACTACATTACGACCCCCTAGACACCTGAACAGTACATAACTGTCTCAGGAATTATACAATTCGCTATATTTTGAATCAAAAATATTAATTCACCCAAAGCAACATAGATTATCAAATATATTAAATTTAGTTTTAAGACACTGGATCTGATGTGACTGGCCCGGAGGGTGCCCTTCAGCGGGCCTTAGATGTTCTTGAGGCCTGGACTTATGAAAATAGTATGGTTCTAAATACTGAAAAAACCACTTTCCAATTGTTTTCGCTTAGTACTAAATATCATGAAATTCACCTCCACTATAGGGATAAGGGTCTAAATAGAATCTATGATACTGTTTACTTGGGCATTCATCTAGACCCAAAGTTGACTTGGAGGAGGCAAATTGATACGGCCATTGATCGAGGATTTTTGAGATCAAGGCTATTGAAACGTCTGGCTGGTGTCACACGACTCAAGATGTTTTGTGTACAGCCTGAAATAGTTGTGTTCGCCCTGTTGTGGAATATGGAAATGAAGTTTTGATCACCACCTCAGATTCTGCTAGAAACAAGCTAAATATTTTCCAAAACAACATGTTACGAGTTATCACTGGTGGTGTTAAATCAACTCCAATAGTTGCTATGGAGCTTCAGATTGAATTAGAGCCTTTAAGTGAAAGATGCCAAAGGAGTGCCATATGCCTTGTTGAAAAAATCTTAAGAAGAAAAAATAACTTTTTACATTATTATAGGCCAGCAAATGAGAGACTAAAAACCCATACATTTTTCCTATCAACTGTTAGCAATCTTTATGATAGTTATGATATTCCTACTCCTAATCGACAGGTTTTCTCACGAGAATGGACTCCTTTTCTGGGTCACGGATGGTTGGAAGGACATTTGGATCTAAATTGGAATGTAAATAAGCAGCTTTCTATAAAGAGTGAGTTAAGGAGCGCTGCACTGGCTAATATACAAAGCAGATACCCTCCTGACAAGTGGCTCCATGTGTATTCCGATGGCTCAGCCGAAAATGCGATAAAAAATGCCGGTGCTGGAGCCTATTCAAATATTTTTAGTATTAGCTGGCCTGTTGGACGGTACTGTGACAATTTTGATAGTGAGATTGCGGCTATATCATATGCAATTGATAAATTAACAGACAGCCTTGATCATAATATTGTGTTTTTTATTGATTCACAGGCTGCTATTTTGTCGCTTACCAATTTGAACTATAACGAAAATGCCCAGGTTCATTCTTGTAGAATGAAGCTTTTTAATTTAAAAAAAAACAGAGAAAGCATTGCTCTTCAGTGGATTCCGAGCCATTGTGATGTTTTTGGGAACGAGCAGGCGGAAAAACTTGCTAAGGCTGGTTCTATTATGGTACAGCCTGATACCCCTCTGCCTCTCCGAAATATTAAAAGAATTATTTCCAATAAAATAAAAGTAAATAGATTGTCCATATATGTTGATACTGCTATGGATTAGAATTGGAAAATCCTGCTCAACAAGTGTAATAAAATCCCTAGTTCCTTGCCTCGGTCTGTTGAAGTTGCTTGCTTTCGTATGACAACTGGACAGGATTACCCGCAAAAACATTTACATCGGATAGACGTTAAGGATACAGCTTGCTGCCCTCTGTGCCACCAGGGTGATATGGACGGTGACCACCTCAAGAACTGCCCCATTGTTTTAATGATTACTACAACAACTCTATGGAGGCTAATTTTTACTCTCGTTTTTATACTCTTTCTTCATTTTATTGGGCTGCTCGTCGATTGATGGCAGAGATGCCGCAGACGGGCGTAGGGTAAAAAAAAAGTTTTAAGACACGGAATTTTTGCTTACTCACTGACGATATAGCACCAAATTTGTCTTATAAGCGTAACAAACAAGGAGACAATAACGTTTCTTATGTATATATTTAAAGTAAATCTACATATATTTTGATTTGATACCAATATGCCTAAAAACTCTCAAATATACATTTAAAATGCCTACTGATAACACAGTTGTTTTATATTTTTATATATGTTCTTCATTTTGTTACGCCTATGCATTCCAACACTTTCTATATACATCACTTTCCCTATAAATTAGTTGCATTGTCACCCGAATTAAACGTTACTTTTAAATATATTTAAACAAATGTAACACTTATCTACCAACTCGGAAAAATAATAACAAGTAATTCAACCTGCCAAAACACATTCGAATATCATATTAAAATCCCCAAAGAAACAGTTAATGGGAAACTAACAAGGTTCTACGTGCTTCAAGTAGCATATGTAACATTGCACTGTCTTTTAATATTTGTCTAGTTATATCGCTGAAAGGAGTTTGTTTCCATGGAAACTCGAATTTTAAAAAGTCGGTGCACTCCGTTTCTCCCGACAAACGGGGCAGATTCACATTTGTTCGCTGATATTTTAATTTTCATATTTTTTGTACTCTACTGTTAAGTGTAATTCCATTTATTTTCCATGCAAAGTAATTATTTTCCAGATGATTACCTTTACGCTATTGACGTTAATTAGGGTGAATAAATAATGGTTTTTATTTCAAATGTTATATAATAAATTATTCATAATTATTTTATAATAAGCCATTTAACAATTTGATTTGATTTGAAAGTTTTAAAATTATGCATTAGTGGGAAAATGTCTGTGTTTATTTTTAATAAAAGCAGTTTATATACACGGCGATCATAATTACATTAAGTTATTGAAGAATAAGTTATATGTAAAAATAAGTTATTATTAGTAAATATCATAATTAATTTATCCATTAAGTTTTGTATATTTAATACTTTCCGTAAAGGTATCTTGACGAATGTTAACAAAACTATATATGAATATCCTTGGGAATATGAACAATCGTCTTATTATAAATATCCTTATTATTTAACTGCTCAGTTTTTCCTTTCTTAATGCAGTTAAATAATTTATTTTAAAAATCAATTTTGTTTTCTTATATGTGTTACCTATCAGCTTCTCGTTTTGGTTGCTGGCCATTTGGCTTGTTTCCTTTATTTGCATATTTTCTAACAATTCCCTTTCCGATGAAAAAATATGTTTCATTTTCCGAAACCGGTGGTTTTCCTCCTGTTGGTTTAACATTCTTTTAGTTTTGTTTATTCCTAATTATTTCAGCGCTTTGAGCGAATCAATATATTTCAGTTCGTTTCACTCTATTTCATACCTATAAGGTTGTTTTGTTCGAATTATTAACTGTTTTTGAATTGGGAACGCCTATTTTCTTGAGTTACGCTTCTTTAGTTAGCACTAACACTACACCCATTCTTCGTACTGAATATATAATATAAAGAAATGCTGTACCCCTCTGCAAGAGAGGTTTGTGAAATTGTGATACCCAACAAGTCTTCTTAATACCAGTGGTGTTGTTGGCTATTCTGCACTGAAGAGAACTAAAATGGTACAAAAGCGTTTCACTAAGAATGCTTGTCTTCACAACAATGAGCATAAATCCAAATGAATTGTGCGAAAAAAATTCCGAAAAATATGAAAATAAATTTTTCTGGAATGTCATTGCTTTCCCGGATAACTTAAATATGGACATCCGTAATGAGGAACAAAAATTCTAAGAATTTATTGAAGATGTTAAAAACACTGAGTACAGTGGGTAATACAGCACAGAGTTCAACTAAAATACGTGAATAATTAAGTAATTAATTACGCAAGTATATTAAAACCTAATGTAATTATAATTTCAAGAGAGAACAAACAGAACGCAGTAAAACAACGTTTATAAATACCAATAAACAAAAGAATATTTTTAATGAGAATGGCACAAATGTCACTGGTTTATAGTATTCTAAAGCATAATTGTTCTTCTCAAGAAAAAGTTCAGTTCTTAGAAGTTTAATTCCATCATTGCATTCATCTTATATTTACTTTCTTATTCTGTTCTATAAAGAAAGTACTGTTGCAAATGCGTAATATTCTGCCGTCTTTTCTTTCATATTCGAAAACCTGGCGGAGAAAGCATTATGACGTGAACGTAAGGTTGCCACGTGAGAAACTTAGGAGGAGGGTTGCCCAATTTAGCGATTTATCGCCAATTTGGCGACTTCGGGAGTATTTGAGAAAGACCGCGAAATAACCAATAGTCTACGAGATATGAGATAATGCCAGAAATTTTTTCAGAGAGAGCCAATAAAAAAGAATCATCACTTCGATGGATTTTAGTTGACCTGACAGTCGCTACTTCGGACTGGGATTTTTGTCAATGTTTTAAGAATAGTAGCCGCTGTTTTGTAAAATCACTTTCGTCAAGATTCAGTGAATAATGTCAGTTATTTTGTGAAATTAGCGGAGCATTTAAGTGCTGTCTGATTGTATATTGTTCCTGCTTACTTTGTGCTTGTGAATAAACGTGTTTAGTTATCCAGAAATGTTGGCTCATTCTTGTATTTAGTGCACACCCACGATTCCAATAGGATTCATCGTAACAGAATCACTTTCACGAAAATTTTCAAAGTCTAAATTGTAACGAAATAGTACGTTTTAAAACATCCTGGAAACTTCCCGAGTAATTTTGGTACGATGCCCATCTGCCTGTATGTCTGACTATTTGGGAGTTGTGAACACTACAACTCAAAGAAGTATGCACTTTTTGAACAAGTGCAATTTTTACAAATAGATACATTATGTAAATCAATAGGACTCATTCGATAGATTTTATTTTATATCTTGTAATTTGGATAATGCCCGGAAAATCTTACATAATAAAGTAAGATGTCTGTGGCTTTTGTGTAGTCTGTAGGGTAAATCTAAATGTCGTGTGACAAGGAAATTTAGTACACAGATACTTCTAATCCACAATAGGTACACCACGGCGTTGTTTTGTTTCAAATTTCGGAATAATTTTTTAGTTATTTTATGTTTTATGGAAATTTTGGACAATTTTCGCTTGAAACGTTATCACAGAGTTTCTATCTTGACACCATAGGAAAGATCGAAAAATTATCCTTCAAACAAACGTTTATTAGGCTTTTATCCATACGTTTATTGAACGAACTTTTGGGAATTAAAAAAATATGTATACTTTTTGAGCCTTTTAAATCCCTCCGACATTATTATTACTGTATAATAAGTGGCTTGCTACCCAACATTTATATTTTAACAGCAGCTTCTAAATATATCACAGACTACTTCAGAAAAATTTTAATAAACTCATATGTTGATTAATTATAAATATTTTAGACGAGTCATGTGATAGACTTTTGAATTCACAGAACATTTCCCACCATCCACCCTTTTCCGCGGCTGTTGTACCTATATTGAAGCCACCTCACGCATGGGGGAAGGAGCTTTTATACCTACTAAAGCAATTCCAATGCACGGAGGAACAAACCGCACTCAGGGATTTGCTGTGAGTTTTGGTGTAGTATTTAACAGATGGCATTTTTTTTAGTTTACATTTTAAATCATGTACTGGGCTCCTGGTACATGTTCTAGTTGGTAATATAGTTTAAAGGGATGGAATGCTAATTTGACTTTTCTATGGTTATAAAAGGTATCAAAATTATATTCAGTGTTCCCAGGAAAATCTTTAAATACCCAATAACTTTGTAAGGAGAGGTCATTGAGTGTAGACGCTGATAGACATTGAGTGTAGACATTGAATGTAGACGTTTGTAGACTATAATAAATTGACCATGCTTTATCGAAAAAAAAAATCATTGAAGAATCTCTAAGCATTTTAATAAGGTATTGTCCGACAAATCGCAGTGGTTGAAGGCCAGGTTACTGTGGTAAAATGTCAACGAATGTTTCATGCTGTATGTGAGAATTTCTATAGTTTCAGCAGTAGAGTATTTAATATAAAAATTTATTTCAGCTTGCTAATATCAAGCAGCGTGCTGGAGTCTCTCGCCTCTCGCTTCATAAGTTTTACATTGTTTGATAAATAACAGAGTCTACTTCGACAATAAGAGCTTATTATTGTAATTAATAACACGCATGTCTTTTTTTGTAATAATAAGTTGAATCTGCAAATAACTAAAATAAAAATGCATTTAAATACTGCTAAAAATTCTTCAACTCATTGGAATAAATTAAAAGATATTTTGAGGGTCATTCACAACGCAGCTCTTTAAGAGCATTTGAAAATTAATTTATCGCCATACATTCATCAATAACAATAAGCAATCAGTAATAAAATTATTTACGCCGCAGATAGGATAACGAACTCCGTAGAGGTAAATGAAAATAAACAAATACAAAGTTGTAAAGCATTGTTTATTTAGTAGAAATCGACACCAGCAACACACTAAACGCGTATACGGAAGGCAATAAACACCTGCTAAAATGTCGTATCATTTGGGAGTGCGTGTGTCAGTGTGACCTCTGCAATGCTTGTCAATGTCAGCGATAATATATTTTCTCGAATATTTTCTTGTACATTGCTGCTGACGCAGAGCAGTGCAAGCAAGCTATACATTAAATTATTGTGCATTTTGTGTGTGTTTTTTTTAGCGCGCATTTGAATGTGTGTTTATTTAAATGTGCATTATATTGTGCATTTATTTAACATTAACGAATATGACAGCCATTAGGCAATAACCATACTGTGTCAAATAAATGCTTTCTGGGACAGTTTTACGATCGATCCTTTAGAACGATGCTCTACAACTTTATAATATTTTTTCCTCCAAATCGCTTTGTTACCGAGTCTGTTATCCTAACTGTCTAAATTCTACACTAGAGGCACTTCAATCACTTTTATTCGATCATGTGTGGTCACTTTACTTTAGATCTGACTTGTGCATCTTTACTTACAAAGCTATTGGGGTGTTTAAGGGCTCTCCTAGAACCTCACATATTTGCAACAAATCAACGAAATTCATTCAATTTCAAGAAATAAAAATTAAAGGATAACTTGTGAGCGTTCGCTCATAATTATTTTATTGTCTGCCGGCGCGGTGGCTGAGCGGTCAAGGTAAGCGTTTCCTCACGCTCGCTCAGCTGCCGGGTTGGTGGGTCCCACCATTGGGTTGCTTGGTCGAGTTCCATCTACGGGCATGGATGTTGTGTTGTTGGGCGTATTGTGTTCCGCTTCCCCACCTTGGTGCGCCGAGGCAACGTCATGTGACGGCTGAATGGTTTACGATATTGCAGGTTGATTGGCTACTGATCATTGTATTACATGCTACTACAAGACATAATTTTCTTTTTCTGATGCTGATTCATTCCATAATTTATACAAGCTGAATAATTTAAGGAACATTAATGTATGAGAAATACGAATGGAGCCTCACATTACACTCATTTTTATTTTATTCCAAAGCTTTGTTTGATCCTCAACACAAATCAAACAAGTTGTTTCTTCAAGTTGAAAGCCGGGATCATTTTCCTCCGTTTATTTGATCGTGACAGAATTCACCCATGGCTATTATTAATTGCTGTCATGATGATCGTTGACGTTGATGGACGATTAATGGAATTTAATACGTATGTAGCTGGTGAATCAAATTGAAAAGTTCCAATGTGTTTTAACTTAAAATATGTGCTGCAGTCGGGCAAATGTTTAATATTTATGGTCTGTTCTATTTAAACTTTGTGGTAGATATATTTTATGAAATTAAAATATAATAAATCCATTTCGATGTGGTTAGCACATGAATTTACCTACACAGACTGATGTACTTAAATAAATTGACATAAACTCTCTCTCTCTCTCTCTCTCTCTTTCTCTTTCTCTATATCTATCTATCTATCTATCTATAAGCAGGAGTATAAGCAGATAATAAAGGAAAGATACCCCAAGAGGAGAAATTTTTTTTTTCAGTATCTCCATATATTTACATAGAAAACATTTCATAAATTTATTTCGAATTATATATATAATTAAAATAAAAATTACTTGGTCGTAAATTATTTAGGTAGACACTGACCACCGTGTCTCTCCTGACGTTTTGCCACTGTTTACGTGTTAAATTTTATAACCAATTTATTAATTGTTCTAGGATTCTAACGAAAACACAGATGAATACTGTATTTTATTTTTATAGACTAATATATATTGTTTTACTAGAAAATGCACCCATAGTTGTACGGGAGTTAAAGCAGGACAGTTATACAATAACAGTACAGTTATGAAACAAATTAGTTTTATTTGTTGTA
This sequence comes from Amaurobius ferox, assembly GCA_951213105.1. NCBI lineage: Eukaryota > Metazoa > Arthropoda > Arachnida > Araneae > Amaurobiidae > Amaurobius > Amaurobius ferox. The sequence continues at coordinate 79,646,943 of OX578152.1, read as the reverse complement.
TAACAACTCTACTGTCATTGCATAACAGTAATGTTATTGTATAACTGTACTGTTATTGTATAACTGTACTGTTATTGTATAACTGTACTGTTATTGTATAACTGTACTGTTATACAATAACAGTACAGTTATAGAATAAATTAGTTTTATTTGTAACAGTGAAAATTGCATGCAATCCTTGTACATTGGAGCAAAGGCCGTGATACGACTTCCCCGTCCCTTTATACACACAAATCACAAAACCGAAACCCGTCACTTGCAGAGACTTTGGGTTCTACGTTGAAATCTACCGAAGGACAAATTTTAAATCTTATGTTCAACAATCTCAGCAAAGTTACACAGATTTATATATTGACCATATCTTCCTCAAACAACGTAATTTTTATATTTAGCATCGTATGCGCTACTTAAATAATGCAGATATAGATAACAGCACCTAATTTCCAAATCATTACTTAACTAGGTCCCTATCTTAAAATCGCCTGGGCCAAAAACCACGCCCAGTCTTACCCTGAAGTAACGTAACACGGAAACGTCTATATTGCTTAATCAGTTTTTTTAGAATTTGTTTTTTAATTTGATACTTCTACGCTAAATTCAAAATAAAACATCTTTATTGGTTTCGTCACGTCAAATGCAGACCCTCATGCGTAAGTTTTAATTATTTAATTCCTGCAAATAATTAAAACACCTTATTTTAGAACCAATGTAACTGCCCGCCTGACTAAAGCGCGATCCGATAGGTTGGTTTAATTATAAACGAACCAATCAAATAAAGTTGCTTCATCACGTAGAGGTACTAAATGATATAATAACATTGCGATGTAAGATTCGGTGATCTAGCCGCAGTTTATGAACGGGACATGGAAAGTTAAAGGCAGTCCTTGTTTAATTGACCCCGAAGCGTGAACCGACGTGATTTGATGTCAAAGTGATAGTGAGCTGTTTGAAGTCATTTTCTCAACCGCTAGATTAATTTAAGTAATTGGATGTGTGCAGATATTGATTTAGGTACTAGTCGCTGAACTGTAAATATACGATGAAGTAAGAAAGTATTTTATTAACGGTGCTGGAATAAGAATTTTGGCGCCTTCTAGGCCAATCATATTTTCTCCTTTATACTTATTACTTTCCCTACAATATATGGTAATGTATAGGGAAAGTGCTGAATGAAATCTTGTCGAAAAGCTCTACACGAGTATTCGACGGACATATAAGTTTTGACATTTCACAAAATGTCATATATGGGTTATCCCTAGGTGCTAATTAGATTTTGATACGGTTTGGAAAAAAATAACCTGCTTTTAATTGTGAAATTGCCCCTAAATCTTCAAAATTTGAAATTAATACATTGCGTATGCTGAAATGTATCAAACAAATGCTGGTTTCATACGTAATATTTTTAAAGACGGAAATAACAAGAACAATCCCATGAGTAGCCGTTCTCGAGATATTTAAGTTTTCTCATTTTTACGCCACATTTAAAAATAAGTACAATCGCCAAATGAAAACGAAAATTGTATTAAAACTGCAAATCCAGAGTAATATAAAATTATTGTCTATGTTATCTTGTGCAATTTAATTTAATTCGAAGAAACGTGAAAGTATAAAAAAAATTGAATGTGTATAGGTAGGGAAAATCATGTGCTGCCCACATCAGATTTTTTTCTGCTATAAACAATTCAGCAATTTTAAATGAACAGATTTAAAGGTTACATGTTAAAAATAATATCTAAAATCATTCTACATTCTTCAAGAAAAATTGAAATAAACCCATTTGTTTCATTTTATTTTCCATGGTTTTATTGAAAATAATGAGTTTCCTTGAAAAAAAAAAGTAAAATAAAATAACAGAAGAAATAAAATAAAACAACGTTATGAAAATACAAAAAATATTATGAAAATATTATGGTCTTCGGTAGGGGGCGGGGAGTATTTTTTTTTAAACAATCCATTTTCTTCGTCTCTAGTGAGGAAATCAAAAATTGTGCCCCGTTAGGTTCTATCCCGTAATCGATACTCAGCGTACAAAAGTCAGCCTTCTTGGTCACCAAGGGAGGGGGAGGGTATTGGAAAGTCTGTGAAGACAAAAACGTGTTAGACAGTTATTATACAAGTTATGACGGATTTCGACACATCATGATGCATCCACCTTTCTGGTAGGTCGGACGGTCTGGGTTTCAACAACAACATAAGATGCATCCGCATCCGTAAGTTTTAATTATTTAATTTAATTAAATAATTAAAAAACCTCATTTTAGAACCAATGTAACTCATCACATGACTAAAAAAATCTGATGTGGCCAACACATGACTTTCCTTATATAATGTAATGAATTTACTCCTTTTACAGTAAAAAAATAGGTTTTTCTCATAGTAGATACTAATATTCTTTCCAAGATATTGAATTTTCGACAATTAGTCGTCATTTTCATTGATTTAGCGTCATTTTTATCCATTTGACGAGATTTTCGTTAATTTGACAACATTTCAAAAAGTCGCCAAGTTGGCGACATTCCGCCAAATTCGTTGCCAAAATCTCGCTAAGCTTTACTGACGGAGAAACAAGTTATTCTTATAGTAGATAAATGTCTATTGGCGTTCAAATACAAAAGTATTACTCAAAGTATCTTTTTCATGAATGGAACGAGCTAGATCCACGAGAATGATGTCACCCAATTTATCGCAATGTATTACATATGAAAAGTGAATATGTTTCTTAATAGGAAATATTTTATTTATTTTATATGACTTTTTGATAATTTTTTTGAAAAATGTACAATATCTCGAGAACGGTTCATGTTAGCGTTCTAAAATTTATGTCAATCGTTTTCTAATGAAAAATTACATAAGAAATGTCTATTTGCGTAACTTTATTAGTGGTTTTGATTTTTTGACGATTTTTTCAAAATTTCATTCTAATATTTAGGGGGGTTCTGAACATTCGATTGCGTATAAAAACAATAGGCTTCCAGTGTTTACGGATTGTGATTTTTGTACCAAGTTTCGTTCGAATCGGTCCATTCGTTCGTCAGTTATCGCCTCCACAGACTCACTGACACACACACACACACAGAGACATCACTTCAAAAATGTTTGATTTGTGATCAGGGATGCTTGAAACGCGCTCTCCCGTCGAAAACTCGATTTCGAATTTTCGACCCCGTCACAATACTTTCCTTATACATTATGTATATAAGGAAAGTAATACGATGTGATTGGTTAATTTAAATGTAAATAAACCAATCAAATAAAATTGCTTCATCAGACTGTTTTCCTTATGTACATGCTTGAAAGACATAGTAATAATAATATAACGATAATATTAAGGGATAAGTTCTAGTGGTCTAGTCACAGTTTATAAATAGGACATGAAACGTTGGTGACAACCCGTGTTTAATCTACCCAGAAGCGCAAATCGGCTAGATTTGATGTCAAAGTGATACAGTTGTTTGAGCTCATTTTGTCAACCGCGAAATTGGTGCAATTTCTTGGATATGTGTAGATATTGATTTGGGATTTGGCACTGAACTGTATGATGAAATCAGAAAATATATCATTAACGCTGCTGGATTAAAGTTCTGGGACCTTGCGAGCAAACCTTGTTTTACACTACTAGGGGTATCCATCCCCTGGTTCAACGTTTTTCCAACCACCATAAAGAACGTTTATTAGTTCAGAAGTGCATAGAAAATAGAATAACTCGTAAACTACATCGAAATTAACGACAAGGGCTCCGGTTTGAATAAAATTCAACTATGTAGGTATACAGGGTGTCCCAAAAGCATTGACCTCGGCTTTTATTCCTTAAATATTGATGACATATATAATAAATTACAAAGTTGCGTATAAAAAGGTACATAATTTTATGAAATCGATTAGCATTTTCAGGGGATTAAATTTGAATAAATATAAAATTTAACTTTTTATACGACTCCCGTGTAAAAACATTTCCAATGAGTAAAATGTGACCCCATAAACTAATAAGGTGATGTACAAAATTTCAGCATTTTATCATAAAATGTCCCTGAGATATGAAAAGACAAAATTGCTGATTTAAACCACTTTTCAATGCATCAACATGGGTTCTCAGAGGGGAAAAATCATGCCGGCAGATCGCGCTTCAGGGGTCATATACAAATTACGAAAGAAAACAATGATTATACACATAAATAATAATTTCACTATTTATTGGTACAAAAGTATCAACACTGTGTAGAAATAATAACTTTACACACAGATTACAAAGTTTGTTCAAAATGTTTTCCATCCATGCCAAAGATTCATTAAAGATAAGAGGCAGATATTATTTGCATATGATGCATTTCTGCGTTGCGTCATTTGAACTCTTGCTGTAAACATTTACATTTTAATTTGTGATTAATACTCATCAAATTTGTTTAAACATATCTCTGGGACTTTTTATGATAAAATGCTGAAATTTTATGAATCACCTTATTAGTGTATGGGACACATGTCACTCATTGGAAATGTTTTTTATACGGGCACAGTACACAAATATAAATTTTGTATTTCTTCAAATTTATTCCCTGAAAATGTTTATCGATTTTATAAAAGTATGTAACTGTTTTTACGCAACTTTGAAATTTATTATATATGTCTAAGATCAATATTTAAGGAATAGAAGCCGAGGTCAATGTTTTTAAGACACCCTGTATGTCTGCAAAATTCGTGGTAACTCTTGCCAGGACGCGAACTCGCAGCTCAAATATTTGGACATTAAATATTGCATCAAATAAAGTTTAAAGGAATATATATATATATATACATTTTTCTTAAACTAAAGTTTAACGATTTGTTTCAGAGTGTCCCTCAAATATATAGGTGTATCAAATTTGATATTTTTGTATACTATAGTCTTTGCGGTACGAAGCAGATAAATTAGAGCAACGAGATATTGGCAAACAGAGGCGACCAGTGTTTCTTTCAGGTTGACATCCGGGGTGCATACCCCCCGGATTTATTCCAGAATGTATGCCGGATGTATACCGAATGTCTCCGTGTGGCATACCTTTCAGGCATACCCCCCGGAAACATATTATATTAACTTTGTTCTATTTATGTGACATCATTTGGATATATTTATATAGGGCAAATGGAAAACTTGTCCCTCCCTCGAAAGACTGTCTGGCTGCGAAGGCATCAGCTACATATTTTAGTATAAAGAGATGTTTTTATACTATACACAATTCAAAAATTTAAATAAACAAATCCTACGAAATATAATCTAATGTAATTCATCTGTAAAAAATTATTTCTCTAAAAATCTTCTTCTTCCGGGCTTCAACGTTCAGAAAAATCTTAAATAGTTCTACTGAAATAACTACCGTGCTCCTGATGTTGAATATAGCTGTCATAATACAGAATAAAACAAAATAAGGGTGGTGCTAATTATTAGCTTCCGTTTATAGATATAAATAAAAACAATAGAAACTGTAAAAAAATGTAAGAAATGCTTTTGTGGATAGTGAGCTGCAGATGTGACACACGGAAGAAAACGTTGCCAAACGCAAGCTAGAAAAACATTTAAAGAAAATCTAAAACGAAAATTAACAAACAGCAAGAAGATTCAAAATATACTTTTTTACCAGTAGCAATTTTTAACTGTATTATTCTGTCTTTATTGTCATGACAAGCGATTTTTTTTCCTTGCTTCACAAGTCAGTTTATATCATTTATTTTATTTTATGGTACATATTAGCAAAGTATATTTTCACATAAAATATTTTGCTCCAGTTTGAACGAAGATTTTGCTTCAGTTTTTGGGCGTTTTAAAACAAATACTTATCTTATTATTTCACATAAGCAATATCATTTCTATAAAGCCAGTCTTATTGGTTTTCTGGTGGTTTCTCCAGCTATCTAAGTTTTATAAATCTTCTCAGCCATAAAAATAAATACAAAAGAAGAATTTATTTCAAAATGAACTTTAAAAATGGTGGTTTATTTTTCAAGTTTTTTTTTTTTAATTTTAATTTCACTAAAATGCAAAGGAGAAAATATTGCAATGGATTAAACATCTAACTTTGGGAGTTACGGATGGATTTATATGGTTTCAGCATTTCTGACAACTAATAAACCATTTTAAGATTATGTCTGTGTTTTAGTCTTTATTTCTACCCGGTTCTTCCGATCTACTCCCCTAGGTGTTAGGTATATGTTTGTATGGGCGGGAAAGAGCAATAAATTTAGACAGGAAACCAATGGTGTTGAGAACCACAGGGACCATACCCTATTTCCCTTAACCCATCACATTTTGGCCAAACTTTCAAACCTGCAAACTTTTAGTGCCATTACACTGCGTTGAGGCTGAGATAGTTTTATGTTTCTGTCTGTCTGTCTGTGTAAGCAGGCTGTCACTGGAACAAATGAAACGATGAAAATTATAAATTAGAGATCTAACAAATTATTAGAAGACGTAACACGTCCATTGAATTTCAAGGAAATTGGATCGCGGGTATTTATCGGTGGAAAACCCACATTTTTAACAGTTCCCCACATATTTGAAAAGTATTTATGATTTTATTCATTCTGTCTGTCTGTCCGTTCGCACAATAACTGTCTGTAAAAATGATTTATCAAAATGAAATTTCAGTATGTCGTTTGAGACGGTCTGTGGGACATATCGGAATGTAAATAAAAATTATCACCCAATTAGTTTTGGATTGAACCTGAGTTGAGAAAATGAAATACATTTAATCCTATGGGACCTAATTTTTCAAATATTTTTTAAGCGAAGTTAAAATTCACAAATTGCTTCGAAAATTTAAAAAAATATTTAAATCATCCTATAAAATATATAACAAAAATTCAGCAAACTATAGTCGGTAGTTTTTAAATAAAATTTAAAATAATAACTACACCCATATTATATGAAGAAATCACGTGACCCACTTCAAAATAAAATATGGCATCCATATTTTTTCCCAGTGCAAAAATCGTAATTTTTAAAGTTCTTTTACATTTCAATTTAGTGTTGCATCCGACCCAAAATCGTTTTACTTTTGCGTATTTTCTGTTAATCTATATTCTGTTTCAATGTAATTACAATACTTTTGAGTTTAAATGATTATCAAACTTTGATTATTTCTACAACAAAGCCTAATTTTAATTGATGCAGTGCGTAAACAAGTGATTGTAAGATGATTTATATAAGAATTGCTGATTTTTTTACATAAAAAATTAGCTCTGGATTCTGCAATAAATGTGGTATGAATAAATTATTCATTGCTTTTGCATAGAGAGCCAGACGATTTATATTTCGATGGCGTCATTTCAGTAAAGCTAATTTTTTTTCGATGAAGTTTTACGCTTTCAAATATAATAAATTACAGCAGTACTGTGATAATTTAAATTATATCATCGCTGAATGTATCGCAGTTTAGAGATGTTTAAATAAAATTGCATTTTAGTTGGAAAGTGTTTCATAATCAGTGCTTTATGACGGATTGATCTTTCTTGTTTTAGAAATCAAATAACATACATATTAATAATTTTGTTAATGAATGGCGTAGAATTACATATTATATATGTAATTTTTTCCTTTCCCTGCAATACATGGTAATGTATAGGGAAAGTATTGGAATCATGTCGAAAATCGCAACTCGAGTTTTCGATGGATGTACACGTTTCAAGACCTCTAAAATACGAAAAAACCATTTTTAGCGTGACGTCTGTGTGTGTGTGTCTGTCTGTGTGTCTGTCTGTGTGTGTGTCTGTCTGTGTGTCTGTCTGGCTGTGCAGATTTTGTATCCACTCTAACTAAAAACATAATACACCGAATTTCACAAAATTTTGTAGGTAAGTCACTTGTGGGCGAGTCTGCTGCTGATTAGTTTTGGGTACGATTCGGGATAAAAGAACCCGCCTTTTTTTGCGAAATGGCCTGCAAAAGCTTGTATCCACTCTAGCTGAAAAACTAATGGACAGAATTTCACACAATTCGGTAGATGAGTCACGTATAGGTCACCCTGGTGCTTTTTAGATTTTGGTACGATTCAGAAAAAAATAACCTGCCTTTTTTTGCAGAATGGCCCGCAAAAATTGTCAAAATCTAAATTAAAAGCTACGTATGCTCAAATATATCCATTAAATGCTTGTTTAATACGTAATTTTTAACGAACAAAAGAATAAGACCAACCCCATTACACTAGGACTAGCCGTTCTCGAGATATATTAGTTTTTTTTCGTATTTTCTTCACGCCACCTTTGAAAATAAGTCCATTTATCAAATGAGAACGAAAATTGAATTAACAGTGAATTAAATTTAATTGAAATAAGGAGAACGTGGATATAAGTCTGCAGGGAAAGTCATGTGCTGCCCACATCAGATGTTTTAATTTACAAACGGGACCAGGATGTTTTATTCTTCAGCTCTACATGTGAAGATAATTTTATGTAGCAAGCACAGAGATTCTTAAACTTCTTTTTAGGAGCACCAATTTAAATATTTCTATATAATATCTTGAATAACAATGACATTTAGAACACTGTGAGTACTTACATATGATTGTATATTTTAAGTTTCTTTATAATATGTATATTCAGTATGCTGAACGTGTTATAAATGCTGCCTCTTTAAAAAATTCAATGTATGTCTATAATCCGAACTAAAATTTGATCTGAAATACAAATATTCAATAAACGTAGCTATGAATATTTTTCTGATCTTTAATAAATAGCGATTTAAAAATTTATTTTGAAGCAAACGCCCCTTGAAATAATTTATGAGAATTCATTAGTGCGAACGGAAAATAAAAGAGCAAGCACGAGTAAATAAAAGAGCAGCTAAAAGAAAAAATGAGTCAATAACGATAATTAACCCAAAAAGGGCATTAAAAGACCAATCAAAAAGCTGTTTTATCAGCAAAGAAAGCACTTCATTAAGGATGTTGACAATGGTCCTTTTGCACAGGCTCGTTAATGAATATTTTCGCCATTGGCGCGGAAGGCAAATAATGAATGCAATCGAATTGCGCAAAACACATGGTGTTAATTTTAATGCGTGGAGGAAATCATTACTGAATGAAGTCTATTAACACTACGTTTTGTTATTCCATTACAAAGATTAATATATATTTAAAGAAATGCATATGCCTCTGGATATGGTTCATGTTAAATTTGTGAATTTTATGAACCATTTTATATAAACAATTAGATACATGAAAATTTCAACTTATTAATTTACACAATTGTGTACCTACTGAAATAAAATATGAACCAACTAAAACATTTCTATATAAAAACTAGCAGCATACCCGTTCTTCGTACGGAATATATAATATAAAGAAACTTACAATTCGCAATCATGTGCAAATTCTATTAAAATATTAAATTTATTGCTCCTAAAGAGAAGTTTAAGAATATCTGTTCTCACTATGAAAAGTTATCTTCACGGGCAGATCTGAAGAATAAAACACCCTGGCCCCTTTTGTAAGCAAATTTACAAAAAAAAAGGAATTGAATCAATATATGCAACCCCGTACTACTTATATTGTCGCAGATTAGAAAATATGCCAGTGTGTTAGTAGAAGATTACCGTATTATAATATGAGTCTCAAAAATATTTGCCAAAATAAAAGAGATGACGTAATAAGTTATAAATTCCAATAATCCCCGTAATCTTTATACCAGAAGGTCGTAATTGATTCCAATATATGCCAATATATATATATATCAAAATATATGCCAATATACCTGCACTACTCATATTCTCGTAGATTAGAAGATATATCCGTGCATTTGTAGAAGATTACTCGTACAACGTACTATATATGAGTTTCAACAATTTTCGTCATAAATAAACAATGGCATAATAACTTGAAAATATCAATAATCCCTGAATCAATAACCCCCGAAAATATCGATGATAAAAATGTTTAAACCTGAAGACCGTAATTGATATTATCCAGTCAAAAATGCAATGCCAATGAAATTTATTTTATATACATATCTTTATTATTCAAATCGGAAAAGATTTAATAAAAATCGTAAGGCACGTAGCACATTGGATCCGTTGCTAAGCGACATGATATCATTTGCTTCAAATAAATTGATGGAAATCATATCGTCTGAATAATGCTATCTCCATGGAAGGCTTGGCGACATTTTCCTCAATTTAGCGATAATTTAAAAAATCGCCAAATTTATCGCCAAGTGGGACTATAGAACTGATAGTCCCATTTTGCGACAAATTGACGAAACATCATCACAATACTATCTCTTAACAAAACACAATTAATTTCATTTATTAAGCGCAATTTTATCAATTCCATGATATTTTTATAGATTTACAAATATTTTTATCAATTTGGTGATTTTAAAAAAAATTGTTAAATGTGTTACTAAGTAGGATGGATGGACTGACCTACAAATGCTACCGAAATCTCATTTCAGTACTAAAAAACAAATTACTATATTCAGTACTAAAAAACAAACTATTCTAAAAAAACAAATTTAATTTCATTGATTTGCGTCATTTTTATCAATTTGGAGACATTTCCGCTAATTTGGTAAAGTTTAAGAAAAGTTATCAAGTTAGCAATATTCCGCCAAATTCGTAGCTCTGAATTTGCAGATCTGAGGAATAAAATAATCCTGATCCCGTTTGTATATACTAAATGAAAACACTAAAATTGTATAAGATACACCCGTTCTACTCTTTTTCTGTTTCAACAATCGACTAAATGAATTTATTGGGTAAACACAATATATGAGTTTATTAGCTAAACACAATATATGAGCTTGAAACCTCTTTGCTAAAATAAATGAAAGTGATGTACACTCTCCGCAATTTATATAATTAAAAGAACACTCAAACCGTTCATTTATAAAATATATTTTTACATCCATTTATTTATTATTCAAATAGAAAAAATATTAATAAATATTAACAACACATTTAATTTCATTCCGTTGCCGAGCAACATGATATAAGATAGAAGCTTCCTCGTAAAATGCGAAATTAAATAGCCATATTGATTTCTTTATAGTTTTCATCGTTGAGTAAAAGCTTGTGAAAGATAACCCATGGAGGTAGATTTTTCCATTTAAATTCATGTTTTAAACAATTCATGCTTTCCGATAGTGACTAATTAATGCAAAAATGCTGCACCAAACTCGAAAATAAAGTTTTATTTCATTTTGACGTTTTAAACAAACGATTTTCATCCTTTCCGTTTGGATAAACCACGGCGTTGGAGAGTAGAACTTTTAGGGAAAAGTTCCGTTTTTCATTAATATCTCGACAACCCCTGGTCTTAGAAACTCGAAATTTGGACTAAATTTATGGGGGACTATTTTAAGGCTATCCACGAAATTTCATTAAATTTGGTTTAACCGTTTTCCCGTGATGATGAGACAAACGAAAATTTCGTTTTGTACTAATATCTCGAGAACCACTGCTCATAGCAACTGAAATCATAGACTAAATTTAAAGTGGGGCTATTTCTAGGCTGCCTACAAAATTTCATTAAATTCGGTTTAGCCGTTCTCCCGTGATGATGGGACAAACAAACAGTCAGACAGACAGACAGACAGACAGACATATTTTCAATTTTATATATATAGATTAATAAATATGCCCGACTTTGCCCGGAATTTAAGATGCAAAACTCGGATTAAAATTACACCGCAACATATAGAGAATTCTCGAAAATCAAACACTACGTGTATATAATCAGTATTTATCTACGGAGAATCAAAATACACGCAGGTTGTTTTAAAAAATACCTTATGTATATTTAGGAGCCTTAGCCAACCGTAGAATGTAGTTCCGTTCGTCGGTGAGAAACATACCTGTGGAGATAAACATTAAATGGAGTTTTATTTTTAAAAATGAAGCTTTTGAATTAAATTATTAATCTTAATTAAAGTGGTCGTAAATCGTAACGATCGTACATGTGTTGTTGTTGTTTCTTATGACCTCCTGTTAGTGGACCAGTGACGCAGGAAGCAGGACAGAACGAAGAAAGACACAAGACAAGAGAACAAAGTTTATTACAAACAAACATCACTGATGAAGGACGGAGGGGATGCAGATTCTCATTTGGACGAGGACCCAGAAGGCGGAAGACAGACTTTATCCTGGATAAACATCCCTGCCTTACTCGGGATTCGAAACCGAGCCCACCAGACAGCAGCCGAAGACGCTATCCACTTCACCGCCTGGGCGGCACGAACGTACATTGAAAAACGTGGCCGTATATTACCTTTTTACACGAAATCCTTAACATAATCATTAAATCTAAACACTACACATTAAAATCCACATTTTAACTTTAAAAATAAATTATCATTTATCTACACCTCTATTATTGTTATAATTGAAATTACATCAATGTTAACAAACGCTTAGGGAGGAGAAAAGCACCATGTGAGACCAGGTCTTTTGAGTCTTATCCCAAAGATAAAAAATTGACCTAATATACATGAAGACTGGCACATACCTCTGTATTTCGGCTCTGTAGCTCAGCATGACTGGAATCTTTACCGATTCTTTTGCTGATATTTGGAATCAGACTTCGTTTTTTTCTATGATATTTTCAGTTCTCAAAATGAATAACACTATTCGAAACGACGACTCTCTCTCTTAACAACACTGCTCGAATCCTTACTACTCTCTTTCGCTTTCCAATTATTTATTGTCACATATTCGTTTACTTTTACTCCTTGTGGTCACATCATTTGACCAGGTGTTCAGATACGCCCTCCTTGCTCGCATTGGATGCTCCTCAGTGAGATGCCGCATCTTCGCATCATTGGCTCTTCCAGTTTCCAAGGTAGCTTGGTTGAAGTCTTGGCACCAGGACATTTTTGCCCCAACCACACCTTCAATTTGTGTGACGTGTATTTATTGCGGTCGTGATTGTCCGGTCCAAGACTGTCATAAAACGGTGCCTAAAAGTCTGCGCTTTATTTCGTCGTAAGCATCAAAACTGCATAAGTTGCCTCTTGTGATCACAAAGAACACATAAAAGCCACCTTTGAAATTGTGATTTTAAGAAAACATTTCTTGAAAAATAATCAGAACGGAAATTCAACTTGACCGTGCCAAGTCTATAATTGTCATGTTGCACCACTGAAAGTTTATCATGCACAGATTGTATCGTTTGCATATTTCGATAACTTTTTGATTTTATTTAAATATGAAGATTGTGAAAATAACCTTCTTAGATCTTTCCTGTGGTGTCAAGATGCAAACTCAAGGTATTTTCGGACGCTAAGGAACCGATTTGTGTAAAAATCTCCATAAAATTGTGCTTTAACATAAAATAACTAAAAACCTAGTTTGAATTTTAAAGAAATATCTGCGAGCGGCATCGCCCGGAAGTACCCTTGTACCATATTTTGCAACTGTTTATAGCTTCGATTTTTTGCTACAGAGGCCACACACATACAGAAACACACGGAAACATCTTATTTGTTACGCAAAATATAATTTTATGTAATTTTATTTTTTAGAAAGTATTAGTTATTACTAATTCGGTATTAAATATGCAACTAAACCGGTAAAACAGTATTTTGAAATATAATTCTAGTTTAGTCCATATTTATATATAAGTATATATTACAGTCACATATAAAATCTTTTAATCAACAATTTTTAGCATTTTAAACTAAATGTAATGTATTTGCGTATATGTTTAGACAATTATTTAAACACGTGACTTATGCAAATGCGTTATAAATGTAATTTGCTTCTCTCTTTTCTTTTTTTTCTTTCTTTTTTCATCAGTTAAATGAAAATTATTCATCATCACATAATTATATATTTTCTTTACAACGATATCTGCAAAATTAAAAATTGCCATACTAATTTTAAATTAAACAAATTGGTGCTAAATTATGCTGGACGATAATTCATCGATATGATTTTATTTTCTATTTCTATTATAAAAAAAGCGTTCGTTAGATTTTTGATTTCTAGTTCTTTCAAACTTTCATATCAACAAAAGCCTGGTAAATGATTAGTCTTCGACACCATTTTCTCTTAGCTATTGCGTGCGCTTTTAACCTGTTTCTCATAGTCTTATTTTTGTATATCAACTTCCTCCATCGATTTATTCAAATACTATTTGTCGTTTTTTCCGCATACTAGATGGCGCCATCACTGCTGTATGTTAGACATTTTGCAAAAATATGATAAATTCCTAATTTGAGTGAAGGGAATTTATATCACTTTTTCGAAATGATCGTTTGTTAGTATTCTATTTGAGCAGCAACAAGTTTGCACTGTTCTTATTTCTTTCATTGTTTTGAGCCACGTTTTATTTTTAATTCTTTTTACATGTGGTTTTTAGTCTAAAATATACTTTTTTTTCCTTATTAAGCAAATTTCGACTAGTGCAGCTATATTATTGTGCTAATAATTCATGTTCTAAATTTTTTTGGGACCATACAAAGTTGATAGATTAAGTACAATTCTGTCTTTGGGACCATAAAAAATGGCTGTATTAAGCAAAAATTTGTCTTAAGACAAATTATGTTTCACTCTGATTTCACTTCATTTCTTAAGATATGTTTTAAATGCATATGCATCAGGGAAGGGAGAGTAAAGTGGCCACGAACATGCTTTTAATACGACTTCAAACCACGAAGCTATGTTTTATAAAGTTTTTGTTTTTCAAAAATTGTTTTTCAGGATCTCATCTCAAAGCGTAACTTTTGATGTTTATTATGGATTTAACATTCAACTTTATTAGTTTGGAATCAGTATTTATAGAAAGTTCATAATTTATGTTATGGAAATTCCTTTTTAGAACATTAACACTGTTTATTGATTTAGTGCAAGTGTCTAGTAATTGCAGTGGCGTCTAGTCAGGCAAGGGGGCCAACAGTGTTTTTTTTTCAGTCATACATACCGGGGGGGGGACGATACCCTCCGGATACGATTATATACCTACCGAACACATTTTATTGACTTTGCTTCTATTTATGTGGCCGCATTTAGATATATTTACATAGGGCATTAGAAAATTTGCCATCCTAAAGTTTCTTTCGCTCCTCCCCCCACTCCGGCAAAATCTCCTAAGAGACTGCCTGTTGGCCAACATTGTGCATGAATATTATGATGACGAATATGATCAATGACGACAGCGAAACAGCTACCAGATTGTAGCTATTTTACATTTTATTTGTAAATTTACGCTTTCTTTTCTTAGTCATTACATAAAGTATTCTGCAATCTTTTTTGCAATTAAGGGCCATTTTTGAATTTAAAAGTGGAAAGAGTGTACTGCTTTTATACTTACAATAAAATTAAGCATATAAGAAATAATATTTATAATGAAATGAAGTATACGACCAGTAATACTTGAAGAAATTAAATATATAATGCCTCTCCCTTATACCATATAACTTGAAAAAATGATTAAATATGTTTTACTACGTATTTTTATTTTTACTTTCCTTATATACATAATGTATAAAGAAAGTATTGTGACGGGTCGAAAATTCGAACTCGAGTTTTCGACAGAAGAACACGTTTCAAGAATCCTTGATCAGGAATCAAACATTTTTGAAGTGATGTCTGTGTGAAAGTATATGTGTGTGTGTGTGTGTAAAAGTATGTGTGTGTGTGAAAGTATATGTGCGTGTGTGTGAAAGTATGTGTGTGTGTGTGTGTGTGTGAAAGTATGTGTGTGTGTGTGTAAAAGTATGTGTGTGTGTGTGAAAGTATGTGTGTGTGTGAAAGTATGTGTGTGTGTTGTTGTTGTTGAAACCCAGACCGTCCGACCTACCAGAAAGGTGTAAGGTAACTGTTTGGACGGTCGGGAAGTGCCACCCAATTTAGACCGGAACCCAGTGGGGGAGGCATCCACAGGGACCGTACCCTCCTTCCCCTACCACCAACCTCTCGGAAGGACTTTCGGACCCACATGTTTAACGTGATTGTACTCCGCATAAACACGGCGGCAGTTGTATGTGTGTGTGTGTCCGATTCGAACGAAATTTGGTACAAAAATCACAATCCGTAAACACTTACGCAAATAGACATTTCTTATATAATTTTTCATTAGAAAACGATTGATATAAATTTTAGAACGCTAACATGAACCGTTCTCGAGATATTGCACATTTAAAAAAAAATTATCAAAAAGTCATAAAAAATAAAAAAAATACTTCCTATTAAGAAACATGTTCACTTTTCATATGTAATACCATGCGATAAATTTGGTGACATCATTCTCGTGGATCTAGCTATTTCCATTCATGAAAAAAAGATACTTTGAGTAATACTTTTGTATTTGAACACCAATAGTCATTTATCTGCTGTAAGAATAACTTATTCCTTCTTCCATAATGCTTGGCGAGATTTTGGCGACGACTTTGGTGGAATGTCGCCAACTTGACGACTTTTTTAAATGTTGCTAAATTAACGAAAAACTCGACAAATGGATAAAAATGACGCTGAATCATTGACGACTCACTGATGATGACGACATGAAAAATGTCAACTCTTTGAAGAAAATTCAATATTTTGGAAAGAATATAAATAACTACTATAAAAATAATCTATTTTTTTTACTGTAAAAGTAGTAAATGCATTACATTATATAAGGAAAGTCATGTGCTGCCCACATCATATTTTTATATAGTAGCCACTTTGTTAATCATCTACTTCTTATCAATAAAGAACCAAATTTATGCAAACCCATGAATCTGCATAACTCATGATAATTTTCAATAGCATAATATTAATTTTTTAATTGATTAATATTTCTAAATAGTAACGCATTCTTAGACTGTCTACTTTATCCACCCTTTTCTTATATTGGAGATTGCTGGCAAATCTACTGGCTACCTCTTTACTGAATTGATAATATTATAAATGTGTAATAATCATGTAATTTCTGCACCTTGATGCATTATCGCTTAAGGACTATTATAAATTTTTGTGTCTTGTAAACAAAATAACTTAAGAGTCATTTAAAATGCATTTGATATCAAATAAAAAAGTTATTTCTTAAGATTAATATGAAACTACATGCTAATGACAATAAATTTTTGCTTAAATATTTTCTTTCTCATTAGCATACACTTTGCATAACTGACATAACACATTTAAATCAATAATTGCATAGCAGAGAAATGCTAAAAAATACCTTTAAAGCAATTATAAACGTTTTTCTATACTTTCCCTTCCCAAAAGAAAAATGATCTTATAATTAAGGCAAAATAATTACTTTGTGATACATGATGGCCACGAAATGAATAATCGACTGGTAAATGAGATAAAAGACAAATTGTTTTAAGTTTAGAAGCATGTATCTTTCAAAGGGCAAAATACATTTATTATTAGACAGATTTTTAATTTTTTAATCATTTTGGAATGTAGAAGATTATTTATCTCTTTATGCATGAATTATAAGAAATCACAGTGATTATAATAATTTTATTTTAGGAGGCTTAAGTTTTGTAAGCACATTAATACTTAATTCAACTACTGACGATGAATATAAATTCCTACTTTTCATTGATAGAAAGCATATGCATAAGAAAATTTTAACTATCCAAAAGTACTAAAAATTTGTATTGAAACAAACAGCAGTTATATTCATCCATCAATCTATTGGGCTATGACCATTTTTTTATAAAACGGTCATAGCCTAAAAAATAGGTGTGGCGACAGTAATCAGAACAAGTAATAGTCACACAGCTTAAAAATACAAACAATTATATGAGACTAGAAGGTATGACACTCATATGAAGGAATTAAAAATTTGCAAAGCATTACATCCCATTTAGAGTTATTTTTATCAATTTGGTGACATTTTTATCACTTTGGTGACATTTTCGTCAGATTGGCAATGTTTAAAAAATTCGCCAAGTTTGCGACATTCCACCAAATTTTTCGCCAAGCATTACGGATGGGCGGAGAAATGGATTATTCATATAGTCGTTTGTTATGTTATTTCCAAGATATTGAATTTTCATCAATTAGTCGTCACTTTCATTGATTTAGAGTAAATTTTATCAATTTAGAGACATTTTTGTCAATTTAGCAGCATTGAAAAAGATTCGCCAAGTGGGCTATATGCCACCAAAATTCTTCGCCAGAATTTCGCCAAGCGTTACAGACTAAGAAATAGGTTATTCTTGTGGTAGATTCTTATATTTTTTCCGAGATATTGAATTTTCATGTAGTCATTTTTATGAATTTGGCTACATTTTTACCAATTTGGTGACATTTTTATCAATTTGGAGACATTTTCGTTAACTTGGCAACATTTAAAAAATCTCGCCAAGCTGGCAATATTCCGCCTATTCCGACACCAAAATTTGGCCAAGCGTTACCCATAGATAGATAGATAAAAAGACAAATAAATCAGGGTGTTTACATTTTTTATAACACATAAAAATTTAGGCAGTAAATAGAACAATTATACATAAATTATTTTTTCGATGTGTACACCTGTCAATTTATTTCTAAAGTTAACACAAATCAAGTTCACAGCAAGAGGCGATGTATCACATATTCCAGATAAAATTGGTTCAACAAAGAGGGAGTGAAAATGTCAAAGTCTTCATTTGTGTTATAACAGTATGTGCATTGTGTATAACCCAAAATTAAATTTGATATAGAGAGAGAAAGAGAGAGGAGGAGAGGAAACTCTAATAAATAAACCATTTACATTTATTTCTGAGTTATAAAACGCTCTAGGTGGATATTGTCGTTTAGGGTATAAATTAAATTTTATTTGGAACTTGATAAGTACTTTGCAGGTTGGAGTGAATGTCATCCTATTTGGACAAATAATTTGCTAAAAATGGAAGAGTTTCAATTTACGTAACCATAATTCAATGCCAAAATAATTGTGCCGTAGAAATTGTACACCATTGCTTTACTGTTAAGACGTAATTACAGTGCATTTTGTGGGGAAAGTTATGTGCATCCAACATCAGATCTTTTTTTGTGATACTGTTTTAACAATATCGAATTTCTTACATTTCATAATACATAGTATTGTATATAGGGAAACCATATTGGACTACGGGTCGAAAATCAGAACTCGAGTTTTCGACGGATCTACATGTCTTGCGCACTCTAAAACACGAATCTATCATTTCTAACGTGTGTGTGTGTGTGTGTGTATGTGTGTGTGCGTGCAATATTTGTGTTCACTCCAGCTCAAAAACTAGTTTACGAAAATTCACAACATTTGACAGACTAGTAAATTGTGAGCTATCACAGAACTGATTGGAATTTATTATGATTTGTAAAAGAAGAAGTGAACATTTTTAGCTAAATGCACAATTCGTCAAACTCTGAAATAAAAAATTAAATTTGCTGAAATGTGTTCATGAAATTCATATTTTATGCCTCATTTTTAGCGACGAAACGAATTTTAATGACCAACCTCATTACTCTTAAAAGAACGTAAATATCTCGAAAACGGTGGGACCCACCGTTCTCGAGACATTTACGTCTTTTTTGGAATTTTTAGGAGCTGACGATGCTGCAAAATGCGTTAAGCTGTTAAATAAAAGTGATGATGTATTAAAAACTGTAAATTAGATGTAATATTGCATATCCAAACCATTTTGGAATACGAATAAGAAAATTAATTTGAATCTTCAGGAAAATACATCTGTTGCCCACTTGAAATTTTTTTAAACTGTAGTGAAAGTCATGTGTTTGTTACATCAGATATTTTTTAAATTCAGAAACATTTTCAAGAAATCACTTGAAAGCAAAAGGCTGATAAACAATTCCCTTTCTGAAACCGATTGTGATGAAAATAAACGTAAGAAATATGGAACATGAGAAAGCTAAGTGGAAGCCAATACATTAGATAAATTCCATAAAAGTTCATAAAGATAGGTGGATTTAACAGTGTATATACGAGTATAAAACAAAAGTTTATCGTGTATATAAAATTAATAATGTACTAATTATCCGACGTTTCCTGGATCGTAAATAAACGATCGTCACTTAAACACTACATTTATAAACAACACTACTTAATTTTCTTCAAATATAAAACTGTTTCTAAATTCATACGCACGCTATCCGCAAGGCAAAAAAATATATAAAATAAAATAAAATAAAAGTTAAAAAACTGTAGGAAAGGAAAGTGGCAATAGATCATGACGGTAACTGTTACATTGTCCGCGTGGCTGTTAGATCGTATGGGTAGTTGAGATCGTGACGGTCGCTGTTAAATCGTATCGTTAGTTACAGGGAACGTAGATATTAAATCGTGATGATAGTATTTGGATCGTATCGATAGCTACAGTTTAACACATTTTAGATATTAAATATCCGTTAAAAATCTAATTAAAAATATGTAAATATGCTTTCTATGCATATTAGTTAAGGTGTAGATGCTACTGTGTTGAAAACCTAGACCGTCAGACTCATCCAATGGACTTAAGCAACTATTTGGACGGCCGGGAAGAGATGCTACTGTGTGTAAAAATATCACATGTAAGTGTGATAGATCCTGCGCAGCATAGCGGACAAACAAACAGACAGACAAATTTGTCATTTTATTATTATTGTATAAAAATGCATGTCGATGACTCTCTTAGAAAACAAAAATCGTTTTGATCTTCGTAATCTGAATAAGGTAATGAGAAACTATCACATACAAATTGCGTAGGAAGATATTTCCATCTAAGAATTCAATCCATTCTGATACAAAAGTATTGCGGAAAATTATAATGAAAACTATTCTGAGAAACTAAGATCTTTTCTCAAGAAGCGATGCCATAATTGAACAGTATTGAAGGAAATCAAATATGGTTGTGTTTATTAAGAAATATATATGCATTTTATCAGCTTCAAACGATATACATGCTTATCTTTCAAAGTAATATGCCCTCAATCGGGAACAAATAATATAATGTTATATATGTATATATATAAATATATATATATATCTGTTGATGTTTATATTATATATATATATATGTATATTATATATATATATATATATATATATATATATATATATATATATGTTTAATTATTGAGTGCGAGCTACTAGACATTGTTTTACTTTAATACTTCCGTAATTGTTGTATCTTTATATTTTATATTTTACTGATTAGAAAATCACGGTGCTTACTGTCAGGGTTGTTTTTTTCTGTAGTACTAGATAATTAATAAGTACTTCAATCTAATTTTGTTTACTACTTAAATGTTTGAATTTTGGTCTTAACAAGGTGTTACAATATATCTCTATTATTTATTTGAATTATCATACACTATATATATATATATATATATATATATATATATATATATAAATATATATATATATAAATATATATATATATATATATATATATATATATATATATATATATATATATGTATATATATGTGTTGGTTGAAGACCCATAGTTCCAATTGCAGAAATGTTTTAAATAAGGTAGAAAGTTATGGAATAGTAATTTAAACGCTGTACCATATTTTGTTGAAAGTTAAGAAAATAAATTTTTATACTTCCCCTTTTTCAAGTCCAATTACAAAAATGTTGTTCATACCGTATTTATAGTCTAACTTAAAAACAATTGGTTGCAGTAGGATCCAATTTGACATAACTATCATTGATTAAAATTTTCATCGGGAAATAAGGGGGCATTTACAAATCAACTTCGGCAGCAAATACATTCACTTTTCCTTCAAATTTTTCCTTTACAGATATTTCAGCAAAGCTTTTATGTCGATTCATTGTCTGTATTTGAGCGTTCATGTGGTTCTGCTACCTTACTCGAGTTTGAATGATGGCAATGTTTGGTAATGACGAACTACGTGAGATGATTTGGTTTAGGTAGAACGCAACCTAACTCCGAGTAATTTAGTTGTTGTTGTTGAGACCCAGACCGTCCGACCTACCAGAAAGGTGTAAGGTAACTGTTTGGACGGCCGGGAAGAGCCACCCAATTTAGATCGGCACCCAGTAGGTGTGGCATCCAAAGGGACCGTACCCTCCTTCCCCTACCACCAACCTCTCGGAAGGACTTACAGATCCACTTGTTTAACGTGATCGTACTCCGCCTGAACACGGCGGCAGTTTTGGCAGCGGAGAGAATCGAACAG
Organism: Amaurobius ferox; assembly: GCA_951213105.1. Classification (NCBI taxonomy): domain Eukaryota; kingdom Metazoa; phylum Arthropoda; class Arachnida; order Araneae; family Amaurobiidae; genus Amaurobius; species Amaurobius ferox. The sequence goes on along the minus strand of OX578152.1, from coordinate 79,624,871 downwards.
GGCCTACCGAGTGCAATTTCCGCGCGCTAACCACTGGGCTACCGCGCTCTCCTAGTAATTTAGTGAAGGAATAGAGCATGGCCACGTTGCGTCAAACGGAGAATTTTTCTCTTACGTTTCCAGAGCAAATAACACATATGATTAGCAGTATGGACATTTTCATTATTTCTGCATTGACAACGGCTATTTTAGAAATTTACAATCATTTAACCTATAATTTTAGTAGGACATATCTAAATTTATCTTCTTTGAAGGATATTTTTAATGTATCGGAAAATAAAATACTTACTTTCAGTAAAATATATACACAAGTTTTCTGAAAAATCTGTATATACCTTTCGCTTCTCACTTTCTTATACACTACAGAATTTTCAAATAAATTCTACATTTTCAAAACGTTAGTTAGTGACTACGGTGAAAATGAGACGTAGTGTACATTCACTTAAAATCACTTAAAGTGCACTTTAACAAATGAAATATGTACACATATATTGTTACTCAAGTATTCAAAATAACTTATTTTCAGTACAAAGGAAAATTTCGATGTTTAATGGGTTTAGTTACAATTTTGATTTGCCACTATCGTCAGTTACCATTACCCGCTATGATGAAAATAATTCCCTTTTGCAATTACGTTTCTGCGCATTCTACTACGCAGGCTGTTTATCACTTTCCTTATATACATAATGTATAAGGAAAGTATTGCGACGAGGTCGAAAATTCGAATTCGAGTTTTTGACGGGAGAGCACGTTTCAGGCATCCCTGATCACGAATCGAACATTTTTTGAGGTGATGTCTGTGTGTGTGTATGTAAGTATGTGTGTGTGTGTGTATGTAAGTATGTGTGTGTGTGTGTGTGTGTGTGTGTGTGTGTGTGTGTGTGTGCGTGTGTCAGTGAGTCTGTGGAGACAATATCTCACGAACGAATGGAGCGATTCGAATGAAATTTGGTACAACTATCCTAATCCGTGAATACTGAAAGCCTATTGTTTTTAAACGTAATCGAATGTTCAGAACCTCCCTAAATTTTCGAGTGAAATATTGAAAAATCATCAAAAAATCAAAACCTTAACTAAAGTTACGCAAATAGACATTTCTTATGTAATTTTTCCTTAGAAAACGATTGACGTAAACTTTAGAACGCTAGCATGAACCGTTCTCGAGATATCTCACATTTTCAAATAAATATATCAAAAAATCCCATAAATTAAAAAAAATAGTGAATGTTGAGAAACATGTTCACTTTTCATATGTAATATCATGCGATCAATTGGGTGACATCATTCTCGTGGATCTAACTCGTTCCATTTACGAGAAAAGATACTTTGAGTAATACATGTGTATATGAATGCTAATAGTGATTTATCCGCTGTAAGAATAACTTATTTCTCCGCCCATAACCCTTGGCGAGATTTTGGCGTCAAATTTAGTAGAATGTCGCCAACTTGGCGACATTTTTAAATGCCACCAAATTAACGAAAATCTGGCTAAATGGATAAAAATGACGCTAAATCAATGAAAATGACGACTAATTGAAGACTAAATGACGACTAATTTTTTTAAACTCTAAAAGTAGTAAATTATGGCATTATATAAGGAAAATAATGTGCTGCCCACATCAGATTTTTTACACTTTTGCCCATTCCCTATACTATAGTTGTGTCCGTAAAGTCGGCTTCCTTCTGGAGAATTTTTGCCTTCCCTGCAATACATGGTAATGCATACGAAATGTATTGGAATCGTGTCGAAAATTGCAACTCGAGTTCTACACGATTTGGACCTCTAGAACACGAAAAAACTATTTTTAGCTTGACGTCTCTGTGTGTGCGTATGTATGTCTGTCTGTCTGTGCAGATTTTGTATCCACTCTAACTGAAAAACCCATTGACCGAATTTTATAAATTTTGGTACGTAAGTTCCTTGTGCTTCCCGGGAGTTGATAAGATTTTGGTACGATTCGGGAATAAAGTACCTCGCGTTTTTGCAAAATGGCCCGCAAAAATTACCTTTATCCATTCTAGCTAAAAAACGAATAAACCAAATTTCACAAAATTTGGTAGACTTGTAGGTTAACCTGGTGTTGATTAGATTTTGGTAGGATTCTGAAAAAAGGACTGTGCTTTTTTGTGAAATGGCTCGCAAAAATTGTTAAATCTAAAGATAAAAGACTACGTATGCTCAAATATATCAATTACATGCTTGTTTTATACGCAATGTTTGACGATGAAAACAATAAGACCAACTCCATTACTCAAGGATTAGCCGTTTTCAAGAAATTTAATTTTTTTGCGTTTTCGCTCCGCCACTTTTGAAAATAAGTCCAGTTACCAAAAGAAAACGAAAATTGAATTAAAAGTGCAAATTCAGTGTAATTTAAAATAATAATAGCTGTTATGTTGGGCACTTAAACTCAATTTAATGAATTGTCGAAGCAGTAAAGCGAACGCGAAGATAAATCTGCAAGGACAGAAAGTCATGTGCTGCCCACATCATATTTTTTCTCTCCTCCGGTTGGTATGTGGATAGCAATAAACGGGTTCGTTTCACCGTCGATATGGCTCAAGAAGTCAGCCAGTACTAACGGAAAATGATGAAATAGATGTGTTAGTCGCCGACGCGGTGGTCGAGCGGTCAAGGCGAGCGTTTCCAAGCGATCGTTCGACCGCAGCGTTGTGGGTTCGAGTCCCACGTAAAGCATGGATGTTGTGCTGTTGGGCTCAGTGTGTTCCGCCCCCCTCTGGTGAGCCTGGGGCAATGTCTTAGGACGACTAAATGGTTTACGTTCAGGCCGATGTATAGGCGAATGATCAGTCAAGTGCCTGGCCATTTGATATATATATATATATATATGTTAGTCTAACTTTCGCCCTATTTATATGAGAGTATTCGGATCGTAAGTACTGAACAACATTTTTCTAGGTTTATCCTAAACCACCTCCAGTCTACTGTCGTATAAAATAGTTCTTACCTATTTGTCTATAAGGGCTCTCACTCTGGTAGAAAAAGTTCAGCGAAGAAAATGTATTAGAAACTTATTGAGTCTATAGAAAACAGCGGATTTAAATGATAGTAACTGCTTTCAAAAATTGAAACGCATGCTTATACTTCCATAGATTTTGCCAAAAAAATATCTGACAGGCCGGCAAAAGCACAGTACTCTGTTTTGTTTATCGCATTTAAGAGTTAAAATAATTTTTAACCAGTATCGCATGCCTGTTTTTAAGAGTTAAAAAAAAACATGCAAAACCTCACTAAATTATTTATTATTGAAACTCCACTAAATTATTTCTGTGCATCAAATCAATTAGTGAACGGCCCGTGGATTTATGTATTTTGATGAACAGAAAATTATCGAAAAGTCACGAGAAAGTGGTATAAGTCAGAAAGTTTGGCAATTTATTTTAAACTTTTAAGAATCGAATTTTATTATAGTTTGACTAAACAAAGTATTGCTAACATTTCTCTAATTTGACTTTTTTCTATAGAGGGGCTGAATAAATTAAATTTTCTTAACTGTTTTACAAAAATATGATACAGCATGTAAATTAGTATTTTATGAAGTCCTACCTTAAAGCATTTTTGCAGTTGGAAATATGGGTCTACAATCAACGGTTAAAAAAATCTTCCATTCTTCACTTTTTGTAGGACACCCTGCATATTGTTACAATGTATCCTCTCAAATCATAGGTGTACTTACAGGACATAAATATGTGTACGAATTTTGGTACTGGCAACGTTTATTTTGGATAAAATTATTCACCATACAACTACCACAATTACTGCAGCATTTAAAACGTGGAAATAACATAATTTATTAAAAACATTTGGTTGATTATTAAATTAATTACAACAATTATCATATTACTATTTTCAGAGGAGATTGGTTAAGTTAGACCAGTTAAGTTAAAAATGCCTAAACTGCATTGATGACCTTTTATAATTATCGATATGAACACATACCTCCTATTTTTTCTTTGTGCATTGACACAGCCACCTTTGGTTCTGTTTCATCAATATACACCGTACTGTACCAACTCACGGCTTGGTGCGCCGTTTCGTACGGAAGTCGATCACTGAACACGAATCAATCTGACCTCATCATACCTGCATTGCCAGTCGTAAAAACTCAAAGTCTGCTCCTCTGGCTTCACTGTGACTCTTCTCCGCTCCGACTGCTCTTGTCGAACTCGAACTCTCGAGCTGTTGAACTCTCTCACTGTTTTTAACATCTCTAGTACTTTCCATAAGTTGCAACCTCTTTTTGCCTGAGGTCTGACACGTCTCTCCTCTACTATTGGCCGACCTTACGGCAATGTGACCAGACATCCTCCATAATTGGTTAACATCTTTACCCAATCTCGTGTCTTTACATTATCCCCCTATGTTTATGGCCTCATTTGACCTTTCAGGTCAGGATGCAATAAAACTGGCGTACTTCAGGTCATATTTTCTCAATCAGGATCAAATATTACAATTATGTATATATATATATATATATATATATATATATATATATATATATATATATATATATGTATATATATATATATATATATATATATATATATATATTGTTACAATATATCCTCTGAAATCGTAGATGCACTCACAGAATATAAAATGTATTCGAATTTCTAACACTTTTATTGAAGGCTTGCGTAAACAAGAAAAAAATATAGCTAATAAACAACTATTATCTTACAATATCATAAAATAACTGTCAGGTGCAACAAAATAGCAATTATGTTCAACTAAATCATAACACATCAGAATCTGTTCTCGTAATACTGGCGTATCTCACAATTCAATTTGACTCATATTTCGTCAAGCCTCCAAATGGACGATGACTTCCTTATATATTCTCTAGTGATATCTCTAGAAAAGCGGTGTCTTTGAGCTAGTGCATATTACAAGAAAGTCGAGGATATTTCTCCAAACCCGGCTCCCAGACCACTAAAAAGTCGCCAAGGTCTGGCAAACCTACTTTCACATAACAACGATAGTTGCCTGTACAGTTTGTTTTACACCGGAGACAGGGGCAATACTATGTATACGAATTTAATGTATTCGCTATTTCACAGCCACCCACAGGAGTTTCATCATTTTCGGTGCAGCCGGGATGATGAGACAAACACACAGACACTAGACGTATTTTCAATTTTATTTATTTAGATATTGCAGAACATCGATGTCCCAAAATATATGAAATAATCATAAATGCTGATGATTCCGTCACAGTCTGCCCCTGTACTCCTCACAGCTCATATCTAAGCAACGATTATGCAGCATAAAAGTCACAAAAATAATCACTTAAAATGTAAATTGGTCACTTATTGCCACCATAACCACATTTACGAAAAATTACGAAAACGTTTAGTTATATTTTCGTCTGACATGATTTAATGACGGCCTCGGGCTTCAGACTCGCTTTCTAAGTTTCTTTTCCTCCTTATCGAATTTAGTGATATGAATTTGATTATATATTTACATAATGCCCTGCAACGAAAGCATGTTGGTTCTTTTGGACAGAAGGTAAGATCGATGAATTTTCTCTTTTGCATTTTCTTTCCCATTATGCTCAGTCAGAAATTCATTAAAGTTGAACTTATGCGAATTATGAATATTGGCTTTGTGTTGATGTTTTTGTGTTTGTATACAAAGGAGGAAAATATAAATAATTATTTAATTTATCGGATTTCTCTTTTAATTTATCGATTTTTCGAGAATTTTATTTTTCTAGAACTGCAGCAGGAAAACATAATGTTATTTTGATTATTTAAAAATAAATGCCGAACAATGGGCATGTAGCCATCATGCCCATTATGAGGCACGCTCCTATTGAACGGTTTAGTGCAATTTTGAAATTAATTACTTTGTGAGGAAATATGTTAAAGCAGAGTATTTTATTGAAGATATAAATAGCTAGGTAATTTTTTATCCGTTGTGTAATTGCATCTGAAATCACTTCTCAATATTTAATTAGAATATTAATTACTAAAAATATTAATATATTGCACACAAAGCGATTTGATATAATAAATATTAGATTAATCGCTTATTTTATGAATTTTTTGAAAAATATTGCAAAAAATTATCATATTTTTATTGCAATTTTAGATAAAAGAAACTAAAATAATATAAAGCGTTCTGTTAATTTTAATTCTATTTTGTTGAAAATAGCACATTGTTTTGACATCATTTTACTATCTCGAGTTATCTCGAATCTGTATAAATAAAATTGAAAATCTGTTTGTCTGTCTGTTTGTTTGTCTCATCATCACGGGAGAACGGCTGAACCGAATTTCATGAAATTTTGTGGGTATGCTTGGCAAGCCCTCCCTTAAAATTTAGTCCGTGTTTCGAGTTTCTATGACCAAGGGTTTTCTAGATATTAATTAAAAACTCACTGTTTAAACTTCATAGACATTGCATTATGCAGACGATATTTCTTCCCGTAAATTTATTTGAAGAAAATGATAGCATGTCACTTAGCAACGGGTTTAAATCCAATATGTTCATTCGGCAGACGATTATTATTAAATATTTTTCAAATTTAAATAATAAAGAAAAGTTTAATGAAATAAATTTTTATTGAAATTGCATTTTTGATTGGATTATATCAATTACTGCCTTTAGGTTTAAATATTACTTTGGGATTATTGATATTTTCAATTTATTATGTCATCTGTTTTATTTTGACAAAAACGGTTGAAACTCATATATTGTAGTACTGGTAATCTTCTCTTAGTACATGTATATCTTCTAAAATATAAGTAGCACGGTTATACCTTCTTATACAATTTTATTTTATCGCTTCCATTCTGATATATATTGGAATGAATTACGGTGCTCAAATTTAAAGAAAATTGATATTTTCAATTTATCACGTCAGATGTTGTATTTTGGCAAGGATTTTTGAAATTCATATATTGTAGATAATTTTTATATAGCGAGAACAGAGATTCTTAAACTTCGTTTTAGTAGCATTATTAATATAAGTATTTTAATAAAATGTTTTAAATAGCAATGTCATTTAGAATAGTTTGGGAATTTGTACATGATTGTGAATATTATGCTTCTTTATATTATATATTCCGTACGAAGAACTGCTATGTAGTACGGACAATCTTCTACTAAATGCACAATTATATCTTCTAATTTACGAGAAAGTAAATAGTAGGGGTGTATCTTCCAATATAATTTTAGCAATTTTATTTTGGCATATATTGGCATCAATCTCTCTCACGGTCTTTAGGTTTAAATATTAGGGAACTAATTGATATTATATTTTTAATTTATTACGCTATCTGTTACTTCTTTTTTTTCAAATCCATTCGAAACTCATATATTGTAGATTTGTAACCTTCTACTGATACACAGGTATATATATCTTCTAATAGTCGAGAATATAAGCAATTCAGGTATATCTTCCCATACAACTTTAGCTCTTTTATTTTGGCATATATTGATTTAATTTCATATTTCTTGTAAATTTGTTTACAAGCGGAACCAGGATATTTTATTCGTCAGATCTTCATGGGAAGATGAATTTATATAATAAGAACAGAGATTATCAATTTCTTGTTCGGAGTATTTATTTAAATATTTTAATATAATTCTTTGAAATACAATGTCATGTTATAGGAATTTGCACATGATTGTGAATTTTAAGTTTTTTTTATATTATATAATCCATTACGAAGAACGAGTATGCTGCTAGTAAATAATAAAGTAATACAATATAAAAATATATTTGAAACTAACATTAAACCCGTTCTTAATATAATGTAACGAAATTAAAACTTCACAATTATGTGCAAATTCCTAAAATATTTTAAATGACATTGTTATTCTAAACATTTTATTAAAATATTTAATTTAATTCTCCTGAAAAGACGCATAAGAATCTCTATTCACTCTATACCAAATTATCTTCAGTCAGATCTGACGAAAATACATCCTGGTTCCGTTTGTAAACAAATTAAAAAACTATTATTTAATTCCCACAAAGCGACAGGGATTATCAAGGAAATATTGGACGTAGTTTTACAAAATATTGAATTTGCATCAATAAGGAATCATTTTCATTAATCCAGTATCATTTTATCAATTCGGCATCATTTGCATTAATTTAACGGCATTTTAAAAAGTTGCCAAATTTGTCGGAAAGTGGGACAATTCGACTAAGAGACAAACGCTACCGAATCATCATTACAATGCGCAAAATGCAATTTTTCAAAACGCAATTAATTTGGCGATGTTCAAACAATTTGGCCATAGTTTAAAAAGTCACGCAATTTGTTATTATGTAGAATGCCTGACAGTCAAAACTACAGACGCATCATTATAATACTATAGCCTTTTACGACAAAATCAATTTCATACATTTGGCATCATTTTTATCAATTTGGGGCCATTTTTATCAATTTAGCAACATTTTTTATCAATTTGGCGACATTTTTAGCGATTTAAAACATAATTATCAATTTCGCAACATTACAAAAAGTCGCCTAGCTGGCGATATTCCGCCAAATTCCTCGTCAAGCGTTACAAAGACGGAAAAACGGAACTAAGTATATTTACGTAGATTAGAAGATAATACCCATGTATTAGAATATATACCCGTACTACTTAAATTTTCGTACATTAAAAGATTATACCCATGTATTGAAAATATACCCATGCTACAATATATGGATTTTAAAATTCCCAAAAGAAAACAGATTGTGTACGAATTTGAAAATATCAATAATGTAAATTTTCTTTAAACCCAAAGGTCGTAATGGATATAATCCAATCAAAAATGCAATTCCGATAACATTTATGTATATATATATATATATATATATATATATATATATATATATATACCTTTAATATTTAAAACGAAAAAGATTTACTGCTATAATAACTCGTATTTAATTCCGTTTCTTAGTAACATGATATTTTCTTTTTCAAATATAAACTCACTGGGTTTAATTCCGTCACTTAGCAATATTATATAATTTTTTTCCAAATAATTTTGAGGAAAAATATCGTTTGCATAATTATGTCTCAATGGAAGGTTTGATAGTGCTTTTTTTAACACTTTACAACAAAGTTGAAAAGTGGTAATGACTTTGTTCATTCTGTCTGTCTCTTTGCTGTCCGTTAGCACGATAACTGCCGTAAAAATGACTTAATCAAAATGAAATTTTAGTATGTTGTTCATACGGTCTGTAGGACCTATGGGAATATAAATGAATAATATCACCCATTTAGTTTTGGACTGAACCCGGGTTGAAAAAATGAAATACATTGAACCCTATGAGACCTAATTTTTCAAACATTTTTTAAACGGATTTAAAATTCACAAATTGTTTCGAAAATTTTAGGTAATATTCAAATTATTCCATAAAATATATAAAAAAAATCAGCGAGATATATTCAGTAGTTTTTTAAATAGAAATTAAAATACAGTATTGTGGCAATTAATTGAGAAATGTCATTTTTTTCGTTTTATCACACGTAAGCTTAGGAAGAAGCACTCCAAATTAGCTCAGAGTTCAAATTGCAGTTATTATCAAAGTAGCAGGTGTTCGTATGCACCTGGTAAGTAGCAGGTGTTCAAATTCCTCCGCCAGGTGGCAGATGTTCCGCAGTGGTAGTTTCTCAGTTGTTCTGGGGCTCATTAGCGTCATGGATATTAGCGCGGAAACACGTGCTAAAGTGATTGCGCTTAGAGAACACACTTCTAAGACGTTCGAGGAAATAGGTAAAATATGTGTAGTGAGTACAGTAAGTGTCGGGAGGATCTGGAAGCGGTTTCAGGAAACAGGAAATGCTGGAACCAACCGCTCTGGAAGATGCGGCCAAAAAAGATCAACTTCGACTCGTGACGACAAAACTTTACATCGAATGAGTGTTAAAAATCCTCGATTAACCAGTTTTGACCTGTCTAAGTCCATGGTGGCAGCTGGTGTTGATATTGTACCTTCAACAGTGCGATACAGGCTGTTAGAACGCGGACGAAGAGCATGTCGACCGTACAAGAAGCAGCTTCTGATGCTTCGCATGAAGAAAAAAAGGTTGGAATGGGCACTAAAATACAAAACATGGACTGAGAAGGACTGGGAGAAAGTTCTCTTTTCTGACAAACACATTTTGTGGTTCAGGGATTTAGATCTATGTTCGTGAGAAGGAGCCAAGGAGAACCTCTCAATCAGCACCACATCAATCAAGCACCCGAGCATCCGCCCAAAAAGATGTTTTGGGGTTGTTTCAGCGTTTTGGGGACAGAATCTCTTGTTCCCGTAGAGGGAATGATGAACAGTGCCAGTTACGAAGTCATATTGACCCGAAAAGTGCTTCCAACCATGGCTAAACTGTGGTCGAACGGAGATTGCGTTTTCCAACAAGACAGCCCGCCATGTCACACTTCGAAGCGAATCAAAAATTTCTGCTCAAAAAAAAATATTACCGTACTGGATTGGCCCGGGAATTCACCAGACTTGAATCCCATAGAAAATTTGTGGGCTATTGTCAAAAAACGGCTTCACAAATTTGACTGTACGACGATGGACAAGCTAATTTCGACCGTTATTGACATATGGTTCAGAGACGTTGAAATTAAAACTACATGTGCTAGTCTAGTACATTCCATGCCTAAAACGTGTCTGTGATATTATAAAGTCTCGGGGAGGTCATATCACTTATTAGTTTTAAATGTATCCATAGAAAACTTGAATAAAACTGAATTTTATAAAAAAAACTGCATTTCTCAATTAATTGCCACAATACTGTAATAATTACACCTCTTATATGAAACGATCACGTGCCCTATATGAAAATATCACTTGACCCATTTCAAAATGATATATGGCTTCCATCTTGTCTCAAAATCGTGATTTTTTAAGTTCTTTTTAATTCATTTTGAGTGTTGTATCCGTCCTAAAACCACTTTATTTTTGCTTGAATTCTGTGCATCTACATACTGAAACAACGCAATTACAATATATTTGAGTTTAAATGATCATCCAAATTTGATTATTTCTACAACGAATCCTATTTTTCACTTATGTAAAATGTAAACAGCAAAATTTGTAGAATGAGTTGTATTAGAATTGCTGTATTTCTTTAACACAAAATTATTTAGCCTATGGAGTCTGCATAGCTGATATGAATGAAATACTCATTGATTTTACAAAGAGAAGGACGATGTTTTTCGAAGAAGTTTTAAGCATAGAATTTAATTACTTGTAGCTCCATGGTCTTAATTTTTAAATAAAATGAATTATTATAGTATTGTGATGAATGAAATGAATATGGAAATGTCATGAATGAAATGCTGTTTTTATAGGGAGATCCAGGCGTGTTATTTTCTATGACGTCATTTGAATGAATTTCAGTTGTTTTCGATGAAGTTTTTAAATATAATGAGCTATCGTAGTATTATGATAGTTTTAAAATTATTACCGAGGAATGTATCGCATTTTAGAGATGTTTAAACCAGGCAATTTATATTTCAATGCCGTCATTTGAGTGAAGTTCATTTTTTTCGATGAAGGTTTAAGTTTTCAAATATAATAAATTGATGTAGTATTGTGATAAGTTTCAAAATAGTACCGACAAATGTATTGCATTTTAGACTTGTTTTAATAAAATTGCATTGAAGTTGGAAAGTGTTTCATAATCAATGCTTTAAGCATGATTGATCTTTCTTGTTTATTTATATCTGAATAATCCCTGGTCTTAAAAACTCGAAACATGGACTAAATTTTAAGTGGGGCTATTCCAAGTCTACCCTGAAAATTTCATCCAATTCGGTGCAGCCGTTTTCCAGTGATGATGAGTCAAACATACAAACAAACATACATATTTTCAATTTTATTTATATAGACTAGCAGCATACCCGTCCTTCGTACGCAGTATATAATCATGTCCAAATTCTGATAAAATATTAAATTTATTGCTCATAAAGAGAAGTTTAAGAATATCTGTTCTCACTATGCAAAATTATCTTCACGGGCAAATCTGAAGAATAAAATATCCTGGCCCCTTTTGTAAACAAATTCACACACACAAAAAAGAATTGAATCAATATATGCAACCACGTACTACTTATATTGTCGCAAATTAGAAAATATGCCAGTGTGTTAGTAGAAGCTTAAACATATTGTAATATGAGTCTTAAAAATATTTACCAAAATAAAAAAGATGACGTAATAAATTAAAAGTATCAAAAATCCCCGTAATCTTAATACCAGAAGGTCGTAATTGATTCCAATATATGCCAATATATATAAAAATTTAGCCAATATACCTGTACTACTTATATTGTCGTAGATTAGAAGATATACCCGTGCATTTGTAGAAGATTACTTGTACAACGTACTATATATGAGTTTCAACAATTTTCGTCATAATGAAACAATGGCATAATAATTTGAAAATATCAATAATTCCTGAATCAACTGTCCCCGAAATATCAATAATAATGATGTTTAAACCTGAAGACCGTAATTGATATTATCCAGTCAAAATTGCAATGTCAATGAAATTTATTTTATATACATATTTTTATTAGATTTAATAAAAATCGTATGACACATAACACATTGGATCCGTTGCTAAGCGACATGATATCATCTGCTTCAAATAAATTGATGGAAATCATGTCGTCTGAATAATGTGATCTCCATGGAAGGTTTGGCGACATTTTCGTCTCCATGATATTTTTATGGATTTACAAATATTTTTATCAATTTAGTGATATTAAAAAAATTAGTTAAATGCGTTACTAAGTAGGATGGATGGACAGACCGACAAATGCTACAGAAACATCATTTCAGTACTCTATTCTAAAAAAACAAATTTAATTTCATTAATTTGGGTCATTTTTATTAATTTGGAGATATTTCCTCTAATTTGGTAAAGTTTAAGAAAAGTTACCAAGTTATTTAGAGATATTCCGCTAAATTCGTAGCTCTAAATTTGCAGATCTGAAGAATAAATTATCCATATCCCGTCTGTATATATACTAAATGAAAACACTAAAATTGTATTAGAAGATACATACATCCGTTCTACTCTTTTTCTGCTTCAACAATCGGCTAAATGAATTTATTGGGTAAACACAATATATGAGTTTATTAGCTAAACACTATATATGAGCTTTGAAACCTCTTTGGTAAAATAAATAAAAGTGTGATGTACGCAGCTCGCAATATATATAATTAAAAGAACAATCAAACCGTTCATTTATTATGAGTTTATTAGCTAAACACAATATATGAGCTTGAAACCTCTTTGCTAAAATAAATAAAAGTAATATACGCAGTCCGCAATATATGTAATTAAAAGAACAATTAAACCGTTCATTTATAAAATATATTTTTACATCCATTTATTTATTTATTATACAAATAGAAAAAATAATAATAATCATTGACAAACATATTTAATTCCATTCCTTTGCCGAGCAACATGATGTAAGATAGAATCTTCCTCATAAAATGCGAAATTAAATACCATTTTAATTTCTTTATACTTCTAATCGTTGAGTAAAAGCTTGTGAAATACATGGAGGTTAATACATGTAAAAACATGGAGGTAGATTTTTCCATTTAAATTCATGTTTCAAACAATTCATGCTTTCAGATAGTGACTATTTAATGCAAAAATCCTGCATCAAACTCAAAAATAAAGTTTTAATTCCCTTTGACGCTTTAAACAAACGATTTTTATCCTTTCCGTTTGGATAAACCACGGAGTTGGAGAGTAGAACTCCTATAAAAAAAGTTCCGTTTTTCATTAATATCTCGACAACCCCTGGTCTTAGAAACTCGAAACTTGGGCAAAATTTATGGGGGGCTATTTCAAGGCAACCCACAAAATTTCATTAAATTCGTTTCAGCCGTTCTCTCGTGATGATGAGACAAACGAAAGTTTCGTTTTTTACTAATATCTCGAGAACCACTGGTCGTAGAAATTCCAACCATAGACTAAATTTTAAGTGGGGCTATTTCTAGGCTACCCACAAAATTTCATCAAATTCGGTTTAGCCGTTCTCCCGTGATGATGGGACAAACAGACAGACAGACAGATTTTCAATTTTATTTATATAGACTAGCAGCATACCCGTTCTTCGTACGGAGTATATAATATAAAGAAACTTGAAATTCATAATCATGCGCAAATTCTTATAGTATACTAAATGACATGTTTAATCAAAATATTCTGTTAAAATATTTAATATAATGCTCCTAAAAAGAAGTTTAAGAATCTCTGTTCTCGCTATATAAAATTATCTTCATGGACATATCTGAAGAATAAAACATCTTGGACCCCTTATGTAAGCAAATATAAAAAAAAAAATATGGAATTGAATCAATATATGCAAAATAAAAGCGTTAAAATTGTATGGGACCCGTACTAATTATATACGCGAATATTAGAAAATATAACCTGTATTAGTAGATTACATGAATAAATTGAAAATACCAATAAACCCGTAATCTTTAAATCTGAAGATAGTCATTTATTCCAATATATGTCAAAATTAAAGTGCTAAAATTATATGGGGAGATATACACGTACTACTTATAATGTCCGATTATTAGTAGAAGATTACCCGTTTTGCAATATGAGTCACAAATGTTTTTTGGTAAAATACAACAGACGACGTATAAATTGAATATATAATTAATCCCCTTAATCTTCATACCAGAAGACAGTACTTGATTCCAATATATATGCCAATATATGTCAAAATATATGCCAATATACCTGTACTACTTATATTCTCGTAGGTTAGAAGATATACCCGTGCATTCCTAGAAGATTACTCGTACAACGTACAATATGCTTGTGTCAGCAATTTTTGTCGCAATAAAACAATGGCGTAATAACTTAAAAATATCAATAATCACTGAATCAATAATTCCGGAAAATATCAATAATAATAATGTTTAAACCTGAAGAGTATAATTGATATTATCCAGTCCAAAATGAAATGGCAATGAAATTTATTTTATATACATATCTTCATTATTCAAATCGGAAAGGATTTAATAAAAATCGTCTGCCGCATAAACACATTGGATTTAAATCCGTTGCTAAGCGACATGATATCATTTGCTTCAAATAAATTGGTAGAAAAAATATCGTCTAAATAGTTATATTTCTATGGAATATTTGGCGACAGTTTCGTCAAATTAGCGACATTTTAAAAAATCGCCAAATTTATAGAACTTTCACGCCAGGTAAACGAACTCCTTGATGCAAAAATCATTCAGCGCAGTACATCACCTTACAATACTCCAGTGCTTTTTGTTAAGAAACCTGATGGAAGTTACCGTTTGGTAGCGGATTTTCGAAAGCTCAATAAGATCACTATTGTTGAGAACTTTCCGATTCCAAATATATCGGAATTAATCGATAACTTGTCTGGAGCCTTGTATTTTTCTACCCTGGACCTAACCAGTGGATTTTACCAATTGTGTTTACATCCTGATGATTATCCGAAGACTTCTTTTTCAACACCTGATGGCCACTTTGAATGGACCAGAACCCCATTTGGTCTTAAGAATGCGCCTGCATCCTTTCAGAGACTGATGTCTCTGGTGCTGGCTGGCATATCTGGAATTTATATAGATGACATAATAGTTGCTTCAAGAACATTCGAAGAACATTTGAAAAAACTAGAAGAGATTTTTGTAAGATTAAGTAAACATGGTCTTAAATTGAAACCAAGCAAATGCCATTTTTTCAGAAAAACAATTAAGTATCTTGGATTTTTGGTATCAAATGGAAAAGTACAACCTGATACTCATAATTTGGAAGTTGTAGAGAAATTCAAAATTCCTAAATCAATTAAGAATGTGAGACAATTTCTTGGACTCACTGGATTCTATAGAAAATTCATAAAAGACTATGCAGAACTGACTTTGCCATTAACAGAATTATTGAAAACTAAGAATAATGAAAGTAAAAAGAAATTTATTTGGACTAATGAAGCTCAAAAATCTTTTGAAATTTTAAAAGGAAAACTTCTATCAAAACCTATTTTGACCCTTCCAGATTTTAGAAAACCATTTATTTTACATACAGACGCATCAAATCACTCTTTAGGTAGCTATTTGTCTCAAGAAGATGAGAATAAAATTTTGCATCCAATATCTTACGCAAGCAGAAAGCTTAGTGAAGCAGAATGTAAATACAGTGTTGTCGAAAGAGAAGCATTAGCTGTTGTTTGGGCTACTAACTATTATAAACATTATTTAATTGG
Source organism: Amaurobius ferox (assembly GCA_951213105.1). NCBI lineage: Eukaryota > Metazoa > Arthropoda > Arachnida > Araneae > Amaurobiidae > Amaurobius > Amaurobius ferox. The sequence goes on along the minus strand of OX578152.1, from coordinate 79,608,603 downwards.
AAAACCTTTCACAATTTTTTGTGACCAGAAGTCACTAACATTCGTATTTAAATTAAAAGATCCTACATCTAGATTGGCTAGATGGATTGCATCCTTATCACAATTTGATTATCAAATAGTACATAAACCAGGAAAAGCAAATGTTGTTGCTGATTATATGTCAAGAAATGTAGATGAATGTACAAATACTATTAACAATATTCCACAAAGATTCGTGTCACAATATAAAGTTATAAATCAAAATGTTAATCAAAATTTTCCAAGTGTAAATCAAAATTCTCAAAGTTCTAATAATGTAAACAATACTAATAGTAGCAATAGAAGAGAATCAGAAATCAATTTGAATCCAGCAAATACAAATGAAGAAAATGAAATTTGTGCTGTTAATAATAATGAAAGTGAAATGCAAAATGAAAATAACATACAAATTGGTCAATTGGAACAAACATTTACTTGTCCTACCTTGCTCATAAGAATTAAGAATGCTCAGAAATCTGACCCAAGGTGCAATAAAATTATAGATCTCTTAGATAAAAATATAAAACCTTACCCACAAACTTTGGTATTTTTTAGAAAAGATGATATTCTGTGGTGTACTCACAAACACCCAAAGCGTAGACATCAAGAACAAGAAAGAGTTGTTGTTCCGCAAGAACTTGTGTCTGAAATTTTATGGTTACATCATGACTGTCCCACTTATGCACATTGTGGATTTAGAAGAACTTTAGCTTCTGTAAGTAGAAAATATTTTTGGCAGGGAATGTATTCCCAAACACAAAATTATGTTTCATCTTGTGAAATTTGTGTGGTAAATCGTGGCTTTAGAAATAACAAAGCACCCATTCAAAGATTTTCGAAGTCCACATATCCATTTGAGCGTATCGCCATGGATTGTGTCGGACCATTACCTATATCAAGATTCGGAAATAAATTCATATTGGTCATAACTGACTATTTTACAAGATGGCCTGAAGCATATCCCTTGGCCTCAATAAAAACTGAAGACATTCTAAGTTGCTTAGAGCACTACATGGCTCAGCATGGTATACCTAAATTCATCGTCTCGGATCAAGGGACGAATTTTGTTTCTAGAACAGCAAGATGCTTTTATAAGAAATTAGGAATAATAAAGAATACTACTACTGCCTACATGCCATCTGTAGACGGTTGTGTTGAAAGATTAAATGGTACCTTGATCAGATCCTTGAAAAATATTGCATATAACGATAAAGATAATTGGGACAATCTGATACATTTTGCTTTATTAGCACATAGAAATGCCATACATGCTTCTACGGGTGAATCGCCTGCTTATTTACTCTATGGTAGAGATTTAACAGTTCCAAATACTTTGATCACTGGATTTAAACCTCCGACATATGAATCAACATATGATTATGGAGAAGACATGAGATTCAGACTTAAAAGAACATATGATGTAGTAAAAAGTAACTTGGAAAAAGCTGAAAATTCACAAATTTTACAACAACATAAGAAAGCAAAGATGCCCAATATTAAGGTTGGTGATTTAGTGTATCTTTACACTCCCTTTTTGCCTCAAGGCCAGTCAAGAAAACTGAGCTCTTTTAATAAAGGTCCTTTTAAAGTGATAAAACAAACATCTGCAGTGAATTTCTTAATCAGACATGTAATGAATCCCAAAAATGAACAACTGGTTCATGTGAACAGACTGACTCTTTTACCTCCAAGAAGAGAGGAATTGCAAAAATTTTCAAAACAAACTCATGAAAGTCAAAAATTGAACTCTAAGACAAATAAACTTACTCCTGTGATCACCGCTGAGAAAGACTCTGTGAAACTAAAATCTTGTTTAACAAGATCTGGAGATAAATCTCAAAACAAAAAAACTGTGAAACGAGTAAGATTTAATTTGCCAAATAAAAGGGTAAATGAAAATGCTGTTCATACTAGATCTAATGGTCGTACAAATCAAAGACAACAATATGTTCAGAGAAATAATTCAAATAACCTTGATAATAGAGGAAATGGAAGAATCATTTACAACAATAATTTTAGAAATAGTTATACACCACACCAAAATCAGTATTACATGACAAACAGAAATACACGTACACCTTATAATCTTAGATATGGTCAAAGATTTTCACAATATTAAATTTTGGTTGAGTTCACAATTTTACAGAAATTAAATTTTGCAAGAAAAGATTTCATTTTAAGTTAAAGTTTATACTTGTTTAAGTTATATTTCAATATTGTCTTTTAAAATAGAATTTATGAAAAAAATTGTTGTGATTTTAAAATTTATTGGAAATCTTGCATTAAGTTAAAAAAGTAAATAAGTAATTGATTTTGTGAACTATAATTTATGAATATTTATATTATAATTTAAATAATAAGTAATTTTGTTAATTAGTAATTTTGTTAACTGACTCTCCTTGGACTTTAAAATTTTTTCGAGAGTCCTGTCTTGATTGACTTTGATTATATTGATGTGTTGTAATGTAAAAGAATGTTTGATTATTTGTTTAAGTTCATTAATGAAAATAATTAAAATGGTGTTGGTAAATTTGTTGTTCCCCTAAGTAAAAAGGAGGAAAATTTTGAATATTGAAGAAAAAAATATATAAATAAATAATGAAAAGTAAATGATTTATTAAAATAAAATTGAAAGTAAATATGAAGTATATAAAGTAATTGAAATAAATTAAGTAATTTGAAAGTGAAAATGAAAAGTTTGAATTTGAAAATTTTTGAAAATTTAATGAAATTAAAAGTTTTGAAGATCAAAAGTAAATGATCTCTTTTGAAAAATGTTTTGAAACTTTGTTGCTGAGAGAGGTGAAATTTTTGGCTGATGTGTTGTTGAAATTCTGTTCTCTTGAAATTCCATTTCACATTGTTGTTTTTTTTTACCAGCAGTTTTCAAACATCTACACAAATTTCAGTTAGTCATCATATTCGTATGCTGCACCCTTTTTTTTTTCTGAAGGCTGGCTGGTGGACGCAAACATTGGACAAATCTACACGGATCACAGATGAAGAAGCAGCTTAGCAATTTAATTGTCCGAACTTTTGTGGCAGGACTGGAGTCCTGGACGACAACTTGCTCCGAGCCTACCTAGGAGGGTTGTGTTTGGCCAGGTGGGAAACTGGTGAAGCTATGAGGATGATGATGATGAAGAAGATGATGATGATGTTGGGATCAGCGCAAGCTGCCCAAAAATGTTTGATGATATCCGTGCTTCTGAGGCGTGTCCTGGCGTCCTGTTTCTGCTGCAATTGCTTCCTGCACGCGAGTATTTTTTTTCCTTTTTCTACACTCCCTTTTCTGTTGGCAACTCGTTAGTCCCCGCCGAGTTTGCTCTTTAGATGTGTTCCTGCTCTTTTACATAACTGACGTGAATTTCAGGAGAAAATTCTCTCCTTCTCTCTCTCTCAGTAAACAAATGTATATAAATGTAAAATTTTCTTTTGTGACATGAAGTTGGCACTTGTTGAGTTATTTCAGAGTGAAAGTTGTTAAAAGTAAAGTAAATGAAAATTTTAAGATAAATTAAATAATGTAAATATAAATGAATAATTTAAAGTAATTTATGAAAGTGTGTCAGAATAAGAAAATTCTGAATTGTTTTAATGACAAAATAAGTTGAATTAAAGTTAATGTTAAAATTGTTGAATAAATGATGAAAGGGTGAAAAATTGAAGATAAATGTAATTTAAAGTTAATATGTTGAATTTGAAAGTAATTTAATGTGAAAGTTAAGATTTTAATGAAAGTTTTGAAATGAAAAATTGAAATTGAAAAATGGAAATATTGAAGTGACCTTGTTCTCAAAAAGTGAGACATTTTTGAATGAGTGAAGAATCTCATTTCCTGAATATGACAAATTTAATTTAGAAATTAATTTTCAAAATATTTAACCTTTTGATGAAAATTAAAAATAATTGTTTTGTGTCACTTGTGTGTTTGAAAGTGACAAATGTTAAATTTTTGAATTGTTTATATTGTTAAGTTTTGTAAATTCATATCATATCATATTTTATTTTTCATATCACCTGGTTGATCTCAATGTAGATGATTGAGATAGTGTGTTGTCAGGCAAATTGCCTTGACAAATTTTCTTTTGAATTTTAGTGTAATAAATGTGAATTTTTGTAAAGGTTCCTTTAAGATGTGGTGACGCCTTGTCATCCTTTTGGTTTTCTTTTGGTTTTTACCTGTGGTGATGAGTGGCTTGGCCAGTCATTCAGATCTACAGTGTTGTTGCTTTTGAGAGAGGTGAACGATCGCACTTTTCTCGCCCAAAATTTTGTATTAAATTATTTTACACTTACAGGTTCCTAAAACTCCTTGTAAATTTTGTGTTTTTGTGTTTTGAGTGAGAGAAAAATTTTCCTCACTGTGTTCTGAAAATTTTTGCCTCCCGGAAGGGGAGAGCTGTCATGTCGCAATTCTGCGCCATGAGCCTTTTTGTATTTTCTGCGAGAGAAACATCCTTCTCTCCGTTCGTGCCAGTACAGTGTTTTTACTAACACTTGTTTCCATTGAAATTACATTAAAAAGCGCATTTCGTCGAGAAAGCGTTGGATTGTCTAGACTTAGTGTCGGGCCGTGGAGCGTGACGTATTGGATGTGAAGTTGCTATGTGAGCGCGCCGTCCAATCAGGAAGAGGCGCATTTTTGCGAAAGAGAACTTGCGTGGGCTCAGAGGACCCATTTTTCGCTCTCTTGGTGCTGGAACATTTCGACTGAAAGGTCGCATCGAAAGTTTTGTCTAATTTTTAGACAAAAGGCTTTGGCCAAAATGGCTTGCCGTTCATCTGGAGCTGAAGAAGAGGAGCCTGGAACCTTTCATTAATTATCCTGATGCAAATTTATTCTAAATTATATTTTTTTTCCATTCCAGGAACATTCCGATGACGACTCTGGAAATTGAGAGCGTAGAATGACGGTTTTGTTCAATTCGAGGCATTGTATACGGAAGTTCGGGTTCTAAAGATTTTGGAATCTACGTTGGTTTCGCCCTGTGAACTTTTTTGAATTACCAGCTAAAAACCCGTGATATTTTGATGCGAAACGGAGCTCCAAAAATTTGTTAATCTTGTATCAAGGTAAATTTTCTTTTTCCGGAAACAATGTTTCCGAAATGGCACTGGCATGATGAAATTAAATTTAATAACAAAAATGGCTCATATTAAAATATTTAAAGTTAAATTTGGAAAGATTTAAGATCGTATGATTATAAATACATGGAATACTTGTTATGCAACATATATATTTTTACCAGAGCACTGTTAAATGTGTCTAATAAGTGAAGCTCTGAAGTTTTATTTATAATTGAAAGTTAAAATGCAAATGTTGAATTCTTTGAAAATCTAAAAATAAATCAATATTTAAGGTTGTGTTAAAATGAGCCTGTTTATTTGTGTCTGCATATTTTACTTTACTCATTGTACATCATTTAGGATTAATTCTCCTAAACTGGGAACTCCTTTAAATCTTGAACCTGGTGTTATTACTGATACATTTTTGATGGTAAACATGCTAAATTTATGTCTCTTGGGCATTTTGAAATTAAGTTCACAAGTTGTGGGTGGTGGAGTCAGTAGGCGCTGTTTGTACTGACCCAGCTCCCACATAATTGATTCCAATATATGCCAATATATATCAAAACATATGTCAATATACCTGTACTACTTATATTCTCGTAGATTAAAAGATATACACGTGTATTTGTAGAAGATTCGCACAACATACAATATATGAGTTTAAACAATTTTTGTCATAATAAAATAATTGCATAATAACTTGAAAATATCAATAATCCTTGAATCAATAATCACCGAAAATATCAATAATAATAATTTTTAAACCTGAAGACCGTAATTGATATTATCCAGTCAAAAATGCTATAAGAAAAATCAAATCGTTCTTTTCTAAAATATATTTTTATATCCATTTATTTATTATTCAAATCGAAAAAATAATTATTAAAATTAACAGACAGATTTAATTTAATTGCGTTTCTGAGTAACATGATATAAGATAGAATCTTATAACATGTTAAATATGTCATGTCTTATAACATAAACTGCGAAATTAAATAACGATTTTGATTTCTCTATACTTCTCATTATTCCGTAAAAGCTTGTTTTAAATAAACCATGAACCATGGAGATAGATTTCCCCTTTAAATCATGTTTCAAACAATACATGTTTTCAGAAAGTGACTAATTAACGCAAACAATCTCCCATCAAACTCAGAGATTAAATTTTAATTCACTTTCAAACGATTTTCAAGCTTTTCGTTTGGATAAACCACGGAGTTAGGGAGTAGAACTCCTAGGAAAAAGTTCCGTTTTTCATTAATATCTCGACAACCCCAGGTCTTAGAAACTCGAAACTTGGACAAAATTTATGGGGGGATATTTCAAGGCTATCCACCAAATTTCATTAAATTCGGTTCAGCCGTTTTTCCGTGATGATGAGACAAACGAAAATTTCGTTTTTTACTAATATCTCGAGAACCACTGGTCGTAAAAACTCAAAACACGGATATAATTTTAAGTGGGGCTATTTCTGGGCTATCCACAAAATTTCATCAAATTCGGTTCAGCCGTTCTCCCGTGATGATGGGACAAACAGACAGACAGACAGACAGACAGACAGACAGACAGACAGACAGATTTTCATTTTTATTTATATAGATTAAAATATTTCAGTGAAATCGTTTATTCATAAGCTATCTTGAATTAATTTTGTGATATGGTAACCTCTTGGGAAACGTTTGAAATGTATTTTTAATTGCGAGTTCCTCAATTTCAAACATAATATAAAAATATGTTTTAAATTTCAGCTTGCCGCATTATTAAGTTAACCTTCTGAATTTCGCGTTGCTTAATAAGCTTAAATGTAACGATCATTATTTTAAATATTTTTACCGGAATTTAAGTAAATGTCCATCGTAGTAGCGACGGAATAAATTTGATTTATGTCCCCTATGGACGAATTATTCAAGTTATATTTTACTGTCGGAAAAAAGTTACTAATCTAATATTTTTCCTAAAATGTTTGCATTGAATTTTTCAGGATAATGATTAGAATACAGATGATCTTCAGGATTTTGAAGATAGAGATTACAGATGTTGGCAGATATATATCCAGTATACATTCTCGCTGGAGGTTAAGGCGTTCACTAAGTATTTCTAGTCCCGTTTTTTTTCCTTTTCCGGTTTTAAATTTTTCATTATAATCAAAACATTCATTTCTCAAAATTATTAATACTTAGAGCTTAGAGGATAGCTGATAAGAATTTATCATCAAATTTTAAGAAGTCGTTTGCTAAGAAATCTGGCTTCCGGTTCAAATATTTTCTTGAAATATCGATTTTTCATGATTAACTTAGAGCATAATAAAGGATGTATTTAGAATCAAATTTTGACGGAGATAACAGGAGGCTGGGTGTGGAAGACCCAGACCGTCCTACTCATCCTAAGAACTCGAGCAACCGTTTGGACGGCCGGAGGAGGCTGGGTGTGACGATTTTCGTATTTCTTCCGTACTTCTGATTTAAAAAATGATTTAAAACAGCGATTTCCACGGATTGGCGATAAATAGAGCTTAAATGATGACTGATATGGATTCAGCATAGATTTTCAAAGGGGTTAGGGTGTTCGCTTAAGATGTCTATATTCGGTTCTGGAAGTATCACTTCTGGTTTTTCCAAAAATTCACATGACTGTACTAAAGAAGTATGCAAAAATAAATAAATAAACAAATGTAATAGTTCTATAAATGAAAACTTGCACACCGTTTACTACCCGGCCGCCCTTGGTATACTGCTGCTCCTAGTCTACGGATGAGTCGGACGGCCTGGGCTTTCGACACCATTTACTACGAGCGCGGTAGCCCAGTGATTAGCGCCCGGGAGTTGCACTCGGTAGGCCCGGGTTCGATTCCCGCCACTGCCAGTACTGCCGCCGTGTTCATGCGGCGTGTGATCACGTTAAACGTGTGGGTCCGCAAGTCCTCCCGAGAGGTTAGTGGTAGGGAAAGGAGAGTACGGTCCCTGTAGATGCCTCCCCCACTGGGTTCCGGTCTAAATTATGTGAATAAAAAGGAAGTTATGGAGATTGTCGCAGAGGGCGCAGTAACCCAGTGGTTAGCGCGCGGGAATTGGAGTCGGAAGGCCCGGGTTCGATTCCCGCCACTGCCAAAACTGCCGTCGTGTTCACGTGGAGTACGATCACGTTAAACATGTGGATCCGTGAACAAGTCCGTGTGCTAGGGGAGGAGGGTACGGTCCCTATTGATGCCTCCCCCACTGGGTTCCGGTCTAAATTGGGTGCACTTCCCGGCCGTCCAAACAGTTAACTTACACCTTTCTGGTAGGTCAGACGGTCTAGGTCTCAACAACAACAACCCCATTTACTACCATATGATTTTTTCTTCATAAATTTCTTGTCAAATTATATTTCTACGTCTGCGATATGCAGATGTCTTTATTTTTTCACACTATTACACAGGAAAAATATTGTCTTCCTAATATTTTCGAATTCGAAATTTTGACAGATGAAAACGTTCTAATATTTCCTGAACTCATTTCAATTATTTTCATAGCACTGAATAAAAAAAATTTTTAATAAACGTATTTGTGTGCTTCCGGACCTCCAAATTCTTACGTTGATCATAACAGTGGTGCGCAAATCCTTGGAATAGCAGCGGCATTTGAGTTGCAAAGGTTTTTTAAGGGATCATTTTTTAAAGACAGAGAATATACGAAAAACTAATTGTTTATTTTTCGTTATATATATATATATATATATATATATATATATATATATATATATATATATATATATATATACAGGGTGTCCAGAAAGTTCCGGAACGGCGCAATATCTCGAGAAATATACTACGGATCAAAAGATAAAAAAACATGTATTCAATATTTTCAAAAAAACTATCCAATGATGCTAAAATTGACCCCCTCCCCAAGCTAACCGTTCACTTAAGCGACAACTGTTGACTTCAGTTTAGAAAACGGTTCAAAACTACTTTTAGCACTACCCAGTAACAACGATTTGGACGTAGTATTTATCTGTTCCTTTCAGGGTGCTTGATTAACATAAGTCCCCTTGCCTCTCATGGTCAGGGTGCTTTTTTCTCTAACTCCCCTTGCCTCTCATAATAAGGGTGCTTTTTTCTGTAACTTTTAAACGTTAGTGCCTCACTTCCGTTTTCCTCGATTATAGCGCCATTGGGGGGGAGCAGAAATCAAATCGTAGGTCAAATGTATGTAATTTTTTGTGCAGAATCCAAATCTGCAATAAAAAATGGGGGTTCCCAATGAAAATTTCAAAGTTGCCCCATCCCCTCCCCCCAGGAAGGGAGAGGGGGTCACTTTTGACATCATTGGATAGTTTTTCTAAAAATATTGAATACGTGTTTTTTTATTTTTTGATCCGAAGTGTATTTCTCGAGATATTGCGCCGTTCCGGAACTTTCTGGACACCCTGTATATATATATACACAGGGTGAGTCGGAATTGTTTTCACAAAAACAGAGGGGGAATAGTACCCCACCAGACGAGCAATAATTACCTTGGAACATAGGGTCGCATTGCAATCTGAGAGGCAGAAAAGAGGCAAGTCGAACCGCGTCGAGCATGACGCAGTCAGCGCCTCGGACGTCATTGTGTACCTGCCTACGTAGTATCTCCTATGCCAGACACGAACGCAGTTACCGTATGCAAATGTCCAGGGAGCAGAATCAGCTTGACTGGCTCCTAGTAGGATCCGGCGATAGTCAATCAGAGCACACGCTGCTCTTTAAAAACCGGCACAACTTCAACGCTGCAAGTTATTCCCACTGGACTTTTTCTTCTGGGGCCACATGAAATCTTTAGTGTACGAGACGCCTGTGGACTCGGCGGAAGATCTCGTCGCGCGCATCGTTGTTGCCGCAGACCACATTAACACAACCCCCGGAATCTTCGAGAGGGTGCGTCAGTCATTCCTTCGCCGGTGTGAACGGTGCAACAACACGCGTGGTCGCCACTTTGAGCATTTGCTGTGAGTTTGTCGCTGCACAATAAATCTGTTTGTGCAACGTTTGGTAACGTTCATTCGTTTTCCCAACATTGGTGTACGTGCAGGTTCGTGAAATTTTGAGTTTCGCTTTTGAAAACAGAGTATCGCTTAAAGTCTCATGACCTTGCAATATAACGAGTTCACTGCTTTTAATATGATAGCTATTGACATGTGGATGACGATCATTTACTTAAATAAATATTTCATTTAACTAGAAGTTTATTTATTTTTCTGGAAGTTAATGCAAATAAACAGATTATTCAATTTATACCTCTAATTTATTCCGAAATAAATAAAGATGCTCTAATATAAAGAAATATGACAAAATGCATCTATTGAAATCACTGAGCTATAATAAATCTGCACTGAAGACTTCCTATTCCGTAACACAGTGGCACCTGAAGCAAGTTTTTTTCCTCGGAAGAATAAATACGCTGAGTAAAGTAAGACAAGAAACGAACTGTCTTCAAACAAGAAGCCTTGATTTGATCTTTAATTCAGCAATCATTTTTTTAATTGTATTTTATGTATTTTAATAAACTTTAGTAAATAAAATATTTGCCATTTCCTGTTCAGCGTATAGGTGCACAATGTTCCAACAAGTATTTCAGATTTTTAGGAGAATAAATCATTTGTTATTAATTATTTGTATTTGTTTAGTATAAATTATTTCATAATTTGTACTTAAGCTGCGGGACGGCAAATTTACCGCTATGTTTTTCTGGAAAATATTTGGCTTTTTTTTTTTAATTAATTTGAAAATGGAATGTAAAACTTTTTCCAAAGTGTTCGATTTTAAAGCAAGCAATTTTACATTTTACAACCTATCCTTGATCATTGAGTTTTCTGAATTTGAGGAGATAAAAATCTGATGTGGGCAGCACATGACTTTCCCTGCAGACTGAAATTCATTTTTTCTTATTTCTTTAAGAACTCATTAAGTTGGGTTTAATTGCACAAAATGACACAAAATTTGCATTTTTAATTCAATTTCTGCTTTTATTTGCTAATTGGACATTTCTTCAATGGCGGCATAAAAAATGCGAAAAGTCTCAAATATCTCGAGAACGGTTAGTCCTAGAGCAATAGAGTTGTTCTCATTATTTTCCTCGTCAAAAATTACGTATAAAACAAGCATTTAATTGATACATTTGAACATACGTAGTCTTTTTTTAGATATTGGCGATTTTTGTGCGAGCCATTTTGTAGAAAAAGGCAGGTTGTTCTTTTCCGAATCGTACCAAAATCTAATCAGCACCAAAGTATCCCACATGTGATTTATCTACCAAATTTTGTGAAATTTGGTCAATTTGTATTTCAGCTAGAGTGAATGAGATTTTTGAGGCCCATTTAGCAAAAAAAAGGCGAGTTCTTTTTTTCCGAATTATACCAAAAACTAGCCAGCACCAGTGTCACACCCAAGTGACTTAGTTACCAAATTTTATGAAATTCGGTCCATTAGTTTTTGAGTTAGAGTGGATACATACATTGCACAGACACACAGGAAGACACACACACAGACGTCAGTCTAAAAATGGTTATTTCGTAGTCTAGAGGTCATGAAACGCGTAGATCCGTCGAAAACTCAAGTTGCGATTTTCGACATGATTCCAATACTTTCTTTATACAATACTATGTATTGCAGGGAAAGTAAAAAGGAGGGAGGTTAATGTGTGTGTATGTACGCTATTTTGAAGAATACGAATGCACGAGAACCATGTTGTTGATTGTTGATGAAACCCAGACCGTCCGACCTACCAGAAAGGTGTAAGGTAACTGTTTGGACGGTCGGGAAGTGCCACCCAATTTAGACCGGAACCCAGTGGGGGAGGCATCCACAGGGACCGTACCCTCCTTCCCCTACCACCAACCACTCGGAAGGACTTTCGGACCCACATGTTTAACGTGATCGTACTCCGCATGAACACGGCGGCAGTTTTGGCAGTGGCTGGAATCGGACCCGGGTCTACCGAATGCAACTCCAGCGCGCTAACCAATGGGCTACCGCGCCCTGCACGAGAACCATGTGTGTCAAATAATTTTACATTTAAGAAGCTATCCTTGATCATTAAGTTTTCTGATTTTGAGGAGATAAGAAGGAGGGAGGTGTGTGTATGTACTCTATTTTGAAGAATAAGAATGGTCTGGAACCAAGTGTGTCAAATAACATTTTACTCTTTCTCAGAAAAAAAAAGGAGCTGGAGATTTTAAAAGACTGTTCTTTCAATATTAAGTTTTGCAAAATTTATAGAAATATTAGAAATATGGAATATTTTTGCAAGTTCTTTTGCTGAAGGAAATACTTTAATAATACTAAATATATGCTTAAATAATCTTCCAGCAAAATGTTTCTCCTACCTTATGATACTCCGTAGACTAAATTACAAAAATATTTTTTTTAAATCAAATTTTAATTATATATATATATAATAACTTATTTTTAAAAGAGTTTAATTTTAAGCATTAAAAATTTTTTTTTTTATATTGTGCCTATATATATTTAAAAATTCACATCCACCAATTTTTATCACAATCGGACAACTCCTGCTTGGTGCGTCGATTTTTTTATTATAGAGTGTATTTAATAATTTAGTTTTCATACGTATAATAAGCAGTAATTTATATATGGTTTTGAATAAAATTTAGAAATGTAAATTATTTTTCATGCTATTCTTTTAGAGCAATGTTTTAAATATGTGAAAACATTCTTGTAACAGAAGAAATAGAATTACTCTATAACTTTTTTAACACACACCTTTTAAAAAAATGCTCTCTGGTGCAAAAAAATGTATGCCCCAATGTGAATTGAGCTACTTCTCTTTAGGGTCCGGGAATCAACTTTTACTTGGAGATATACCTTAAAGAAGAATTTATTCCACACTTAAACAAGTTTGTATACACAGTCTTCTCCGACGGTATCCAGTATTTAAACATAGGATCTTATAAATTTGAAGGACATATAGAGAATCAATCGGCTACAGTTGAGCCATACAACCCACAGAAAGTCTCCCATGAGTATGATATATATGTTTGCGGTATAAGGAATTCTATTGTTAAAAGTTATCTTGGCTTGTAAAATTGTGTTTCTTAAAAGTAAACAACAGACTTTTCCGAACTGTTTCAGTAAAGAAATCTCTAAGAAATATTTTCCAGTGTACACTTAATACCGTTTTTCAAATTTACAAATTTTTCTCATGACAAAGAGCTTTTTAAAAATTTTTAGATGTACTTCAGCAGTTCCGGGAAAACATTAATATGATACGACATATACGGAAATGGAATTTGAGTATGGGTTGCATATCCATAGTTTAAGGAAGAAATCTTGTTTCAAAGATATGCAAAACAAAAATTTATATTTTTGTAGAATATGTAATCAACGTTTTCGTGATTTAAAGGCAAATGAAAAATATGAGCAAATTCTAAAACCACATTCACTCATATTGCATATTGTCACTTTTCATTTCAAGTACAAAATTTAAAAAAGAAAATGTACTTGTCTCCTTTGCAAACCGATTTACGAAAAATCGATAATTTGATCGTCATATCAAACAACATTTGCATAAAATAACTAAAATTTCATAAAATTGAAAATGACGAGTAGTTAATTACCAAGACATAATGAAAGATTATTAAACCATAAAAAGGTGAGTTAGTAATTACAAGATATAATGAAACATATCTAAAAAATAAAATAATGAATGCAAAATGGTTACGAATGAATGCAAATACCACAATAATGAATGTAAAATGGTTAATAATGAATGAAAATACGACAATAATGAATATAAATACGACAATAATGAATGTAAAGTGGTTACTAATGAATGCAAATACGACAATAATGAATATAAAATGGTAACTAATAAATGTAAATACAACAATAATGAATGTAAAATGGTTACTAATGAATGTAAATACGAAATTAATGAATATAAAATAACTAATGAATCTAAATACGACAATAATGAATATAAAATGGTTATTAGGATTAAGTAAATGCTTAAGAAAGCATAATAAAATCATAAAATGACTAACCAGAAGAATTAAATTCAAACATAGCTACATCCAGATAACATATTTGGCTTCATCTCTAGAGCTTATTTACAACACCAACACGACTTATTGGACAAAGAATCAAGATTATTTTCAAACACTGTTTCTTTTTGCAGCACATATAATTAATGAATAGCTTGAAAACTGATTACAGTTTTGGCAGAATAGTAAGAGGAGTGAACGGTTTCAGGGGAACTTGTATTTAATTAAGGTCAGGTAACAGGCAAAGAAGTATTGATTTTCAATACTGTTAACAACTCTCACTCTGCAAATGAGGTTGTTTAAGGTACTCAACTGCAGGTTTGTTTTTTCTTTCTATACAATGAATAATATGTGTGTAAAAGCATTGCAGTAGCGTCAACAATTCTAATATAAGATTTTGAGGGATTTACATGGAACCATAATTTGGTACTACACAAAAATTGATCATTTAAGTTATGTTTATACTCTATACTTGTCTGTGCGTATTGTGCATTTATATATGCTGATCTATTCATAATTTCTGTCCATACTATCTTAATTTTGATTATATTTTAATACACAATACTCTTTTATTGCAAAATACATCATGAAAATAAAAATAACTAAATAAAATGAAAAACAAATAAATAAAATGAAAAATAAATATACATAATTATAAAATAAATCATTGTTTCTTATGTAACTTCAGATGACAAAATAAAAAGAAATCATTCCAACTATAAATCGTTTCCCGTATATTTTCATTTCTTGAAATTTTGGCGAGTTTGGCGTCATTTTGGAAGTGCGCATTATCGACAATTAAAAAATATGTTATTTACTATAAAATCTATGTAATTCTACGTAAATAACTGTAAATTATATGAAATTTAAAGCAATCTTGTTTCAAGTGTTACTTTGCACGCTAAAGATCGGAAGAAGTAGGTATTAATTTGAATATGTCAGGATATGCAAGTCGGCCCAGATTAGATGTTTAGTACCACAGTGATGTGGTTTTAGTAGTATGCAAACGAAAAAATTGAAACTAACTAATCACTGCAATAAAGCTTAATATTGCAGCTTTAATTTGTTTTCGATTTTTTTTCATTTAAGTATAAAAGTGTTGCTATCGAAGATTTTCGAATTTGAGATTTGACGGAAATGTATGTTTTTCACCTGTATACCTTTGTAACAATGTTGCGGTAATCGGTGTACGTGGGGTATGAATGAAATATTGCAAGAATAAATCAAAGTATCCAGATGGTATTTTATAGTAGGAGTGCTAAGAACATGAATTTTAGATATCATTTTTGAATTTGTGTAATAAAACTGAAATTATTATTCGAATCTAAAGATTTCAATAATAATATGTAAGATGAGGAAACTATCGTTTACGATCACTTGATACAAAAATCTGATGTGGGCAACACATGACTTTTCTTATATAATGCAATGAATTTACTACTTTTACAGTAAAAAAATAGTTTTTTCTTATAGTAGATACTTATATTCTTTCCAAGATATTGAATTTTCGACAATTAGTTGTCATTTTCATTGATTTAGCGTCATTTTTATCCATTTGGCGAAATTTTCGTTAATTTGGCAACATTTAAAAAAGTCGCCAGGTTGGCGACATTCCACCAAATTCGTCGCCAAAATCTCGTCAAGCGTTGTGCAGGGAGAAATAAGTTATTCTTATAGCAGATAAAGGACTATTAGCGTTCAAATAAAAATGTATTACTCAAAGTATCTTTTCTCATGAATGGAACGAGCTAGAATCAAGAGAATGATGTCACCAAATTTATCGCATGATATTACACATGAAAAGTGAATATGTTTCTGAATAGTTAATATTTTTTTTTAATTTATGGGATTTTTTGATACATTTATTTGAAAAATGTGCAGTATCTCGAGAACGGTTCATGCTAGCGTTCTAAAGTTTATGTCAATCGTTTTCTAAAGAAAAATTACATAAGAAATGTCTATCTGCTTAACTTTATTAAAAGTTTTGATTTTTTGATGATTTTTTAAAAATTTCAATCGAAAATTTAGAGGGGTTCTAAACATTCGATTGCGTTTAAAAACAATAGGCTTCCCGTATTCACGGATTGTGAGTTTTGTACCAAATTTAATTTGAATTGCTCCATTCGTTCGTGAGATATCGTCTCCACAGACTCTCTGACACACACACACACACACACACACACACACGCACGCACAGACATCACCTCAAAAATGTTTGAATCGTGATCAGTGATGCTTGAAACGTGCTTTCCCGTCGAAAACTCGAATTCGAATTTTCGACCCCGTCACAATACTTTCCTTACACATTATGTATATACGGAAAATAATAGATCCATATTATCATTTCTAGTAAATAGTCATTTACTGATAAATTCTATAATTCTACCTTTGTTATGAGTATTCAACAAGTTTTTTGTAACAGTAATCACAGTTCAGATTAAATATATATGATTTGTCAATTTTACTGATATGTTGTCAACATAAAATATTCAACAAGGAATTATTAATCATGCATAAAGCATTGATAATGAAACACTTTCCAACTGAAATGTAATTTTATTTAAACATCTCTAAATAACGATACGTTCAGCGCAGATATATTTTAAATTATCACAGTATTACAATAATTAATTATACTTGAAAACCGAAAACTTCATCGAAAAAAATGAACTTTATTTAAATGGTGTCATTGAAATGTAAATCGTCTGGCTCTCTAAGTAAAAGTTGTGAATATTTAATTCATTCATTTTTATTTCAAACTCAGAATTAAGTAATTTTGCATAAGGAAAATTCAGCAATTCTTATACAACTCATCTTACAATCACTTGTTTACATTCTGCATCCATCAAAACCAGGTTTCGTTGAAATTCAAGTTTGATGATCATTTAAACTAAAAAATATTGTAATTGCTTTGGCACAGAATATAGATGCATAGAAAATACAAAAAAATTAAGCGGTTTTAGAACGGATGCAACACTAAATATAAATTTTAAAGAATAACAAGAAAGATCAATCATGCTTAAAGCATTGATTAAGAAACACTTTCCAACTTCAATGCAATTTTATTTAAACATGTCTAAAATGCAATACATTCCTCGGTAATATTTTAAAACTTATCACAATACTACATTAATTTATTATATTTGAAACCTTAAACCTTCATCGAAAAAAATTAACTTCATTCAAATGACGGCATTAAAATATAAATTGCCTGGTTTAAACATCTCTAAAATGTGATACATTCCTCTGTAATAATTTTAGAATTATCATAATACTACGATAATTTATTATATTTGAAAACATCATCGAAAACAACTGAAATCCATTCAAATGACGTCATAAAAAAATAACACGCCTGGCTCTCTCTATAAAAGCAACATTTCATTCATAAATAATTCCCCCATTCATGTCATTCATCACAATACTATAACAATTTATTTTATTTAAAAATTAAGACCATTGAGTTGCAAGTAAGTAAATTCTATGCGTAAAACTTCATCGAAAAATATCGTCCTTCTCTTTCTAAAATCAATGAGTTCATATCAGCTAAGCAGACTCCATGGACTAAATGATTTTGTGTTAAAGAATTACAGCGATTCTAATACAACTCATTCTACATATTTTGCTGTTTACATTTTACATAGGTGAAAAATAGGCTTAATAGTAGAAATAATCAAATTTGGAAGGGCATTTAAACTGAAATATATTGTCATTGCGTTGTTTCAGTATGTAGATGCACAGAATTTAGGCAAAAATAAAGTAATTTTAGGACGGATACAACACTCAGTATGAATTAAAAAGAACTTTAAAAATCACGATTTTGACACAAGATGGATGCCATATATCATTTTGAAGTGGGTCATGTGATTGTTTCATATCATGGACACGTGATCGCTTAATATAAGAGGTGTTATTATTATTTTAATTTTTATTTAAAAAACAACTGAATATATTTCGCTGAATTTTTTTTTATATATTTTATGGAACAATTTGAATATTGTCTAAAATTTTCGAAGCAATTTGTGAATTTTAAATCCGCTTAAAAAATGCTTGAAAAATTTGGTCCCATAGGGCTCAATGTATTCCATTTTTTCAACCCGGGTTCAATCCAAATCTAATTGGGTGATATTATTCATTTATATTCCCATAGGTCCTATAGACCGTCTGAACAACATACTAAAATTTCATTTTGATTAAGTCATTTTTACGGCAGTTATCGTGCTAACGGACAGACAGACAGACAGACAGACAGACAGACAGAATGAACAAAGTCATAAACACTTTTCAACTTTGTTGTAAAGTGTTAATAAAGTGTTAATAAAAATCACGATTTTTACACTGGAAAATAAAGATGGATGCCATATTTTATTTTGAAGTGGGTCACGTGATCTCTTTATTATATGGATGCAATTATTATTAACACTTTACAACAAAGTTGAAAAGTGTTTATGACTTTGTTCATTCTGTCTGTCTGTCTGTCTGTCTGTCTGTCTGTCTGTCTGTCTGTCTGTCTGTCTGTCCGTTAGCACGATAACTGCCGTAAAAATGAGTTTATCAAAATGAAATTTTAGTATGTTGTTCAGACGGTCTGTAGGACCTATGGGAATATAAATAAATAATATCACCCAATTAGTTTTTTATTGAACCCGGGTTGAAAAAATGAAATACATTGAACCCTATGGGACCTAATTTTTCAAACATTTTTTAAGTAAATTTAAAATTCACGAATTGCTTCGAAATTTTTAGGAAATATTCACATTATCCCATAGAATATATATAAAAAAATTCAGTAAGATATGTTAAGTAGTTTTTTAATTAAAAAAATTATTTAATATAGGGAAAAAAAAAAATTCAATTAAATTCTGCCTTTGGGATATCTTCCAGAAAGAAAAGAGAAATATATTATATAATAAATATCTCTCCATTTGTTTAAACGTTTTGCATATGGGAGGGGCTTCATATTTTAAAATAAATTTGGTAGATAGCAATTTTTCATTTTTTTTAAATTTTATATAACTCTTCATGATAAATTTAATTGATGGCATTTTAAATGCACTTTCCTACGTCCTAGAGAGTTAAAATTTGGTACACAGCTTAAATTTGTTGAACATTTTATTCGACAAAAATTTGATGGATCTTTAAATATAGATCATACATTTTTTTCGAAATGGCCTGAAAATAATCCCCGTTCACTTCTATAAATCATTGTTGTAATATTGTTAAAAATTCTGATGTAGACAGCACATGTCTTTCTCTGCAGACTCATATTCGTTCTCTTTATTTATTCAATGATAATTTGAGTTTATCTGCACAACATAAGTATTTTAAATGACATTGAATTTACACGTTAAACTTAAATTTGGTTCTCATTTGATAGCTGGACTTATTGTCAAAGGTGGCGTAGCGAAAACGCGAAAAAACTAGAATATCTCAAGAACGGCTAGTCCTAGAGTAATGGGGTTAGTCTTATTCTTTTTGTTGTCAAAAATCACATATAAAATAGGAATTTAATTGATATAATTGAGCACACGTAGTCTTTTATTTTTATATATAACGATTTTTGCTGGTCATTTCGCAAAAATAGCCCGTTCCTTTTTCCCGAATCGTAGTAGAATAACCTACAAATGATTTATATACAAAATTTTGTTAAATTTGGTATATAAATCACTTGTAGGTTATTGAAATATTATACACCAAATTTTGTTAAATTTGGTTCATTAGTTTTTAGCTAGAGTGGATAAAGGCAATTTCTGCGGCCATTTCGCAAAGAACGCAGATTCTTTTATTACGAATCGCACTATAATCTAATGAACATCAGGATTTCCCACAAAAAAACATACCTACCAAATTGTATGAAATTCGGTCCATTAGTTTTTCAATTAGAGTGGATGTAATATCCACACAGACACACAGAAACATACACAGATACAACCTTACACACACAGACGTCTTCCTAAAACTAGTTTTTTCGTGTTCTAGAAGTCCCAAAACGTGTAGATCCTTTGAAAATTCGAGTTCCGATCTTCGGCACGATTCCAATACTTTGAGTACATACACATACACATATATATTATCTGTGTATCTAAATTCCGTGCCTATGCAATTACAATAGTTGTGATTTCAAATGATCCCTAAACTTTTATTATTTCTTCAAGGAAGCCTATTTTTAACATATGCAGAATGCAAATATCTCAAGCGATTGTAAGATGAATTACATAAGAATTGCTGAATTTTTTTCACACAAAATTATTTAGCTCTGGAGTCTGGAATACAAGTTATATGAATGAAATATTCATTGATTTTGCATAAAGAATCAGATGATTTATATTTCGATACAGTTTTAAATATTTAAGTATAATAAATTACTGTAGTACTGTGATAATGTAAAAGATATTACCACTGAATGAATCACATTTTAGAAATTTTTAAATGAAATTACATTTCAGTTGGAAAGTGTTTCATAATCAATGCTTATGCATGATTGATCTTTCCTGTTTTAATTTTCATTTAAAAAGCTAATGAACATATTTTGCTGAAATTATTTTTTTATATATTTTGTGGTATAATTTGAATATTGTACAAAATTTTCGAAGCAAATTGTGAATTTTAACTTTGCTTAAAAAATGTTTGAAAAATTAAGTCCCATAGACTTCAATGTATTTCATTTTTTCAACTCGGTTTCAATCCAGAACTAATTGATTGATATTATTAATTTACATTGTCATAT